>JBBDGP010001542.1:1505000-1870000 GCA_037952835.1 Lithobates septentrionalis | reverse complement strand
ATACAAAACAGAGAGAGCACACACAGTGCACATTCACAGAGCACATCCACAGATAGAGCACACAGTGCACATTCACAGTCAATGCACACATACAGGGAGAGCAAACACAGTGCACAATCTCAGTCAATGCACACATACAGGGAGAGCAAACACAGAGCACATCCACAGATGGAGCACACAGTGCACATTCACAGTCAATGCACACATACAGGGAGAGCAAACACAGTGCACAATCTCAGTCAGAACACACACAGTGCCCAGTCTCAGTCAGAACACACCTACAGAGAGTACACACAGTGCACATTCTCAGAGCATATCTACTGAGAGAGAGCACACACACAGTGCACATACATAAATAAATACTGTATGTGTGCCCCTACACATATACACTATATTGCTAAAAGTATTGGGATGCCTGTCTTTGCACACACATGAACTTTAATTGCATCCCAGTCTTAGTCCGTAGGGTTCAATATTGAGTTGGTCCACCCTTTGCAGCTATAACAGCTTCAACTCTTCTAGGCTGTCCCCAAGGTTTAGGAGTGTGTCTTTGGGAATGTTTGACCATTCTTCCAGAAGTGCATTTTTGAGGTCAGGCACTGATGTTGGACGAGAAGGCCTGGCTCGCAGTCTCCCCACAAATTCATCCCAAAGCTGTTCTATGAGGTTGAGGTCAGGACTCTGTGCATGCCAATCAAGTTCCTCCACCCCAAACCCACTCATCCGTGTCTTTATGGAGCTTGCTTTGTACACTGGTGTGCAGTCATGCTCGAACAGGAAGGGGCCATCCCCAAACAGTTTCCACAAAGTTGGGAGCATGAAATTGTCCAAAATGTCTTGGTATGTTGATGCCTTAAGCGTTCCCTTGACTGGAACTAAGGGGCCAAGCCCAACCCCTGAAAAACGACCCCACACCATAATCCCCCCTCCACCAAACTTTAAACTTAGCACAATGCAGTCAGGCAAGTATCATTCTCCTGACAACCACCAAACCCCGACATGTCCATCAGATTGCCAAACAGAGAAGCGTAATTCGTCGCTCCAGAGAACACGTCTCCACTGCTCTAGAATCCAGTGGCGGCGTGCTTTACATCACTGCATCCAATGCTTTGCATTGCACTTGCTGAAGGCTTGGATGCAGCTGCTTGGCCATGGAAACCCATTTCATGAAGCTCTCTACACTCTGTTTTGCTAATCTGAAGGCCACACGAAATTTGGAAGTCCGTAGCTATTGACTCTGTAGACAGTTGGCCACTTCTGCATACTATGAGCTTCAGCATGTGCTGACCCCGCTCTGTCAATCTACGGCCTACTACTTTGTGGCTGAGTTACTGTTCCCAGTTGCTTCCACTTTGTTATAATACCATTAACAGTTGACCGTGGAATATATAGTAGCAAGGAAAATTCACAGATGGACTTATTGCACAGGTGGCAACCTATCACAGTAGCACGCTTGAATTCACTGAGCTTCTGAGAGCGAGCCATTCTTGCACAAATGTTTGTAGAAGCAGTCTGCTTGCCTAGGTGCTTGATTTTATACACGGGAGGTGATTGGAACACCTGATTTCAATGATTTGGAGGGGTGTTTCCAATACTTTTGGCAATATATTGTATTTGCTAACAATACAGAGGATTCCTTTAAAATAAGAAAATAAAGAAAGGGATAAAAAGTCCCTTTATCTGCTCTTACCTTTAAAAAAACTGTAGAAAGGAAATACTGAGGCTGCCACTGCTGGCCTCTTCTGAAAACACTAGTCTCTTGAGTAGCCAGGAGACAGCTATCTTACCTGCAGCATCAGAAGACACTTTGCAACATTGCTGCAGTGTGTCCCTCTAGTGGCACTAAAGACTGTGTCATCACATCCTGCCATCAGACTGATTAACACCAGGAAACAAAGCATACAGGGAATTGTAGTTCCAGGACTCAAGTTTCACATTGAGATTGAGATTGAGGTTTTAGAATTGCAATTTCCAGATTGCCGAGGAGAAAAGAACAGACTGCTGGGAGAGGGTATAAAAAGGCTGGTCTAAGCCTAGATCGCTCTCTTGGGACCCGGCGTGGATCTGTATGGAGGGATTCTGTGATAGTGTGAGCTGCAGCTAAGTCGTGGCCTGCACTAACAGAATTATCCAGCAGATATCTTAGTTGTCCAGCGGCAGCCTGAAAGCCGTTCCTATCCCATTCATCCTGCAGTGGTATCAGATTTGGGTGAGCCGCGGTGGGGTGTGGCAGAGGCTGGATGTCAGTCATCCTCTGAGCCACGTTCCTGAGAGACCATCACCATCATCACCACCATCATCATCTCTGGTTCCAACATGGTGAGCGGGCAACAGCCCAATCTTATAGACACCATTGTCTCCTGCATTCCTTATCATCTTTAGTTCCAAGGATCTAGACCAATCATCATAAACACTATATACAGACATCTTTGCTTTCCATTGCTCTGCTGTTGCTTGTAATTCCACAGAAAGTAACAGTGAGTGAGTGATCACTGTGAATTCAGTTACAGTTTAATTCACACAGAAAGATTGTTTGCTGTTTATTCACAACTTATTAAGTCAGGTGCTTTACTTTACCATCCAAAATTTCCTTGCATGCAATTAAACATCAAGGGCTAGCCAAAGATCAACCAGACTGCCACACAGCAATACAGGACTACTTTCACCTCCCTCCCCACTATAATTCACCAAGAACTCTCTGTAAGAACCAGTTGAATTGCAATACAGTTTTCTCCTTGCTAAAAGTTGTACTTGGTAATTACTGTTCTGCATTTATGTGTGGAGGAGCAGTAGAGAGGGGTTTGACACTCATGAGAGCCATTCCTCTGCTCTCCTGTATGCCTGTTCACATAGATATTGAATATGCTTAGTTGAGCACAGAGATTATTACCATTAAATATTCAATATTTGATGTGTAATTGCCATTTGATTACTGATTACGTTTCTATAAGGGATACTATTCTAAACTGTAAAAGTTCATGTTGCTCACCTTTAAATGTTTTTATCTTATCAGTAAACATACTTTCTGGTTTACCACTATTGTGTTTCTTTTCTACTGCTGTGTTTGCACTAACACTGCATATTAGGTGTGCCAGAAGGCTTTGGACTGTTCTTTGGGTTGAGATGCAGAGTACGGAACCAAATATACTTAAGCGGCTCCTTCGGGGGGGTAGCTCTACACGTGGGGCTCATCTGGGATTTGAATCCGGGACCTCTCTCAATCAACTCTTCAAGACAGCACCTCTACAAGCACCAGCATCGACCCTGCAGCCGCGATTCAGTGGTGCACGGACAAAAACGGATAAGTGAAGCTGTGTGTAGTGATTAGTGCCCCTGGCAGTGACTGGACAGAGGACCGAGTCCATCAAGCATGGGCTGCCTCAGGACTAAGCCAGAGAATATCTATACTGGATGTGAAGTCAGATCTTAGCTCAAATCATACCTATGTTCTAAACGAGTGGAAGAAGGGAGTTTCTGATGTTCTGCAGAAAGATAGCTTCCAACTGACCACAGATATTAATGCTATCCTAATTTATCCAGATGAATCAAGCTCTATCCCAGAGAGCTCAGAGTGCACCACGCTAGACCCAGAGGTCACCACCTCAAAACCAGCTACATCCTCTGAAGACTCCTCTTCCCTCCTAGTGGCTGAGTTTGGGAAGCTAGTCACAGGGCTCCTTAAGAATCCAGCAGTGCCAACCAATTATGGGTATCACAAACTACGGTTCTCAGGGAAAGTTCCCACTCCCACAGGAGAAGATGATTTTGATACTTGGATTGATCAAGCCATCCAAGCGGTCGAGGAGTGGGAAGTGACTGATGCAGTAAAGAGACAAAGGGTGGTAGAGAGTCTGCAGGCACCAGCTTCTGATGTCATTTGAAATCTAAAACGGGATAAACCCAGCTGTTCTGTTTCTGAGTGTCTATAAGCGCTTTGTGAGATTTATGGAAGAGTAGAAGACTACACTGAGTTGATCTATCTCTTCCACCACACATACCAAATGGAGGGTGAGAGGCTAACAGCCTACATTGCGCGGCTGGACCAGATCCTTCAGCAAGTCATTATGAAGGGTGGGATGGAAACAAAAGCTGCCAGTAAAGCCTTAATGACACAGGTGCAAAGGAGAGCACAGCCACCGGATTATATTGTGCTACAGCATCGAGCCAGGAGTCCAGACGACCTTCTCACCTACTCTAAATTCATGAAGGCTATTAGAGAGGAGAAGGCTCTCATCACAGCCAAGACACAGAGGCCTGAGTCTACCAAGAGTCTCAAACATGGTGCTATGGCCTACATCATACAGTCAGGACCTTGTTCGGAGGCTGTTGACACCTCTTGTCTTGGAGCCGGGTACTTCAACTACTGGTGTATATTTCATGCTGAGACAAGCTTACCAGCGCCTAGTACAAGAGCAGAAGGCCCCAGCTGAAGGGGTGGGGAAGATATGGCGTCTGGACCGGTGTGAGAAAATGTTACAGCCCAGTGAGGTAGCTTGTCTGCGAGCATCGGTCAAGCTAAATTGGAAGCAACCAGGCCCTTTCATCGTCCTTGAAGCGGACAGCCAAAAAGAAGACATGGGAGTGGAGATAATTCCTGAAGTGGTTTCAACTAAGGCTTTGCAAAGGAGTCACGGGAAGATTTTGGTTAGTGTTCGCAATGTAACAGCCTTGCCTGTGAAAATGCCAGCTCCGATGTTGTGGGACAAGTGAATCCGGCCACCTCAGACTCACCATCTGATTTGGCGGGGGGGAGTGAAGGCTGGAATCCCTGTCTAGGAGTTCAACCTGAAGAATACTCCTCTCTCGCCTGAATGGAAGGAAAGGGCCAAGACTCAGCTCCTGAGATAGCAGGCTGCATTCTCCAAGAGTGAGTTTGATGTGGCATGTGCAAAAAGCGCCCAACACCGTATCCGTCTTCAAGAGGATAAGGCGTTCAGAGAAAGGGTCCGACGGATTCCTTTAGGGGACTTGGAAGACCTGCATGAACACCTGGCAAAGCTGAAGAGAGCAGGTATCATCCGAGAGTCTCGGAGTCCATACGCTTCCCCGATAGTGGTGGTACAGAAGAAGAATGGGTCACCAAGGTTGTGCATCGACTATTGGATGCTAAACCAAAGGACCATTCCAGACCAATATACCACCCCAAGAATAGAAGACACCTTACAGAGCCTGTCAAGGGCGAATTGGTTTAGCGTGCTGGATTTGAAGAGTGGGTACTACCAAATACCCATGCACCTCGAATATCGGGAAAATACCACTTTCATTACCCCGGTGGGGTTCTTTGAATTGGACCACATGCCTCAAGGCCTGTCTGGCACCCCGGCCACCTTCCAAAGGCTGATGGAGAAGACTGTGGGTGACATGAACCTGATCAAGGTGTTGGTGTACTTAGACAACATCATCGTGTTCGGCAGGACTCTGGAGGAGCACAAAGAGCATCTGGAAAAGGCCATGAAGAGACTACATGATGAGGGGTTGAAGCTCTCTCTGGAGAAGTACCCCCAGAAAATGGGAGCCGTTACCTCCTGGCCAAGGCCTACTAATGTGACTGAGCTTAGGTCATTTCTGGGATTCTGCTCATATTACAGGAGATTCATTGAGGGATACACTAAAGTAGCTCGTCCACTCAACGAGCTACTGAAAAGCGAAGAGGGAGACGATGTTCCAGATCCAACTAAGCCTGTCAGACCAGCTGGAGAGCCCAGAAAGCCCAAAGAGTCCATTAAGGAACAATGGACTGCCCAGTGTGAAGAGGCTTTTAGGCAGCTGAAGTGGGGCATCACAACTGCTCCAGTCCTGGCCTACGCAGATCCAACTAAGTCATACAAACTATATGTAGATACTAGCTGAGAAGGGTTAGGCGGGGTGCTGTATCAAGAGCATGACGGACGCCTACGGCCTGTTTCCTTTGTAAATCAGAGTTTAGCACCCACGAGAAGAACTACCCCACGCACAAACTTGAATTTCTGGCTTTGAAGTGGGCAGTAGTGGATAAGTTGAGGGATTACCTGTATAAAGCAGAATTTGTGACTAAAACCAACAATAATCCCCTCATATACCTACTCACTACTGCCAAGTTGGACGTCACAGGTCACAGATGGTTGGCTGCCCTATCAGAATTTACTTTAGTCTGAAATACCAGCCAGGGATCAGAAATAGGGATGCAGACGCTTTGTCGAGAAGGCCCCACTGTTCCCAAGACTCCCCAGAAGAATGGACCCAGCTGACCCCTGAAGGGGTATGAGCCCTACGTCAAGTAGCAGAACAGCAAGCTGGGGGTGGAGCCAGGGCCCGAGGACATTGGATTGTAAGCCACTGGGGGTCCCCAAATGTTATTGCAACATCACCCAGGTGAGGATGTAGGTCTGCACAAGCTCTCAAAGAAAGACTTGCGAAGGGACCAGTTGGAAGACACTCTCTGTAGACTGGCACTGAAGGCCTTGGAGAGCCAATGCCCTGACTTGTTTCTCACTGAAGGAAGCCCGCCTGCTGCATAGGGAGTAGGATCGGTTGCAGCTATACCAGGGAGTGGTCTACCGAAGGTCTACCGAAGGGGCCCCTCTGATCAGCTTGAAGAAAAATGGCAGTTATTCTTACCGGAAAAACGTAGGGAGACAAGTGGTAACTGCCGAACATGACCATCATGGCCATCTAGGGTCAGAGAGGACTTTCTACCTGGTGAGGAACCGGTTCTACTGGCCCTGCCTGCAGGCTGAAGTCGAGGGCTATTGCCATTACTGCCTCAGATGTATCCAAAGGAAGACTTTGCCTCACGAGCTGCCCCAATGGGCCATCTTCAGAGCCAGTGACCCATGGAGCAGGTGTGCATTGACTTTTTGTGCTTGGAGCCTGATCTGAGTGGACAGGGAAATATCCTGGTATTAACTGACCATTTCACTGATATTCCCAGGCATTCCCCACAAAGGACCAGCAGGCATCCATGGTGGCCAAGAACTTAGTAGAAAAGTTCTTTGTGCACTATAGCCTGCACCCACGTATCCACTCCGATCAAGGAAGAGACTGTGAGAGCAGTCTTATCAAGAGACTTTTAGACCTATTGGGCATCAAAAAGTCTAGAACCACTCT
This sequence comes from Lithobates septentrionalis, assembly GCA_037952835.1. NCBI lineage: Eukaryota > Metazoa > Chordata > Amphibia > Anura > Ranidae > Lithobates > Lithobates septentrionalis. The sequence goes on along the minus strand of JBBDGP010001542.1, from coordinate 1,862,914 downwards.
GTACCATCCTCAAGGAGATCCTCAACCAGAGAGATTCAACCTAACTCTCCTGGACATGCTGGGGACTCTAACTTCAGAACAACAGCAGCACTGGAGTAAGCATGTAGCAGCTATCATGTATGCTTACAATAGCACTGCAAATCATGCCACAGGATTCTCTCCCTATAGGTTGATGTTTGGGCAGAAGGCCCGGCTGCCAGTAGATTTGGCGTTCGGCAAGTCCCTAGATCATACCTCAGCAACATCCGACAGAGGGTATGTGGACTGCCTGCGAAGAAGTCTAAAGACCGCCTATGATAAGGCTCAAGCTGCCTCAGATGTAAGAGGACAGAGAAACAAGAGGAACTTCGACTTCAGGGTATGAGTGCAGGACTTGCAACCAGGCGACAGAGTGCTGCTGAGGAATCTGGATGTCCCTGGGAAGCACAAGTTGGCTGATCGCTGGAAGTCACAGCCCTATGTCATATGCAAGCAGCTGCCAGGACTCCCAGTGTTCCAGATCCGGCCTGAGGGAAGCACAAGCCTGCTGAAGACTTGGCATCGCAATCACCTGTTACCCCTGTTGGAAGCAATTTGTGTGACCCCACAGCCAGATTCACAGCCTGCACTTACAGCTTCGTAAAGATCTCATCCAGTGACTAGGTCTCAGCCTGTACATCTGTACCTCTTGACTCAGAAGATGAGGACAGTGAGGATGAAGAGATAGGAGTGGATTGGCTGAGGCTGTCGCAAATGGCAGAGCCTGCCTCTCTCCCTTTTTCTCCTTCTCTTTTTCTCCCTCTAAGGTGACAGATCTTGGGATTCTTAGGCTGGAGGCTCCTGAATTTGTGCCTCGGAGTCAGCCCTTGGGAGATCTGGAAAACCCTCAATCTCCCCTGCCAGCAGCAGATCCTGAAGACTCTCATTCCTTTGTTGAGAAGAAAGTTGAAGCTGATGTGGTGGAAGAAGGAGTTAGTGAACCTACGACCTTTAAACCTTATGAGCAGAGAGAGAGAATTATTCACCCACCCAAGAGACTAACCTATGACGCTTTGGGTGAAAGCTCTGAGGAGGTCGTTCTCACTTCCAAAAGGACTCTGGAAGCGCCTCATCCTTCCATCGCTGATTTGGTGGAGGGCGACCCCAACTCACCCCCGGCACATCTAGTTGGGCTGTTCCAATCAAAGTGGCCTGTAGGCGAAGCAACCTCCCTTCATATGATAATTGGTGGAAGGTTCCTCTGCCAAGTTCTTATGCAAATGTCAATTGTCTGGTTTCCTGTGTGCATTAACCTGTTCCCTCCCTACTGTATGACAAAAGCATGTAACAGGTCAATGACTGTTCTTTCCTTTGGGGGACCAAAAGTTATTTAGTGGGGGCAGGATGTAGCCAGGAGCCAGCTATCTTACCTGCAGTATCAGAAGACACTTTGCAACATTGCTGCAGTAAAACTGTTTCCCTCTAGTGGCAGCAAAGACTGTGTCATCCCTTTCTGCCAGCAGAGTGATTAACACCAGGAAGCAAAGCATATAGGGAATTGTAGTTCCAGGACTCAAGTTTCACATTAAGATTGCACTGTTTTAGGACTGCAATTTCCAGACTGCTGAGGAGAGCAGAACAGACTGCTGGGAGAGGATATAAAAAGTCTGGTCTAGGACTAGATTGCTCTCTTGGGACCCGGCGTGGATCTGTATGCAGGGATTCCGAGATAGTGTGAGCCGCAGCTGAGTCGTGGCCTGCAGTAGCAGAATTATCCAGCAGATATCTGGAGGGACATCTGTGGACAGCTCCCCTTAGCTGTCCGGTGGCAGCCTGGATGTCGTTCCTATCCCATTCATCCTGCAGTGGTATCAGATTCGGGTGAGCCGTGGTGCGGTGCGGCAGAGCCCGGATGCCATCCCTTGAGCCACGTTTCTGAGAGGCCATCACCATCATCATTACCATCATCATCATCACCATCATCATCACCAGCATCATCATCGTCATCATCACCATCATCTCTGGATCCAGCGTGGTGAGCAGGCAACAGCCCAATCTTATAGACACTGTATAGACACCATATGGTGTACGGTGTATAGACACACTGTATCGTAGTATGGCGTATAGACACCATTGTCTCCTGCATTCATTATCATCTTTAGTTCCAAGGATCTAGACCAAACATCATAGACACTATATACAGACTTCTTTCCATTGCTCTGCTGTTGCTTTACTTTACCATTCAAAATTTCCTTGCATGCAATTAAACATCAAGGGCTAGCGGAAGATCAACCGGACTGCCACACAGCAATACAGGACTACTTTCACCTCCTTCCCCACTTCAGGGATTTGTTTTACTGAAGCTCATAGAGCAGGTTGAATTGCAATCCAATTTTCTCCTTGCCAACTTGTTAATTACTGTTCTGCATTTATGTGTGGAGGAGCAGTAGAGAGGGGTCTGACACTCCTAAGAGCCATTCCTCTGCTCTCCTGTATGCCTGTTCACATAGAAATTGAATGTGCTTAGTTGAGCACAAAGATTAGTTTTGCACTAACACTGCATATTAGGTGTCCCAGAGGGGTTGGGACTGTTTTTGGGGTTGAGAGGCAGAGTACGGAACCAAATATACTTAAAATGGTTGTTAATCCACTATCTCATCTTGATATCATCCCCTCCGTCAGATAAAAAGCTGCATCCTAGTGCCTAAGCTTTATAAAAAAAACAAAAAAAACATTTCTACCTGTTTTACCAGTGTCTTCCAGCGATAACACGACTCCAGGCTCTCAGCTCTCCCCGTCTGATATCTCCAGTGGGCAGGGCCGAGATTCCCCTGCTGACGTCAGCCAGAGAGGAGGGGAGGAGAGGAGCAGAGAGCCTGGACTCATGTGATCGCTGGAAGACACTGTTAAAACAAGTAGAAATCTGCTTCTTTTTTTTTTTATAAAGCACAGCCAGTAGGACACAGCTTTTTATCTGACAAATGGGGATGATATACAGATCAGTTAGTTTTGAAGCAGTGGGGAGAGGAGCAGATCAGCTCTAGTGAGAGCTGACAGGCAGGGAGGGGAGGGGGAGGAGGAGGACAGAGGAAAACAGGAGAGCTGCAGATAGCAGCGTGTGACAGAGGCACTGGTGTCAGGGCTCAGCAGCCCTGATGTACATAGCTCCCAACTGTCCCTGATTTGGAGGGCCTGTCCCTGATTTGATGCAATGTCCCTCTGTCCCTCATTCCTCCTCATTTGTCCCTCATTTTAGTCTGATCGGTATAGTTGTATATAAAATGCACTTTTTATCTTTCAAAAAGTGTTTTCCAGTGCTAAACCTTTCATCCAAATTCTAAATTGCTGCATTTGTAAATTTTAAAAGCCAATATAAAGAAATAGTAGTGGTAAAAAAAGCCCTTGTAGATTTAATTAACCTTTTTTGGTTATTTCTCCTTTAGGTGGGTGTGACAGGGGGCGTGCCCTATGCCTACATACATTTGCCAGTAGGTGTCCCTCATTCCCATCTCAAAATGTTGGGAGGTATGCTGATGTATCGTGGTCAAAGTACAGGGGGGAGGTAGAAACTGGAAGGATCAGCCAGGTTTTTCAGGTGATACAGGGGGGCAAATGACACAGCGCCAGCACTGTGCTGTATACCATGCTTTAAATGAACAGGATCTTTATTTTAATTTTTTAGGTTAACAAGCGCTTTAAGCGGCTCCTCTGGGGGTAGCGCTACACTTGGTTGTCATGCTGATCCAGGGGCTTCAGTACTTTCAGAGTCATGGACCTAGAACAAGAATGCAGATTAGCATCCAGATTTTGCTCAGAATTTTCTCATAAGCAAGCCTGCCCAGTATCAGTGACTCAAAAGTACACAAAGTGCATCTAAGTAAAGCTTTTTTTTTTAAAGTTTTGGACAGAGTTGTAAAGGTTTAGGCCAGGGAATGCTCTAGAAGGTTTGAATTCCAGCCAGAACTGGCAGAGATTTGAACCGTGTGTGGGCAGGCTGAATGTACCAAGTTGATCGAACGATCAACTCGGGTGCAACCATACTGCTGGATTCACTTGCAATTATCGCTAGCTGCTGCTAGGGCTGCTAGCAATAATCACTGTCTTCTCCCGGTGGGGACGGCTTCCTCTGCCTGCACTGTCTGTGTTGATGGGGGAATCGTACAAATTTCTTTCCTGCAATCTGTGTTTGCAGGAAAAAAAATTGCACCGTCTACGGCCTGCTTTAGACCCTCTGTCCAGTTTTTATTGCAGTCAGTGTTTCCATTGAGGAGATTCCCCACTTTGTTTGTACTGGTGGCTATTGGGCACAGTGAAAGAAAGTGAGGGGAAGTAAAAAAAATATATACCGTATATACTCAAGTATAAGTCGACCCGAGTATAAGTCGAGGCCCCTAATTTACCACAAAAAACTGGGAAAAACTTATTGACCCGAGTATAAGACGAGGGTGAGAAATGCAGCAGCTACTGTAAGTGGAATAAGAGGGTCAACAATGCCCATCTGCAGCTGCATGCCTCCCTGTGTCTTGTGCATGTGTCCTGTGCAGCCTACCTGTGTCCTGTACATGTGCATGTGTCCTGTGTCCCTGTATCCTGTACATGTGCATGTGTCCTGTGTCCCTGTGTCATGTGCATGTGTCCTGTGTCCCTGTGTCATGTGAATGTGTCCTGTGTCCCTGTGTCCTGTACATGTGTCCTGTGTCCCTGTGAACTTAAAGGGGTTGTAAACCCCCCGTGTTTTTTCACCTTAATGCATCCTATGCATTAAGGTGATAAAACTTCTGACAGTGACCGGCCCCCTAGCCCCCCCGTTTTACTCACCAGAGCCCATTCGTTACCTCGGTGGAGATGCGCTGTACCTCACTCCCCGGGGGTTCTCGACTCTTGATTGGATTGATTGATAGCAGCCATTGGCTTCCGCTGCTGTCAATCAAATTCAGTTACGTGGGTGCAGGGGGGCGGGGCCGCGTCCAGCATTCTGTGTCTATGGACGCAAATGCTGGACTCGGGAGAGCGCCCGCAAGGTAACCCCCTGGGACAGCGCTTATCCTAGGGGGTTTACCGATGTGAGGAGGAGACACAAGCGCCATTGGGGGACCCCAGAAAGGGAGGATCGGGGCCACACTGTGCAAAATGAACTGCACAGTGGAGGTAAGCATGATATGTTTGTTATTTAAAGTGATTTTTAGATTGTGACATCATGTGTGGCTTTTTGTGATCTGTTAGCGTGCTTCACTTTGTCAGACAGCTTCTATTTATGTGATTTCTTGATTCAACAGGTCTGGCAGTAATTAGGCCTGGGTGTGGCAAGTGAAATTTAACTCAGCTTTCCAAAAAATTGTGGTTAATCACAGTTCATTCATGATTCAGCATTGGAGGGTGCAATTACTTTTTCACATAGGGCCAGGCAGGTCTAAACAGCTTTTTTCCCTTAACCGCCACTGTGTTACTGCAGCAGAATGGCACGGCTGGGCGAAATGAAGTTATGTTACATCGCTTCGCCTTTTGACCACTAGGGGTGCACGTGTGCACACCCGCAGTGTGAGCCCGACCCTGATGCAAGTGCCCGGCGGGTGCAATGACCACCGGGCTCCCGCGATCGCTCGTGGGAGTGAGAACCGGGATCTGTGTGTGTAAACACACAGATCCCGGTTCTTTCAGGGGAGAGGAGACAGATCATGTGTTCGTACTATGTATGAACACCGATCTCTCTCTCAGTCCCATCCCCCCACAGTTAGAAACACACATAGGGAACACAGTTAACCCCTTGATCGCCCCCTAGTGTTAACCCCTTCCCTGCCAGTGACATTTACACAGTAATTAGTGCATTTTTATAGCACTGATTGCTGTAGAATTGTCAATGGTTTCAAAAATGTGTCAAAAGTGTCCGATGACTCCGTCATAATGTCGCAGTCCTGATAAAAATCGCAGATCGCCGTCATTACTAATAAAAAAAAAAAAAAATAATAAAAGTGCCATAAATCTATCCCCTATTTTGTAGACGCTATAACTTTCGCGCAAACCAATCAATATACGCTTATTACAATTTTTTTTACCAAAAATATGTAGTAGAGTACATATCGGTCTAAACTGAGGAAAAAATTTGTTTTTTTTATCACAAATGTGGGATATTTATTATAGCAAAAAGTAAAAGATATTGTGTTTTTTTCAAAATTGCCACTCTTCTTTTGTTTATAGTGCAAAAAATAAAAACTGCAGAGGCAATCAAATACCACCAAAAGAAAGCTCTATTTTTGGGAAAAAAGGACATCAATTTTGTTTGGGTACAGCGTCGCACGACCACGCAACTGTCAGTTAAAACGACGCAGTGCCGAATCGCCAAAAATGGCCTGGTCATTGAGCAGCCAATACTTAAGGGGCTGAAGCGGTTAATAAATTAAATAATAATTTAAAAACTGCATCTTGGATTTATTCGGATTATCTTTGTGTAATATTAAAATTTGTTTGATGATCTGAATCATTTAAGTGTGAGAAATATGCAAAAAAAAAAAAAAAAAATCAGGAAGGGGGCAAATACTTTTTTACAGCACTGTATATCTGTCCTTCTCCCTGCATCCTCATCTTCTGTACCAGCAGTACTAAGGTAATATGGGAAACAATACTGATGCAGATAGCCTTGGTTGCCCATGAGCATTATCCTCAGGATGGTTATATTTTCTTACGGTTTTCACTTCCAGTGAAAAGGTTCAGAACAGGAACATTTTAATTGACTGAAGCATTATAAAACATATACATTTTTGTTGGCATTTATCCTTCAAAAATCAAGAGTGACCTTTCATAATAGTGCTGAAATGTGTGCCTGCTATCTCTGAATATGGATGTTGGTTGAGTATAAATAATGCTTGCCTCTTAATAGAACTCGACAGTAAGGTCGGGAACAACTGTGATTTTCAAGGTACAACTATCACAAAACAATCAAGATCTCACATGTATATTATAAACCAATCAGAAGCTCCAGAATGACAAAAAGGAATTGAACAAATATTTAATTTTATAAGATTTTTTTTCTTTTAGTTCATGGAAGACAGGTGGGTAAGGAAGAACTGAGCTTTCTTTGCTAATGACGGCAATCTCGCATGCGCACTAGCGCAGCGGTGATGTCACAGGGGTGCCCTTTTTAAATGGGGGAAAAGCCTGCAGGCTTTGGGAATGCTTGTGGGCTTATAGAGGCGACTTCCCCTAGCCCCTGTCCTTCTGTAAATGGTAAGTGGTTCCCAGGGGACAAGTGAGGCAGCCTGTATTCTATCCTTGTTGTCATGGGTATGCAGTAATCTTTGTTTGTCTGCTTACCTCTCCATGTGTTCTGCTTAAGAGGCCAGCTACTCTCACCTGGCTGCTTAAGTAATGTCTCCTCAAAGTATGGCTCCACCCCAGCCCCTATCAGCCAGGTAACTCTATATTAACCTGTGCACTGCAAGCCAGCTTTGCTGATCAATATTGTGTGTTTAGCTTTCGTGTGCGACTTGCTGTGTCTTCTAGGTCAGATTCCAGTTACCGATCTTGGCTAGCTCCTGACTATCATTACCTGCTTGTTGCCCCGACCTTTGGCTATCTCCTGACTATCCTTTGTTGTCGCAGTCTGCTGCTTTCACTCTACCTCCCTGTAGTCTACCGTGAGCTGGGAGGCCCTAGGGGTCGCAACCTGGAGCCAGACTGCAGCTAAATCCATCCCCACCACTAGGGGCTTCTGATGAACACCCGCTCTTAGATTCCACACCCTGGGAAATCTCATGCTATAGCTCCCAGTGTCATCTGTGTAGGTACTACAGAGTACCTGCTCTCCTGTATATCCTAGAGCTCCATCCGCAGCAGTCAGCGGTAGGGTCCACTACCTTGCAGTGCACTCCAGACCCCAACGGGGTGTATCTGTCACCTGGACTCAGGTGACCTGACACTTGTACTGACACAGCTGCTTCTTTCCAGCTCTAATGAAAACCTCCAGGACCATGGATTCATCACCACCTGTGGCAAGCCCTCTCACAGCAGGTACTTGGAGGGGTGTCCACTCCGGGTGTTACCAGCCTGGGGGGGGGGTTGCTGGAGGTCAATTTCACCACTGTTTTCCCTAACACTTGTGTTTTCCCTGTATTTCTTTTTGTCAGCCCATCTAGGACTGAACAACAGCGCAGCTCTCGCAGAAGAAGTCACTCTTCGAAATCTCCGGCTCTCCTCTTCCAGATCTAGGCACCACGATTCACCCTCAAGATCGAGGCACTGTAGCAAGAACATGTCTAGCTCTTCCATGGCTCACTGCAGCGCTCAGCTAAATGTGTCTGCTGGGGTTGTAGGTCCCAAGTACCTGTGGGAAAATCCCTATGTGACCTCCTAAGCCAAAGCAGCAGACGAAAGAGGTTGTACGGTCCAGCAGCTAAAATCCCTAGTCGAATGGGTCATTAAGGAGTCTCTGAGAGGGATCGAGACCAGCCAGACCCACGATCCCACTGCAAAGCTGCTACGCTCACCAGTGAGGGAGACACAAGTCCAGGACACATGGGAGTCCTCTCTGCTAAGCCACCCATCGGCTGCTCCCTCGGATAGTGACTCAGAAGGGGAAGATCCCTATGGGGGGTTTGATTTTGCTCTGCTGTCTCCCTTGGTTAAAGCCATCAGAGAAGCTTTAAATTGGGAAGAGCCAGTGGCCGCCCCTTCCAAGCAAAGGAAGTACTTCAAACAATCGAAGAAGGAACGTGTCAACTTGCCGTTTCTTACTGGGCAAGGTGGAGAAAAAGAACACCACGCTGTCAAAAGTGCTGAGGCTTTATCCCTTCAAAGAGGAAGAGGTCAAGCATTTGGAATCGGCTCCGCTGGTGGATGCAGCCGTCATGAGGCTGGTCAGACATGTGACCCTTCCCTTGGAATATACGATCTCTTTTAGGGATGCTTTGGACAGACGGATCGACTCTGACCTAAAAAGGGTTTACCTTACAGCAGGTATGGCCTGCAAGCCAGCTTTAGCTCTGGCTGCAATGTCAAAAGCCATGGAATCCTGGACAGATAATGTGCATGAGACTCTTAGGAACGTCTCAGAGTTCGCCCATCCAGGAGCTGAGATTAGCATCTGCCTTTCTGGGGGAGACTTCTATTGATATCTTCCATCTGGTGGCCCGGGTTATGCTTTCAGCCGTCACGCCAAATGTGCCCTGTGGCTCCACCCATGGCGAGCTGACCCGGCATCTGGTATGGTGTCTAATTCCTTTTGAAGGGGCTTCTCTGGGACAAAGCAGCGTTTACAAAGGTACTCAGGAGGAGCATGGACCTGAGCAGAAATAATTTTGTCACCCAAAGGAGAAGTGAGAACCGTAGCCAGAATATGATCAGGAGGAATCACAGGAACCGGAACCGACTCCATCTTGGAAGTGGAGGAAAATTGTTGTGCCTAAGCGTCAGCCCTTACATTCTTAGTACCGTAAGAATAGTAAGAATGAGACAATGTAATTGAAACTAGACAAGAAAAGAGCCTATCGCGCCCTTCTGGGAGAGAGGCGTTTAGCCTCAGACAAGAATGTGAGATTCTTATGGTCAGTAAGAATGACAACCGGCACAGTGCTACCTTCAAGCAGATGTCTCCATTCTTTCAGGGTTAAAATGATCGCTAACAGCTCTCTGTCACCAATCTCGTAATTGGTGACAATTTCTTTGAAAAGTAGCCACAAGGATGCATAGTGCTCTCAGAGGTAGGACGTTGAGACAGAAGAGTGCCAACTCCAGTCTCAGAAGCATCAACCTCAAGGATAAAAGGTAACGTAGGATCGGGATTTGCCAACACAGGAGCAGAAACAAAGGCAGCCTTAAGACTCTCAAAGGCCTTAATGGACTCTGGAGACCAACTCTGTGGGTTACCGTCCTTTCTGGTCGTTTCTTGACCAGAGACGAGAAGTTACGAATAAACTTCCCATAATAGTTGGCAAAGCCAAGAAAACGCTGCAGAAGACGTAAACCCATGGGTCGGGGCCACTGTAGGACTGCTGAAAGTATCTCTGGGTCCATCAAAAAACCAGCAGTGGAAATGACATAACCCAGGAATTTAACCTGTTCATGATGGAATTCGCACTTCTCCAATTTACAATAGAGATTGTTCTCTCTTAGTTTCTGAAGCACACGACAGACATCTGTGTGGTGGAAAATATGAGGATATCGTCAAGATAAACCACCACACATAACTGCAACAAATCTCGGAGGACATCGTTAATAAATTCCTGGAAAATTGCCCGGGGCGTTACAACGTTACTTATAATGGCCTGTTCTGGTACTAAACACAGTTTTCCACTCGTCGCCCTCCTTAATCCTCACAAGATTATATGCCCCTCTCAAATCAAGCTTTATGAAAACCGTTGCTCCCTTGAGGCGGTCAGATATCTCCGTAATCAACAGAATCGGATAGGTATTCTTAATCATGAAACGATTGAGACCCCTATGATCAATACAAGGCCTTAGTTCACCACTCTTCTTCTTCACAAAGAAGAAACCAGCACCGACATGAGATGAGGATTTGCAGATGAAACCTTGGAAAGTGCAAATGCAACATACTCCTCCATGGCCTTATCCTCTAAGACTGGCAAAGGGTAAACCCGGCCACGAGGGGGTATGGCACCAGGTTGAAGGTCAATTGCGCAATCATACAACTGGTGTGGAGGCAAACTACCGGCTTGACCTTTGTCAAAGTCATTGCTAAAATCGCGGTACTCTTCTGGCAGGGAGGAGAGTGAAGAGGTGCACAGGACCTTGGCTACCTTCTGGAAGCATGTCTTACTGCATTGTGGCGACCAGAAGAGAACCTCAGCACGGAGCCAATCAAAAGAGGGGTTGTGCCTCTGTAACCAGGGATAACCAATAACCAGCTGAAACTTAGGTGAGGAAATAACTTGGAATTGGATTATCTCATGGTGAAGAGCCCCTACGGCCATGGACAATGGACTAGTCTCATGAGCCACATGGGCAGGCTATAAAGGTCTCCCGTCAAGAGCCTCAATGGCAAGTGGAGTGTCATGCAGCTGCAGCGGAATTGAGTGCTTCGATACAAAGGCAGCATCAATGAACAGGCCTGAAGCCCCAGAGTCGATTAGAGCCTGTATCTAATCGACAGACGACTCAGCCCAAGAAAGGGTAACCAAAACCAGGGGCTTATCCTTCAGGATAACTGGGGATGAAACAATGCCACCTAAGGTCTGTCCGTGACAGGACCTCAAGGTTCGGGCGTTCCCTGGACGGGTAGGACAAGACTTCAAAAAGTGACCTGCCTGGCCACAATAAAGGCACAATCTCTCCTTCCTCCTAAGGGTTCTCTCATCCGCAGAGAGACGCGTGAAGCCCAAGTGCATGGGTTCATCTTCACTGACCGACTCGGTGCCAGGAGGCATGGGAGGTGAGGGAGGTAAGGGTGGGACTGCAAAGCTCGGAGACAAATGTACAGGAGGCTTCCGCAAGCGCTCCTTAAAAAAGAGAGTCTTTCTCTGAGCCTGGAGTCAATGAGGATGGCAAACGTGATCAACTTCTCCAGCTCAGTGGGTATATCTCAGGCTGCTATCTCATCCTTGATGGTATCCGAGAGACCATGAGAAAAAAGAAGCCACGAGGGCCTCATTGTTCCACGCAACCTCTGCTGCCAGAGTACAGAATTCAATGGCGTAATCGGCAACAGTTCTCGTACTCTGTTTGATGGACATGAGGCACTTGGCAGCAGAAGCGGAGCGTGCGGGAACATCAAATACCCTTTTAAAAGAAGCCACAAACTCAGGGTAACTCAAGACAACAGGTTTTAGCGTCTCCCATAGAGAGTTTGCCCAGGCCAAGGGTCTCTCAGAAAGCAAAGATATCACAAAACCTACTTTGCTTCTATCCGTGGAAAACACCTGGGGCAGCATCTCAAAGTATATCTCAAACTGGTTGAGAAACCCTCTGCATTGGACTGGATCGCCCCCAAATCGCTGGGGAAGCGGAGCGGAGCAGCAGCAGGGATGGCCTGCAACACAGGTTGTAACGGAGCAGCCACAGTGGGAGATTCCACGTTTGTAACGCCATGGCAAACTGATCCATGCGGTGATCCTGCTCATCCAATCTGGAAAAAATATTACCAACAAGTAGATTGTCTGCATCATCTGAATTCATGGCCTTCGCCTACTGTCAGAAGCCATGAATCAGACTGAGAAAGAAGTACAGTTAAATCCCACTTGTATAATAATAATAAAAAAAGGTAAACAGAGTAAACGTATTCAAAACATAGCCAGAGTTCAGGAACTGTAACGCATAGTCAGACAAGCCAAAACGTCAGGCAGCCAGAGAACAGTGTAGTAGAACAGAAAGCAGGATCTGGAGCCAAAAGGAATGTCAGCCAAGCAAGTCTTTAACAGGAACACAAGCGAGCGTCTCTAGAGATGTGACCAAGGCGAAGGCAGAGATCATCTGGACTGGGCGGCTTAAGTAGCAGGACTGGCGAGCAGGATATAATCAACAGGTGAGTCACTGGAGAGATAGGAGCTGGCAATTAGCCGACAGCTGAGCGGCCAGCTCACAGAAGGAAGGACTGAGCCAGCGTTCCGCCACCTCTGGCAGCCCTGTCCAGGACACTTTTATATGTCAGTCAGTGCCCCGAGTCCCACGCCGCAACCGCTGTTTTTTTTTCCCTGAGCTTCGGGAGTTGTTGTTCCCGTCCAGCCCTGCCCAGCAGCACATGTCCCGCCCAGCGGCTCACGTCCTGCCTTGCCCAGCGGCTCCCGTCCCCCCCGCCCAGCGGCTTCCGTCCTACCCTGCCCAGCGGCTCACGTCCCGCCCAACCCCGCGGCTCTCGTCCAGGCCTGCACTTCCTCCCTGTCAGACTTGTGCAGCTCGTGAAGTGTTCCGCCGGAACTGCACTGTGGAAAAAAGCCTGGAGAGGAGGTGAGTGCACTGGAAACTATGGAGGGGAGCGGAGGGATGGAGGGGAGGGGAGCGGGGCGAGTGGCACCTGCAGTGGAAGGTGACAGCTGTGGACCGCAGTGGGGGTGAATTTGTGAAGAGGGGGATGAAGTTGTTAGAGCTGGAAAGGGGGACAGTTTGTGCAAAGTGCTGAGTAGTAGGGAGGGGTGGCCCGTGGTACAGTAGCAAGAGCTGGTAAGGGGGGTTGGCAGGTTGTTTGAAGGTGACAGGGGGTGAGGAGGTGAAAGTTGGAGAGCTGAAGAGATGAAAGCTGTGGATTGGGGTAATCTGTAGATGGGGTTGCAGTAGTGAAATGTGGAAGGGAGGTAGAGGCAAGCTGTAGTTGTGGACTGGGGGTGTAAGCTGTAGATGTGGGGGCTGCAGAGTTGAGTTGTTGACAGGGGGTACAAAGGTGAGTTGTGGGGGGTGCTAAGATGACATGTGGACAGGGGTGCAGAATTGATGAGTGACAAGGGAAAGAAGAGGTGAGCCGTGGATAGGAGGGAAGAAGAGGTGAGCCGTGGATAGGAGGGAAGAAGAGGTGAGCCGTGGATAGGAGGGAAGAAGAGGTGAGCCGTAGACAGGAGGGAAGAAGAGGTGAGCCGTGGACAAGAGGGAAGAAGAGGTGAGCCGTGGATAGGAGGGAAGAAGAGGTGAGCCGTGGATAGGAGGGAAGAAGAGGTGAGCCGTGGACAGGAGGGAAGAAGAGGTGAGCCGTGGACAGGAGGGAAGAAGAGGTTAGCCGTGGACAGGAGGGAAGAAGAGGTGAGCCGTGGACAGGAGGGAAGAAGAGGTGAGCCGTGGATAGGAGGGAAGAAGAGGTGAGCCGTGGACAGGAGGGAAGAAGAGGTGAGCCGTGAACAGGAGGGAAGAAGAGGTGAGCCATGGACAGGAGGGAAGAAGAGGTGAGCTGTGGACAGGAGGGAAGAAGAGGTGAGCTGTGGACAGGAGGGAAGAAGTGGTGAGCTGTGGACAGGAGGGAAGAAGAGGTGAGCTGTGGACAGGAATGAAGAAGTGGTGAGCTGTGGACAGGAGGGAAGAAGTGGTGAGCCGTGGACAGGAGGGAAGAAGTGGTGAGCCGTGAACAGGAGGGAAGAAGAGGTGAGCCGTGGACAGGAGGGAAGAAGAGGTGAGCCGTGGACAGGAGGGAAGAGGTGAGCCGTGGACAGGAGGGAAGAAGAGGTGAGCCGTGGACAGGAGGGAAGAAGAGGTGAGCCGTGAACAGGAGGGAAGAAGAGGTGAGCCATGGACAGGAGGGCAGAAGAGGTGAGCCGTGGACAGGAGGGAAGAAGTGGTGAGCCGTGGACAGGAGGGAAGAAGTGGTGAGCTGTAGAAAGGAGGGAGGAAGTGGTGAGCTGTTGACAGGAGGGAAGAAGCGGTGAGCTGTGAACAGGAGGGAAGAAGAGGTGAGCCGTGGACAGGAGGGAAGAAGAGGTGAGCCGTGGACAGGAGGAAAGAAGTGGTGAGCCGTGGACAGGAGGGAAGAAGAGGTGAGCCGTGAACAGGAGGGAAGAAGAGGTGAGCCGTGAACAGGAGGGAAGAAGAGGTGAGCCGTGGACAGGAGGGAAGAAGAGGTGAGCCGTGGACAGGAGGGAAGAAGAGGTGAGCCGTGGACAGGAGGGAAGGAGTGGTGAGCCGTGGACAGGAGGGAAGGAGTGGTGAGCTGTAGAAAGGAGGGAAGAAGTGGTGACCTGTGGACAGGAGGGAAGAAGAGGTGAGCTGTGGACAGGAGGGAAGAAGAGGTGAGCCGTGGACAGGAGGGAAGAAGGGGTGAGCCGTGAACAGGAGGGAAGAAGAGGTGAGCCATGGACAGGAGGGCAGAAGAGGTGAGCCGTGGACAGGAGGGAAGAAGTGGTGAGCCGTGGACAGGAGGGAAGAAGTGGTGAGCTGTAGAAAGGAGGGAGGAAGTGGTGAGCTGTTGACAGGAGGTAAGAAGCGGTGAGCTGTGAACAGGAGGGAAGAAGAGGTGAGCCGTGGACAGGAGGGAAGAAGAGGTGAGCCGTGGACAGGAGGAAAGAAGTGGTGAGCCGTGGACAGGAGGGAAGAAGAGGTGAGCCGTGAACAGGAGGGAAGAAGAGGTGAGCCGTGAACAGGAGGGAAGAAGAGGTGAGCCGTGGACAGGAGGGAAGAAGAGGTGAGCCGTGGACAGGAGGGAAGAAGAGGTGAGCCGTGGACAGGAGGGAAGGAGTGGTGAGCCGTGGACAGGAGGGAAGGAGTGGTGAGCTGTAGAAAGGAGGGAGGAAGTGGTGACCTGTGGACAGGAGGGAAGAAGAGGTGAGCTGTGGACAGGAGGGAAGAAGTGGTGAGCCGTGGACAGGAGGGAAGAAGTGGTGAGCTGTGGACAGGAGGGAAGAAGAGGTGAGCTGTGGACAGGAGGGAAGAAGAGGTGAGCTGTGGACAGGAGGGAAGAAGTGGTGAGCTGTGGACAGGAGGGAAGAAGTGGTGAGCTGTAGACAGGAGGGAAGAAGTGGTGAGCCGTGGACAGGAGGGAAGAAGAGGTGAGCCGTGGACAGGAGGGAAGAAGAGGTGAGCTGTGGACAGGAGGGAAGAAGAGGTGAGCTGTGGACAGGAGGGAAGAAGTGGTGAGCTGTGGACAGGAGGGAAGAAGAGGTGAGCTGTGGACAGGAATGAAGAAGTGGTGAGCTGTGGACAGGAGGGAAGAAGTGGTGAGCCGTGGACAGGAGGGAAGAAGAGGTGAGCTGTGGACAGGAGGGAAGAAGAGGTGAGCTGTTGACAGGAGGGAAGAAGAGGTGAGCCGTGAACAGGAGGGAAGAAGAGGTGAGCCGTGGACAGGAGGGAAAAAGAGGTGAGCTGTGGACAGGAGGCAAGAAGAGGTGAGCTGTGGACAGGAGGCAAGAAGAGGTGAGCTGTGGACAGGAGGGAAGAAGAGGTGAGCTGCGGACAGGAGGGAAGAAGTGACCTACGCACAGGGGAAAGAAGAAGTGAGCTGTGGACAGGGGAAAGAGGTGAGCTGTGGACAGGGGAAAGAGGTGAGCTGTGGACAGGGGAAAGAGGAGGTGAGCTGTGTATGGGGGGGCAGAAGAAGTTAGCTGCAGACGGGCGGAAGAAGAGGTGAGCTGTGGAAGGGGGCATAGGTCAGCTGTGGACAAGGTGAAGATTGAATGAGGGGCACAAAGGTGAGCAATAGATGGTTACATTGGGGGAGATATGTAAGTGCTGTCCGCCGATTTTTTTTTCTGTGCCCTGTGTGAAACACACACCTCATCACTTCAGAGTACACTTTCCTGAGCCCTGTGTGTTATGCGCTCCTAAGTGCCGCACTCTGTGCCTTTTGGGCCTACGCGGATTTGGCGCTGCTTTACTTCTCTCCCCATGGAACGACAGAATTGGGGGTGGAGAGTTGGCTGGGGAGGGTGAGCTCCTGCACCTATTTTCTGAGAAAAAAAGCCATGTGTCTATTTAATTTTTTGGTCACGTAGAACCTGGTTTCAAACCACCTGGCACTTTAGTCAGGTTTAAGAGGTTCTTCAGTCTGTTTCTAATAAAAAGAAAAAAGTAATGATTTACAGCAATTATCCAGACAAATCCATTAGGATATTTATGTAAAGAGTCAACATTCAAAGCTGTTGTCTGGTTCATCGAATCTTGGGATGTGTTTTTGAGTATCTATTGGAAATTTACTTTGGATTCCTGCTGTTTAAGCTTGTCATCCAGTTCACAAGCTGGTGGTTTGGTTGGCCACTTGCCAGCAGGAGCTGCATACATCGGTTCCAATTTACCTATCTATCTGCTGTTACTCTTAAGCTTTTTCATCTTAGTATACAGTATAATCCGTTGCAAAGATCTGCGGTCAACTGCTTGATGAAGAAACTATAGATACAAGACATGTATGCTGGATCCTCAAGCGTCCTCTTATTATTGTGGGGTATTGGACTTTGGATATAAGGGAGGGGATTGGAGGGCACCCATCAAGACTTTCTGTGTCCTTTTCCTTGGATATTATATTACTATATAGCTTTCATCAATAAAAAGTACTCTATGAATGGAGGAGGTGGACCGTTCATTCATACAGCTGTTCTCTATTCATAGATTGCAAGCAAAGGGGTTGTGGGACTTTAAATGAGGTGCATGATAACATGCACCTCCATCCCTAAATTAGAAATAAGTAAGAGGTTTTTGGGACTTTGAATGAGGCTCAAGACACGTGGCAGAAGAAATTGTAAAATTGTTTCATTGGCATATAAACAAAGCGTTGAACATGAGCATTTTTACCTATATACACAAGGCGATGGCATAAAAAAAGAAGAATTCATGTATGTACATGCACACATCTGAAATCGCATAGTATCCCATGGAAGTAGCTAGTATAAAAAGCCAATGCTTATTCAGTAATGGATACAAATGAGCTATAGGATGCAAATTAATCACAGTTGAGGTCAAGCTATGTGTTGGGAACATGATGACATTGATAGGCTCGACGTGTTTCGTGGCCAGTTGCCACTCCTCAGGAGCAAATGCATAACGTATCAGAAAAAAATAAAAAAAGGTAACAAATAGGATCTAATGTTTTGCCCAGATAGTGAGAAAGAAGGTAGGGGTAAGGGGAAACAAGATGTGTATCTCCCTACTTATGTATAAATAGTTGTAAATAAGGTGAAAAAATTCAGTGAGCACACCGACACACCCCAGGAACACCCTCCAACCGTAATAGGCAAAGGTGAAAAAAATCTGATATGTCTGTAGAGTAAATGATATTGGACCAATATGTATATGCATACAGTATTCATGAACTATAAACCATCACTCATTATTGCCTGAAAATGAGAAAAGCGTAGTAAATACAAAGTGAAGGGAATCATATATCACAAAGAGAAAAGAAAAGAAGAAAAAAAAAAAAGAAAATAATAAAGTGAAAAATCGCATGAGATTCAAGAGGATTTCCTCTCTATCACCAAGACTGCACACCTCTTTGTTTTCTTCACCCTTTCCCCTTTGGGACATTGCATGATTTGCATGCGATTTTTCACTTTATTATTTTCTTTTTTTTATTTTTTCTTCTTTTCTTTTCTCTTTGTGATGTGTGATTCCCTTCACTTTGTATTTACTACGCTACTACGCTACACTATTTATATGTAAGTATTCCAGGGAGATACACATCTTGTTTCCCCTTGCCCCTGCCTTCTTTCTCACTATCTGGGAAAAACAATAGATCCTATTTGGTACCTTTTTTAATAACTTTCAGATACGCTATGCGTTTTCTCCCGATGAGTGGCAACTGGCCACGAAACGCGTCGAGCCTATCAATGTCATCATGTTCCCAACACATAGCTTGTGGATGCTGCGTTAGTCTTCTTTTTAGGCTTTTGTTCCCTCTGTTTTCACCTGGGGATCTGGCCGGTAGCACACCTCCTCCACTACCAGAGAAACCGTCACCCCTGCCAGTCACTTATCTCTTACCTGATTGGCTGCCTTAAGCAACAACACAAACACTGTAGGCCTTTGCAACAACACATTAACTTCCTCTGGACAGTACTCTGTGTGCACCCCTTTGAGAATCCATCCCTATGGATTCCTTTCAATAGTATTGTGATCCTGTTGCTAACACACAAATGCCAATTGATCCACACTATTTTGTTCATTTATGATTCGGTCAACATTGACGTGAGTATGTATATAATATGTCTTATACACAGTCTGCAACTTCATCTCTTAAGGGGATGTATTCTCTTAACTTAAATGCACCAATTCCTATTTAATTTATGTGTTTTTGTTTTTTGTTTTTTTTTATGACATGGTTTTCTCTGCAGATATTCCCATACAAAAAAATACAATTGGGCTGTCTCCTGAAGAAGTGCGTGCTGCCCCATGAAACATGTACAGAGCCTTAAGCCTTCATGAACTGTTCATCATATGCTTCAACTAATAATGGGTGTTATATTGTATTTACATGTTTGTGGATATTGATGATGTGATCATAATTGAACTATATCTATGTTTTTTTGTTAGTCATTTTATATAATTGTGTAATAAATTGTGTACATTTTTAATACCTTGTTTGACCTTTCTTTAGTGCCACTCACAAAAATCCCATGGGCAAAGTTCTTTTTGGCATTTTCTGCATAAGTGGGGACTGGGTGTTGCTAGGGTTTGAGTTTAGGTGGCCTTTCTCTATATTTTTGATGTTTTTGATGTTTTCATTCCTTTGAGAGACTTCAGACCATGCAATTAACAGTTAAACGAGAAGTATGGGTTTGGCTTTTTTTCCCCTAATCATACTTACCTAGGTGGATACAGCATCGGTCCCCCGGCCATCTTTGCACTGAGAACCGAGCCATCGAACATAGCCGATGGCTCGGTTCTCTTGGCTCCCCGAGAGGGGAGCTGCTGACTGTCAATCAGCAGCTCTCCTGCTCTGCTCCTTCACGCTCACTGGAGCGCTGAGCTGTGGAGGGGCGGGGAACAACTGTCTCAGCGGCTCGCTGAGAGGCTGAGATGGCCATCAATCAACGCAGCTGGTGGATCCAGACTTCTAAAGTTGGGATGACGCGGTGCCTGGACTAATCTGTGTGACATCCGCAGACAGTAGACTTCAGACCGCTCTCTGCTGAAAGTGGCTCACAGGAGTGCAAAACGAATTGCACTCCTGTGACCCATAGGAGAAGCCCAGCCGAAGAGGAGCCCAGGCTGGACTTTTCCTTTATCAGTAACTTTACTGAAGAAAGGCAAACATACATATACAGTAGTTGTGAAGCAGGTCCTCTCACACAAACCTGTACAAAGGTGTTCTAGTGCCCATAAGGTATTCATACCTGAATAATAGCAGAGAGTCCATAGAGACAGAGACCATGATTAGCAGTATTCCACTAAGGCAAAATGTCCATAGAGGCAATAAATCCACAGTTGGCAGTTAAGAGTTCATGGGGTCCTCAGGTTCCCATCCCCCTTGGTAACCCGACCTCCCCCCCAAATGGGGGCACAGACCGACAGATTAACAGCCTACATCTAGGCAGTGTTTCCCAGTAGCTCTCTCAGGGCATATCAGTGAGCCCTTTTTCTGTGAATCTCTGGAAAATTGGTGGGAAAATCTAGCCAATCAATTCCTCAGATCCACTACATATTTACATTGTAACAATTTGCACCTGGCTGCCTCAGTAAACTTGAGGATATGAGCACTGACAGTAATAATCAGCCAGCTTGGCCCAGATACAGGCAGTCCCCGAGTTACGAACATCCGACTTGCGAACGACTCCTACTTACGAACAGGAGGCCGTTCTACGCATGCGCTGCCACTGTTCGCATCAGAAAACATTGGAAAACGACGTCTATGCATGCGCGGCTACTTGACAGAACATCGGAAAACATCGGAAAACATCGGAAAACGAAGTCTCTGCCGTTCTGCGCATACGCTCCCGACTTATGAACATTTTCGACATAAGAACAAACCTACAGTCCCTAACCCGTTTGTAACTCGGGGACTGCCTGTAGCTGGAGAACATGACTCAGCACAGCAGAAAAACATTAAAATATAACTAAAGGCAAAACTTTTTTTTTGTTTTGGATAGAGTGGAGAGGGATATAAACATTTGTCAGTTTTTATTGCTGTCTGTGCTCCAATTAATCTGTTCCCGATCAGCTCACGCAGATAGACTGCGGCAGAATGGCTCCCCTGGGTGAAACCCTGTATGGGTACGTCCTTCCGCTTTTCGGCCACCAGAGGGCACGCGCGCCCGCTGCACGGCTGGGGACACGATGCGCGTGGCCAGAGGGCAAGATCGCCGCCGGCCATGCGCGATCGCGTGCATGAGCACCAGCACGGGGATCTGTGTGTATAAACTCACAAATCCCTGTGCTGTCAGGGAAGAGGAAAGATATTGTTTGTTCCTACTAAGTAGGAAAAACGATATGTCTCCTCTCCTAGTCACTCCAATCCCCACACAGCTAGAACACACTTTTAACCCCTTGATCACCCTCTAGTGTTAACCCCTTCCCTGCCAGTGACATTTACACAGTAATCAGTGCATATTTATAGCACTGATCGCTGTATAATTGTCAATGGTCCCAAAAAAGTGTCCAATCTGTCCGTCTCAAAGCCGCAGTACCGCTAAAAATCGCAGATCACCGCCATTACTAGTAAAAAAAAAATAATAAAAATGCAATAAAAATGCCATAAATCTTTCCCATAGTTTGTAGATGCTATCACTTTTGTGCAAACCAATTAATATACGCTTATTGAGATTTTTTTTTTTTTTTTTTACCAAACATATGTAGGAGAATATATATCGGCCTAAACTGATGAAGAAATTTTTTTTTTTTTGGGATATTATAGCAAAAAGTAAAAAATTTTTTTTTTTCTAAATTGGCGCTCTTTTTTGTTTCCAGCACAAACAAATAGAAACCGTAGAGGTGATCAAATACCACCAAAGAAAGCTCTATTTGTGGGAAAAAGAGGACGCAAATTTTGTTTGGGTACAGCGACGAACGACTGTGCAATTGTCAGTTAAAGCGACGCAGTGCCGAATTGTAAAAAGTGCTCTGGTCAGGAAAGGGGTAAAATCTTCCAGGGCTAAAGCGGTTAAGGAGATTTTCCTGTTTACCATTACTATTGAAATTGAAAGTAAAAGAAAATCCCAAATTTTGGGTTGTCCAAAGAAAAGTAATAGAGAGGAATTCTTCGAATGGGGACACTAGTTCTGGTGACCTGGGTGTCCCCAAGTAATTCTTTTAATTTGCAGCGATTTCCTATCACTTCCTGTTTGGCTATGGGACAGGAAGTGAAGGGAAATCTCTACAATAGGACACAGATAGCGAAAAAAAAAAGAATCTGACATCTAAAATGGAAAAAAAAAAGTTTTGCCTATAGTTCTTTTTTAACCCCTACTGCCTGCATACTACCCCCTGAAACTCATCTCACCCACACTCCATACCTCCCAACTTTTTGGGATGGGAACAAGGGACACCTATTAGCAAAAGCATGTAGGCATAGGACACGCCCCCTTAAAGGAGAATTATACAAAAAAAGTTGTTAAAAACATAAGTGTTTTTTTTACCACTACTATTCCTTTATACTGGTTTTTGAAATTTACAAATGCAGCAATTTACAGTTTGAATGAAAGGCTTTTTTTTTCTAGTGATATCAAGAATAATATTATTATTTATTTTTAAATAAATAAAATTTAAAACTTCTACTAATGCCGCGTACACACGGTTGGAATTTCGGCCCGCAAAAGACCAATGAGATTTTTTCGTCGGAAAATGCGACCGTGTGTATGCTCCATCGGTCTTTTGCTGGCGGAATTCCAACCAGGAAAAGATTGAGAGCATGCTCTCAATTTTTCGGTCGGGAAAAGTTCCTATCCGAAAATGCAATCGTCTGTGGCAATTCCGACACGCAAAATCCCTACGCATGCTCGGATACAATTCAACGCATGCTTGGAAGCATTCAACTTCATTTTCTCGGCTCGTCGTAGTGTTGTACGTCATCGCGTTCTTGACGGTTGTAATTTCAGTGAACTTTTGCATGACCGTGTGTATGCAAGACAAACTTGAGCGGAATCCCGTCGGAAAAGCTGTCATATCTTTTTACAACGAGAAAAACGATCGTGTGTACAAAACACTTCTACTAACACAAAATTAGCAGAAGGAGCCAAAGGGTGGTGCTAAAGAGCTGAAAAACCATGTAGTACGTCACTACGCTCGTGTTTGTTGGCCGACAATTCCTTGCCCTTTGTATGCAAGACAAAATCCAGGCACACGCCTTCGGAAAAAAGTCTGAGGTTTTGTCTGCGGAAAATCCGATCATGTGTACGAGGCTAAAAAGTGTCATAAAACAGTGGTTCTCAAACTCAGTCCTCAAGTAGCCCCAACAGGCCATGTTTGCAGGTTTTCCCTTATCTTGCACAGGTGATTTAACCACATGCCGACCAGCTGCCGCCGTCAATATTCTGCAGCAGGTCGGCACGTTCCCGCGAACCGTCGTAGCTGTACGTCGGCTCTTTTAAACAGGATAGCAGGCGCGTGTGCCCACTGCATTGGGGGGGGCGCTGCTTGTGGCAGCTGGTCGTGCGTGATCATGGGCACAAGAGGCAGAACAGGGAGGTGTGTGTGTAAACACACAAATCCCTGTTCTGTGAGGAGAGGAGAGGCAAATCGTGAGTTCCTAATAGCTAGGAACCACGATCTGTCATCTCCTATAGTCAGTCCCCTCCCCCCACAGTTAGAACACACAGTCAGGAAACACAGTTAACCCCTTGATCGCCCCCTAGTGTTAACCCCTTCCCTGCCAGTGACATTTACACAGTAATTAGTTCCTTTTTATAGCACTTATCTCTGTATAACCCTTTCATGACTAAGCCTATTTTTGAAATTTGGTGTTTACAAGATAAAATCCATATTTTTTGCTAGAAAATTACTTAGAACCCCCAAACATTATATATATTTTTTTAGCAGAGAATCTAGAGAATAAAATGGAGATTGTTGCAATATTTTATATTACACCGTATTTGTGCAGCGGTGTTTTAAACGCAAATTTTTGGAAAAGGGACACTTCCATGAATTTTAAAAAATCCAAACAGTAAAGTTACCTCAATTTTTTTATATAATGTGAAAGATGATGTTACGCCGAGTAAATAGATAACCAAACATGTCACGCTTTATAATTGCACGCACTCGTGGAATGGCAACAAATTATGGTAGCTATGAATTTCCATAGGCGACGCTTTAAATTTTTTTTACGGTTACCAGGTTAGAGTTACAGAGGAGGTCTAGGGCTAGAATTATTGCTCTCGCTCTGACGATCGCGGCGATACCTCACATGTGTGATTTAAACACCGTTTACATATGCGGGCACGACTTCCGTATGCGCTTTCTTCGCTGCACGAGCTCGCGGGGATGGGGGCGCTTTAAAAAAAAAATTTTTTTTATTTATTTTTATACTTATAAATTGTGTTTTAAAAAAAAAAATGTTTTTTTTTTTACTTTTATTGCTGTCACAAGGAATGTAAACATCCCTTGTGACAGTAATAGGTGGTGACAGGTACTCTTTATGGAGAGATCGGAGGTCTTAAAGACCCCCGATCCCTCCTCTGCACTTCAAAGCATTCAGATCGCCGAAAACGGCGATTCTGAATACTGTGTATTTTTTTAAATTCGGCGCCATTGGCAGCCGAGTAAACAGGAAGTGGCGTCATGACGTCGCTTCCGCGTTTACATTGAGAGGGCTGGAACGAAGCCGCCCACAGCTCCGTTCCAGCCCGCCCCCAGCCGCCGAAGGCAGCCGATTGGACACCGGGCCTCCCGATCGCACGGGAGGCCCGGTAAGAGTGGCGGGAGGCGGCAGGAGGGGGGCGTCCCCTCCCGCTCCTCCGGTATAACAGCCGAGCGGCTTCTAGCCGCATCGGTTGTTATATACAGATAGCCGATCGCCCGCTCAAAACAACGGTACCGGGATGATGCCTGCAGCTGCGGGCATCATCCCGGTATAACCCCCGAAAGCCGAGTACGCATATCTGCGTACGGTCGGCGGGAAGGGGATAATTGTCAGTGGTTTCAAAAATGTGTCAAAAGTGTCCAATGTGTCCGCCATAATGTCGCAGTCCTGATAAAAATCGTAGATCACCATTACTAGTAAGAAAAAAAATAATTTAAAAAATGCCATAAATCTATCCCCTATTTTGTAGACGCTATAACTTTTGCGCAAACCAATCAATATACGCTTATTGCAATTTTTAATTACCAAGAATATGTAGAAGAATACATATCGGCCCAAACTGAGGAAAAAATTAGCTTTTTTTAAAAAAAAAATTGAGGATATTTATTATAGCAAAAAGTACAAAATATTGTGTTTTTTTTTTTCAAAATTGTCACTCTTTTTTTGCTTATAGCGCGAAAAAAAACAAAAACGCAGAGATGATCAAATACCACCAAAAAAAAATCTATATTTGTGTGAAAAAAAGGACATCAATTTTGTTTGGGTACAGTGTCACACAACTGCGCAATTGTCAGTTAAAGCGACGCAGTGCTGAATCGCAAAAAATGGCCTGGTCATTGAGCAGCCAAATCTTTTGGGGCTAAAGTGGTTAAATCAGAGTCAATGGCTTGGTATTTTGGACAGCTATTTTATCTTAAGCCTCGTACACAAGATCGGATTTTCCACAGACAAAACCTCGGACTTTTGTCCGAAGGAGTGTGCCTGGATTTTGTCTTGCATACAAACGGCAAGGACTTGTCGGCCAACAAACACGAACGTAGTGACGTACTACGTGGTTTTTCAGCTCTTCAGTGCCACCCTTTGGGCTCCTGCTAAATTCGTGTTAGTAGAAGTTTGGTGAGTGTTGATTCGCGCTTTTCAGTTTGCGCTTTTCGTTTTGCGCTTTTCATTTCACGCTTTTCATTTAGCGTTTTTCAGCTCGTACTTTCCATTTCGTGCTTTTCAGTTCGTTTCTCAATGGCCGTTCGTCAACCAGACATGTTGCAAAATCGGAGGAGATGATGTGTTATTTATTATTGGCCTTGGAGTTATTGCTTTGACCCAAGTCCAGTCCAGGAACAGGAGGAGGAGGAGTCCTTGGACCAAAAATCGGCTGCTTTATTAATCGTGACCAATTATGTCATATGCCTTTGCTGCGGGAGCTCCAGGAGAATAATCCAGATGATATTCAGAATTATCTCCGGATGACGGACCCCTGCTTTCACCAACTCTTGGCATTGCTGACCCCCTATATTAAGAAGCAGGACACATGCATGAGGCTTTTATTTTATTTTGTAGTTGAATAATAATGATTTGATTTGATTTGGTATATTTTCTATATTTTTAGATGCATAGAATGCAATTTTTGGTTAAGTTCTATTGGCAGATATTATGTCTAATTTTATTTGTTTTCTTTTTTTAATGCACAATAAAAAAAATTGTGGAGAATAATAATTGGCTATGTGTTTTACTTCAAATGACAGTTTGGGAGTAGGCAGTTACATTTAAAAAAATACAATGTAAAATTGACAAGGGACACCAACATAGATGTATCTTTGATCTTAAAAACTACGGGATAATAGTGATGTGGTAACTTGCCCTCCGCCAAAAAAAAGCATAATAATATTTTTCTTGATATCGCTAGAAAAAAAAAGCCTTTGAAAATTAGTTTGCAATAACTCCATCAGTATCACCAGCAAAGCAGCTTCATTATTATCCCATTAAAGAAGAAGAGAATGTGAGCTGCATTTTGAGATTTCATAATTTGCCACGTCACAAATGTTAAACCCCATACACACACACTATTAGATTTTCTGCAGATATTTTTCTCCAGATTCACCATGTAGTTCAAGGGCCTGCCTGATTGCATACAAACTAAAGCTCTTATGCCGTGTACACTTTTTGGCATCAAAGGTCCGACGGTCTTTCCGAAGGACTTTCGACGGACTTTCGAACAAACGGACTTGCCTACACACGATCACACCAAAGTCCGACGGATTCGTACGTGATGACGTACGACCGGACTAAAATAAGGAAGTTGATAGCCAGTAGCCAATAGCTGCCCTAGCGTCGGTTTTCGTCCGTCGGACTAGCATACAGACGAGCATACAGATGAGCGGATTTTTCGACCGGACTCGAGTCTGTCGGAATGATTTGAAACATGTTTCAAATCTAAAGTCCGTCTGATTTTCGCCCGAAAAAGTCTGCTGCAGGTCCGATGCATGGTCGGATTGTCCAACGGAATCGTCCCGTCGGACCAGTCCGGTCGAAAAGTCCGCCCGTGTGTACACGCCATTAAGGTTTGACCTCATATTATATGGATTTGGTAAATCTGAAGACAAAAATCTGCAGAAAATCTAATAGTGTGTATGGGATCTAAAGGCCCGTAGAAACGATACAAAAATCGGATTGCAATATTCGTACGACGAGCTGTCTGTCGATTTTCGGATCGTTAGTACGATGCTTTCGACAGCCGATTTCGCTTTTTCATCAGACAAAAGCTGGATGTACAGACTATAAAATTTTTTGTCGGATGTGAACACAACGTCCGATTTTCGTTTAATTAGTACCAAAAAAATCGTAAGAGCAAGACTGCGCATGCTCAGAAATGAAAGAACACACATATACAAAACTATTCAACACATTATGTCACTTCTGACCTTGTATTCTGTCGTATGAAAATGTTCGTATTGTGAGTAACCTCTTCACTTTGGACATGAGACTAGTATGCCACAAAAAAAGGACGTTCGGTCGTCCGAAAAATCTAAGCGTGTGTATGAGGCTTTAGGCTGGGTTAACACTAGTGTGAATTGGATGTGGGTTTCCCCGCATTGAATTCGCATGACAGGAGATTGTGACCGGCTCTCTATGGAGCTCCGGGGCGAGTGGGGAGCGGCTTGCACAGGAGCCTTGTGCGTCTTTGGCTACGTTTCGGGGCCGAATTCAGGCAAATATTTGGACCTGATTCATCCCTGAAACGGAGAACATGGACGCACCGGACCCCTGCTGTGAGCCGCATCCGGCAGCAGTGTGAACCCTTCCTTATGCTGGTTCGCCAAGCTCCCCATTATTATTGTGGGGTATTGGACTTTGGATATAAACGTCACAAGGAAGTTATTAACCTTGGCACCAGTACAATACAACATGGAGCAAACACAACTCTACTATTTTTTTAATATTACTCACAATCATATGATTATTTACATCAAAGTGATTTCTTTTACATGTCTATCTAAAATAAAATTAAAAACACTATACATTTCCTTTAAAGCCCATTTCTGGTCAAAATTTCACCCATTCAAAAATAATAAAAGAGAAACATGGCAAATGCTATTTTGGTCATTCTTCTGTTCACAGGAGTCCACTTACTTTTCCACTCCTGTGTCCCAGAGTCTGCAGGTTTGAGCCCACTGTCAGCTGATATCACCAAGTTGTTCCAGGCTCTGGAAGGATCCCGACCATAATGTCTGGATCCACCCAGCTGCCTGATTGACAGCTGGCTCTGGCTCTCAGTGCTCGACTGAGAGCTGAAGCCAGCTGCTCCTGCCCCTCTCCAGCCTAGTGCTCCAGTGAGTTCTGAAGCGGCAGAGCAGTGACTGGCAGTCACTGCTCTCTGCTATGAGAAAACTGAGAACTGAGCAATCAACAGTCATGTGATCACTCAGGCTTAGGGCCAGCTGCAGCATCAGCCCAATGCTGCAGCATGGAGGAGAGTATTTATTTTTGTTTTTCTTTGGAACTCCAAACTTCTGCTTTAATCACTTCCTAACCGCGCCACAGCCGAAAGTCGGCTACAGTGCAGTTCTGTTGTTCCAGGAGGGTGTCCATGGACGTCCTCCTGGAACATCGTTCCTCACGCGCGACCTTTGGACACAACCATTCACAGATCGTGGAAAAGGGCCAATCACAGCAGGCCATTTACCACATGATCAGTTATGTCCTATCACAGCTGATCACAGTGTAAACAGAATTGCTGGTTGCCCATCAGTGCTGCCCATCAGTGCCTCCTATTAGTGCCCATCAGTGCAGCCTCATCAGTGCACATCAGTGAAGAAAAAAAAAACTTTTTTGCAAAATTAAGAAACTAAGAAAAAGTTTTTTTTTTTTCATTTTTCTTCTTTTTTGTTTAGTAAAAAATAAAAAACCCAGTGGTGATTAAATACCACCAAAAGAAAGCTCAAAAAATGGTAACGATTTCATGTGGGTACAATGTTGCATGACAGCGCAATTGTCTTTCAAAGTGCGGCAGCACTGAAAGCTGAAAATTGGCTTGGACAGGAAGGAAGTGTAAGTGCCCAGTAAGCACGTGGTTAATGGAGCGCTCACCACATTAAAATTGCAACAAAGCTCAGAAAAATTTGATACCAACTTGCCTTGCATTGCTGTGCAATTTAAAACACTTTGCAGGGCATAGAAACTTATGAGGGAAAACACACATATGAAAAAAAATCACTATAGTGTGAATGAGACAAATATGTGGGATGTGATCCCCTAAAGAGAACAGGAAGTATGCCTTATAATTAAAGAAACTCCAAAAACAAATACTATTATTATATATGCTATACTATGGAGTTTCAGAACTCTAATGCCACGTACACACGGTCGGAATTTCCGACAACAAATGTTCGATGGACATTTAACGTCGGAATTTCCGACAAACTAAATTTGAGATCTGGATCTCAAATTTTCCGTCAACAAAATCCGTTGTCGGAAATTCCGATCGTGTGTACACAATTCCGATGCACAAAATTCCACGCAGGCTCGGAATCAAGCAGAAGAGCCGCACTGGCTATTGAACTTCATTTTTTTCGGCTCGGCGTACGTGTTTTACGTCACCGCGTTCTTGACGTTCGGCATTTCCGACAACATTTGTGTGACCGTGTGCATGCAAGACAAGTTTGAGCCAACATCCGTCGGAAAAAAAACATGGATTTTGTTGTCGGAATGTCCGCTCGTGTGTACGCGGCATAACTCTCAACTACCCAATCAGGAGTTCCTTCATCTTACACAAGTGAATTAATCAGGTTCATTCTTTTAGTAATAACCACAGCTGTACATAATGTGTCAATTATTAAACATCACCTGGTGGGGTATTTGAAAGCTAAACTTGAGAGTCCCGGCTGTACATGGAATGATAAATCATACTTGATATAACACATTATATAATGCTAGGGTTGTTTGTTTTTTTTAAATGCTGGATGAAATACTGCTTTACCCCTAGTCCAGCCTTTCTCAACCGTCCTACACCAGGCCAGAAGAAGCCTTGAAAAAATTTTCAGGCCTCAGGGAATCCCTGCTAAAATATAAAAAGCTAATTTGTGTGACCAGTAGGTTTTAGATATAATACAAAAAATGAATACAACATTTTTTTGCACTGCTTTTACTATTTTTGTAAAAATAATAATAATAATGACAGTGAAAATTGTAACATCCATTTACATTAGTGGTCAGTAAAATAAATGCCCCCCTCTCGCACTGGTGGTCAGTAGAAGGTCACACTCTTAAGCCTTGTACACACGCTTAGATTTTCGGACGACCGAACGTCTGTTTTTTGTGGCATGCATACTAGTCTCATGTCGAAAGTGAAGAGGATACTCACAATACGAAAATTTTCATACGACAGAATACAACGTCAGAGGTGACATCATTTGTTCAATAGTTGTGTATGTATTCTTTTGTTTCTGAGCATGCGTAGTCTTGCTCTTACAACTACAATTTTTTTTGTAAAAAAACCGTACTAATGAAACAAAAATCGGACGTTGAGTTCACATCCGCCAAAAATTTTATAGTCTGCATATCCAGCTTTGGTCTGATGAAAAAGTGAAATCAGCTGTCGAAAGCACCGTACTAACGATCCGAAAATTGTAAGACCTCAAATTTTTCCATCTGATTTTCATATCGTGTATATGGGTCTTTACACTGTGGTCAGTGGAGATGTGCCCCATTACATTAGTGGTCAGTGGAGTAGTACCCTCCACACTGGTAGTCAGTGTACTGCCCTCTAACATTAGTGATCAGTGTAGTGACCTATTATTTAACACCTAGTGCCCTGATACATTTGTGGTCAATGTATTGCCCTCTTACATTGATGGTCAGTGCAGTGCCCTCTCACACTATCAATACCCTCTATCACATTGTTGGTCAGTTTAGTGCCTTCTTATACTGGTATTCAGTGTAGCCTCTGGTGTACACTGGTGGTCACTGTTCATTGCAGTGCCCTCAAACATTGGTGATCAGTGTAGTCCCTCTTACTTTTCAAGATCAGTGTAGCGCCCTCATACGTTGGTGGTCAGTGTAGTGTCCTTATACATTGGTGGTCAATGTAGTTCCCTTTGGCATTAATGATCAGTGTAGTGCCCTTATACATTGATGGTCAGCACAGTGCCTTTATACATTGATGGTCTGTATAGCGCCCTCATACATTTATGGTCCGTGTAGTTCCCTCATAAATGTGTGGTGAATATAGTGCCCTCTTATATTCGTGGTCAGTATATTGCCCTCTAGCAATAGTGATCAGTGTATTGCCATCATACACTGGTGATCAGTATAGTGAACTATTACAATAATAGTTAGTTAGTGCCCTCATATATTGGTGGTCAATGTATGGCCCTCTTATGCCCTGTACACACGGTCGGATTTTCCGATGGAAAATGTCCGATCGGAGCGTGTTGTCGGAAATTCCGACCGTGTGTGGGCTCCATCGGACATTTTCCATCGGATTTTCCGACACACAAAGTTGGAGAGCAGGAGATAAAATTTTCCGACAACAAAATCCGTTGTCGGAAATTCCGATTGTGTGTACACAAATCCGACGGACAAAGTGCCACGCATGCTCAGAATAAATAAAGAGATGAAAGCTATTGGCCACTGCCCCGTTTATAGTCCCGACGTACGTGTTTTACGTCACCGCGTTCAGAATGATCGGATTTTCCGACAACTTTGTGCGACCGTGTGTAGACAAAACAAGTTTGAGCCAACATTCGTCGGAAAAAATCCTAGGATTTTGTTGTCGGAATGTCCGAACAAAGTCCGACCGTGTGTACGCCCCATTACATTTGACCTTTTTACATTGGTAGTCAGTGCAATGCCCTCTCATGCTGGTGATCATCAGTGCAGTTCCCTCTTACATTGTTGGTCAGTGTAGCGCCTTCTGGTATTCAGTGTAGCCCTTCATACATTGATAGCCACTGGTCAGTATAATGTCCTTAAACACTGTTGATCAGTGTAGTGCTCTCATATATTGTTGTGTCCTAATACATTGGTGGTCAATATAGTTCCCTCTTACATTGATAGTCAGTGTAGTGCCCTATTACACTGGTGAGCAGTGTGGTGTTCTATTACACCAGTGAGCAGTGTAGTGCCCTCTTACATTGGTGATCAGTGTAGTGTCCTCCTACACTTGTGATCAGTTTAGTGACCTCTTACATTGGTGATCAGTGTAGTGTCCTATCACATTGATGATCAGTGTAGTACCCTCTTACATTGGTGATCAGTGTAGTGTCCTACTACATTGGTGATCAGTGTAGTGCCCTATTACATTGATGATCAGTGTAGTACCCTCTTACATTGGTGATCAGTGTAGTGTCCTATTACATTGGTGATCAGTGTAGTGTCCTATTACATTGGTGATCAGTGTAGTGTCCTATTACATTGGTGATCAGTGTAGTGTCCTATTACATTGGTGATCAGTGTAGTGTCCTATTACATTGGTGATCAGTGTAGTGTCCTATTACATTGGTGATCAGTGTAGTGTCCTATTACATTGGTGATCAGTGTAGTGTCCTATTACATTGATGATCAGTGTAGTGCCCTATTACATTGGTGATCAGTGTAGTGTCCTATTACATTGGTGACCAGTGTAGTGTCCTATTACATTGGTGATCAGTGTAGTGCCCTATTACATTGGTGATCAGTGTAGTGCCCTATTACATTGGTGATCAGTGTAGTGTCCTATTACACTCGTGATCAGGGTTGTGTCCTATTACATTGGTGATCAGTTTAGTGACCTCTTACATTGGTGATCAGTGTAGTGTCCTATTACATTGATGATCAGTGTAGTACCCTCTTACATTGGTGATCAGTGTAGTGTCCTACTACATTGGTGATCAGTGTAGTGCCCTATTACATTGATGATCAGTGTAGTACCCTCTTACATTGGTGATCAGTGTAGTGTCCTATTACATTGGTGATCAGTGTAGTGTCCTATTACATTGGTGATCAGTGTAGTGTCCTATTACATTGGTGATCAGTGTAGTGTCCTATTACATTGGTGATCAGTGTAGTGTCCTATTACATTGATGATCAGTGTAGTGCCCTATTACATTGGTGATCAGTGTAGTGTCCTATTACATTGGTGATCAGTGTAGTGTCCTATTACATTGATGATCAGTGTAGTGTCCTATTACATTGGTGACCAGTGTAGTGTCCTATTACATTGGTGATCAGTGTAGTGTCCTATTACATTGATGATCAGTGTAGTGCCCTATTACATTGGTGATCAGTGTAGTGTCCTATTACATTGGTGATCAGTGTAGTGTCCTATTACATTGATGATCAGTGTAGTGTCCTATTACATTGGTGACCAGTGTAGTGCCCTATTACATTGGTGATCAGTGTAGTGCCCTATTACATTGGTGATCAGTGTAGTGTCCTATTACATTGGTGATCAGTGTAGTGTCCTATTACATTGGTGATCAGTGTAGTGTCCTATTACATTGGTGATCAGTGTAGTGTCCTATTACATTGGTGATTAGTGTAGTGTCCTATTACATTGGTGATCAGTGTAGTGTCCTATTACATTGGTGACCAGTGTAGTGTCCTATTACATTGGTGATCAGTGTAGTGCCCTATTA
Source organism: Lithobates septentrionalis (assembly GCA_037952835.1). Taxonomy (NCBI): domain Eukaryota; kingdom Metazoa; phylum Chordata; class Amphibia; order Anura; family Ranidae; genus Lithobates; species Lithobates septentrionalis. The sequence goes on along the minus strand of JBBDGP010001542.1, from coordinate 1,829,770 downwards.
CATTGGTGATCAGTGTAGTGCCCTATTACATTGGTGATCAGTGTAGTGTCCTATTACATTGGTGATCAGTGTAGTGCCCTATTACATTGGTGATCAGTGTAGTGTCCTATTACACTCGTGATCAGGGTTGTGTCCTATTACATTGGTGATCAGTGCAGTGTCCTATTACATTGGTGATCAGTGTAGTGTCCTATTACACTTGTGATCAGGGTTGTGTCCTATTACATTGGTGATCAGTGCAGTGTCCTATTACATTGGTGATCAGTGTAGTGTCCTATTACATTGGTGATCAGTGTAGTACCCTCTTACATTGGTGATCAGTGTAGTGTCCTATTACATTGGTGATCAGTGTAGTGTACTATTACATTGGTGATCAGTGTAGTGTCCTATTACATTGGTGATCAGTGTAGTGTACTATTACATTGGTGATCAGTGCAGTGTCCTATTACATTGGTGATCAGTGTAGTACCCTCTTACATTGGTGATCAGTGTAGTGTCCTATTACACTGGTGATCAGTGTAGTGTCCTATTACATTGGTGATCAGTGTAGTGTCCTATTACACTCGTGATCAGGGTTGTGTCCTATTACATTGGTGATCAGTGCAGTGTCCTATTACATTGGTGATCAGTGTAGTACCCTCTTACATTGGTGATCAGTGTAGTGTACTATTACATTGGGGATCAGTGCAGTGTCCTATTACATTGGTGATCAGTGTAGTGTCCTATTACATTGGTGATCAGTGTAGTGTACTATTACATTGGTGATCAGTGCAGTGTCCTATTACATTGGTGATCAGTGTAGTGTCCTATTACACTGGTGATCAGTGTAGTGCCTTAATACATTGGTGGTCAGTATGATGTCCTCATACATTGGTGGTCAGTTTCGTGTGCTCTTTTACATTGGTGATCAATGTAATGGCCTCCTGCTATTCAGACTGCGCTCTTAAATTGGTGATCAGTGCAGTGCCCTTAAAACAATGGTAGTCAGTGTAGCTCTCTCATACATTAGTGTGTGGTGTATTGCCCCTTACATCAGTGGTGAGTGGAAAAGGGCCAACTTTACATTGTTGGTCAGTGTTGTGTTTCATTATACTGGTGGTAAGTGTAGACAATCCATACATTGATGGTCAGCGGAGAAATGCCCCTTACATTGGTGGCCAGTATAGTGTTTAATTATGATCATGATCAGTGGAAACAAACCCCTATACATTGGTGGTAAGTGGAATAGTGCCATCTTGCACTGGTCATCAGTTAAGTGATGCTCATTGAAAATCAAACTACCTTACACTGGTGGTCAGTGGTTACTAACAGCCAGCTAAAAAGATCATTGGTGGTCAGTGGTCATTTAGTCTATCACCTCTATTGTCTGCATCTTCTCCTTGATGTCACTGCTGAAATGTCAGGTAAATACAAGAAACTCTTGTCCACACTGGGGTTTGCCATTTTAGATCTTTATTCAATGAGGCAGTGCTAATGTCGTGTACACATGGGTGGACTTTTCGACCGGACTGGTCCGAACAAATCCGTTGGACAATCCAACTGTGTGTGGGCTTCATCGGACCTTCTGTCGAAAATCAGATGGACTTTAGATTTGGAACATGTTTCAAATCTTTCCGAGGGACTCGAGTCCGGTCGAAAAATCAGTTCGTCTGTATGCTAGTCCGATGGACAAAAAAGGACGCTAGGGCAGCTATTGGCTACGTGCTATGAACTTCCTTATTCTAGTCCCTTCGTACGTCATCACGTTCATATCAACAGACTTTCGAACGGACTTTAGTCCGTTTGTGTGTGGGCAAGTCCGGTCGTCCGAAAGTCCGTCGTAACTCCGTCGAAAGTCCGTCGGAAAGACCATCGGACGTTTGATGCTGAAAAGTCCGCCCGTGTGTACACGGCTTAAGAGTTGCAGCTTATTACTTTTCATTAATCAGCAGCTGTCAAAACAAAGGAAGATGGTTTCTGCACCTCACATATTGGGGTTGATTTACCAAAGGCAAATAGGCTGTGCAGTTGCTCTAGAGCAGGGGTCTCCAAACTGCGGCCCGGGGGCCAGATGCGGCCCTTTACTTGCCTTTATCCGGCCCTTGAGGTACTATTTATCCCCTGATATAATACACTATTCTGCCAACTGACACAATGGGGCATATTTCCTGCCCATGGACACCAACAATGGGGCATATTTCTCATCCGAATACCAAAGATAGGGCACTGTTTACTCACACTGATGCCGGAAAAATTATATTTCTGCTGGCCACAGTTTGGCTCCCCTAAGGTCTGAAGCACAATAAAGTGGCCCTTTGTTTAAAAAGTTTGGCGACTCCTGCTCTAGAGCTTAGTAAATGAGCAGAAGCTCTGCCGACTTCCATCATCACGTTCAAGAAAAAAATTCTGTCTTTTTTATTTTCCTTGCACATGATTGGGTATTCTTTGTAAAGTGAAGCCTTGCCTCATTTATTAAGATTTTGAGCAACTGCAGAGGGCAGCTGTCTATTAAAAGCGCCCCGCTAGCGGCCAAAATGCGCCGCTATAACAGCGGTAAAGCGCTGCTAAAACTAGCGGCACTTTACCGCTAACGCCGGCACTGCCCCAGTGTGAAAGGGGTCTTAATGTTTGATCTCCCGTACTTGTCCCAGGTCAGCAATTAACTAGGTCTTGGAGCTGTAATCAGCATGACAGCCCCAAAGCTCTTAATAAGTCAGAAATGGTACTTGGTATACCTTTATCTTGGTTTTATTCAAATAACCGCCTAAGACCATAGATATTCAACAGCGTGGACATAATCTGATCATTTAACAATAATCTTTCAAAACATAATTTCATAAAACTATAAATTGATACTGCATGCTCACAAAGAACAGACTGCATGAGCTACTGGCCCTATCGAAGGGGGAAAAAAAGCATCAGCCAAAAAACATTGACAGCCTAGCGACACAGAGAAAAATTGCTTGTCTAGTAGGTCAATTTATTTAAAAAAAATTTGGTCAAAGCTCTTTCGGCCATACTTCTGTGGGTCACAGGAGTGCTCTTAGTTCTGCATTCCTGTGACCCAGATTCAGCAGACAGCAGGCTAAAGTCACAGAGCCAGTCCAGGCTTTGCAGGGATCTCGATAATAATGTCGGAATCCACTCAGATGCCTGTCTGTTAGCTGTCAGCACACCACTGAGAGCCTGAGCCAGCCACTCCCTTCCCCCATGGCCTGGCGCTCCAGTGAGCACCGGTGGCTGACAGTCACTGCACTCCAGAACCTATCCAAGAACTGAGTGATCATATGTCTTTTATCTCTCAGTTCTCAGTGATGAGCCGGCGAGGGACAACTGCAGCATTGGATCGATGCTGCAGCCATTTAGGCGAGTATAAATGTTTGCACAAGAGTCACACATATTTCTAGTTGACTCATAAGTACAAAATGTGTGACACTTAGGTGAAAGGTGATAAACAGACCCATAGGTGTAATTTTAGCATGCTGTACAGTACTGATTTTTACAACAGGACAGTGACACTAAACAATAACCAAATTCTCCAAAAATCATTCATACGCATCCACTACATAATGGCCCTGTAATCTTTTTTTCATAAAATTGTTTCTTACTGTGTGTATTCTCCTCCCTGAGCTCCCAAATCTCTCTTTTTCTTCTCATTTCCACTATTTTTGGAATGAGCAATGCAAGTTAGTTGTGGTCAAGTGCAGTGCTATATGCACGCTACACTTCTTTGGTTGCCACCTCACCTCTTTAAACCTATTAAACACATTAATTACACAGGTTCTGTGGCTAATTAAGGTGGTAATTAGACTCACTCGGTGCCTTATCTGCATTTAATTAGCCTCAGAATCCGTGTAATTCAAAGGTGTTTGGGTTTAAAGGGATGAGGTGGCAACTCTATACACATCCCAAAGTCCATAGACCATCTTGAGAGTGAGCAAGAGAGGGTGGCTACGCTCCAACATACAGTGGGACAATGCAGAATGAACGTAGCCACCACCTAACAGGAAGTTGGATAGCAGCAGCAGCAGCAAAAAATATAATGGAGATCTGGAGGAGGCTAGGAGCAATAGAAGGTACTTTTTGAGTTAAGAATACATACTTGAATAAAATAATTTTTTTTTTAAACTAGAGTTTAGTGTTACTTTAATGTGATCATTTTCTGCAGGATATAAAAAAAAACTTGTAAAAAGCGACTAGACTTAGCTCTTTGATCAGTCAGCATATCAAGTCCATATTGAAGAGATAAGAACAGGTTTACAGGCAGAGCAAAGGTTTTAACACTTCCCAGAATATGGCAGCTGGGACAAATGTCTAAGAAACATGGATGGGCTTCTGTCATAACTGCAGGACGTGAACTGTCTGCTCTTTCCTTGGAAAGCAGACTCCCCTCTACATCCCATCATCAAGTATGCTGTCAGTCGAGAAAGAAAAAAGATGCCCCAAACTAATGTGGTGACTACATGTCTCAGCTGCAACCCAACTTCACATCCACATAGGGGAACACTGACACTTATAGATCAACAAATGGCACACGACTTTCTACGTTGAACAAGAATAACTGGCAATAAAAAAAAAAAGTGCTAAAAAAGAGAATGAGCAATCGTCTTACTGTTCTGACTTTCAAAAAGTAATTTGATTCTGTTTGGTGGCTGTTCAGCGTTGCACTTTGCACACCAACACAATGTTTAAAGGGGAACAGTGAGGATAGAATTATGAAGGCTGCCATTGCTGGCTTCCCTTTAAAGGAGCAGGTAATGGTGCTGTCACCCCGATCCTGGCTAAACAAACTAACATCACTAACCTGTACCAAGATTCCAGCCAGAAAAGTCTAAACTTCTACCCTGCATACTCCAACCTGCATTCCAGCTCGGAATGGCAAGTCTTGGAGCCTGCCTCTTTAAAAGTCTGGAAATAACAGCTCTTAGAATTTCTTTCCTCTTCAGTTTGCTTTAGAGCTAGATCCAAAAGTCTGTGAGTTTTGCATTGTCAACAAAAAAAAAAAAAAACGAAGATTGAGCAATAATAAAAAAAAAAAAAGCGATATAAAGGCGCACACATTGCACTTCAGTTAAAATATTAAACGGGGAACAATAAATTGTTCTAAAAGGTTAGCCAGGAGCTATGATAAGTTCATATGATACCTCTGCTTTTGCAGCATAAAGTCCCAAAAAAGGGGAATACACTTTTCTTCCCATCTGCTTTTGCAGCTTGTGACTTTAAATGAATAGCTTATTCATTGACGGCAAAGTGCTGCGGTGATGCAAAAGTTGCAACATCCCATAGCAACCAGTTCACATTTCAGTATACAGTAGTCAGAGCTGGCAAGGATCATTTCTAATTAGTGGCTATGGGTCACAGCACTCTGCAAGCTCTTTGCCGTACTGGATAAGCCCATTGGATTTACTCCCAAAGTGCAATACGCTGGTAACCCATAGCAACCTTCACTACTACTTTAAACTGAAGAATGCTGCAGTTTGATTGCTGCAGGCTACAGCACCTTCATTATCTTAGATCCACACACTGCTCCGAATGAGCCTTATCGTGTTTTAATAATTCCTCCCAGCAAGAATACCAATTCACTCTATTTATATCCAAGTTGCTTTCTAGCCAGGAGCTAAATACTTTTTTTTTTTTTTTTTTTTGCAAATTGGCATAACAGAGATTCTGCAGACAAGATCCAAAATTGTCACTTACCTTCTGAAGACAGCAGCCATTGAACGCAAGCAAAGCTGTCCTCTTTCAGCCAGGCATGATATGCAATCTTTAAATATTTGTAATTTTCCTTTCCATCACTCTGCTGAATTTTACAACCACCTGTACACAGGAGCTGAGGGCTGCATGGCTTGTGGGTGGTTACTGATTTGGCTATTGCTATTTAGATCAAGGGGTGTGAGCACCATCTAGTGGACGTTCGGGGGAACTGACTCTGCAGCACTCAGCACATGTTTTTTTGGGAGTGTGATCCCAGTTACAGAATATTCTTTGGAAAAGAGACATAAATGCGTTGTCTCTAGTGTGATTTAGTATTTTACATTGGCCAAATAGTCAGCCCAGAAGTCTGAAAATGATTTCTTGGCTTAGTCTGTTTCTTTTCCTCTAAAACATATTTTTTTTTATAGGTTGAGTAATCTTAACACACTGTCAAATAATACTGACCTGTTGACTGGCAAACTTCTTGGTAACTCACATGTGACAGAACAATTACAGAATGTTCTAGCTGGATCCCATTAATCAAATTAGAATCAGAAGAAGTAAAAAAATAATAATAAAAAAACTTCTTTGTGTCGTGTATATTTAATGCATTAGTCCATGTGCGTTTAATTTGCTACTTTTGAATTCATTCCACCTTGTGTGCTGCTCTTGAATTGGAATTAATTTTCCATTAGCCTTTATAACTGTTAGAACACTGAACTGAAACTGAAAAAAAAGAAACATTTTACATTTTAAATTGTAATAAATTGTGCATATTGATGAAAAAAGCTGCAGACTAAAAGGTTCTTGGAGAACCGATGCACAACACCTCACTATGTAATGGACAGTAGGAGAGAGGTGGTGTTTCGTAGTTCATTCTGAGTCAATGTTGTCCTGATACAGCATGACAAGTAAGTGTTGTCAGCCTAGGAAAGGAAGTACGTTACAAGCATAATTATTAGGAAAATAAAAAGTGAAAAAATAAAAAAATAAAGTGAAAAAAAGGAACCTTGTAAAAAGAAAATTGTTGGAATACAGAATTGTATTTTGTGCAACAACTACTTTACATCAGTATAATCATTATTAAAGTATTAGTAGAGATATATTCTTCAACCAGTAGATGGCAGTGTTTATTCTTTTGTAGATACATCTAGGGGCGTAGATAAGGGGGGGGGGGTCAGGGGTGTTCAACCCCCCCCCCCCCAGAGCATTCTGGCAAAATGCTCAGACAGTGTCCCTGCTGTTGTGCTGCTCAGCTTCAGCAACAGCACAGTATAAGCAATCAAGAGTTTCGGAGTGCAGCAGCCAGTTCCTCTTCTATTGTGCCCAATCCCCATCAGTTTAATAAGGGGTCCCCCCAAAAGGCAAGAAATTCCTGCGAGGTCCCAATGCTTGCAATATCTACAAACAGGTCTTGGATACCTGCAACTGACAGTGCACGGTCGAGGGAACTCCTAGACTCCTCCTCGAGGTACATACAACACAGCAGAAGGGAGATTGGGGCTGCAGACGTTTTCCTGCTTCTGTGCAGCACTGAATCTGAGGTCTAGCAAGTGGAGAGGCATAAACTTTCTGTTTGGGGGAAGGAGGGGGTGAGAATTCCTGCCTGGGGGAGTTTCTTTTGGAGGGGGGGGGTTAAGGTAAGATAGGTGGGTTTGATTTTGGAGAAGGGGGGAATTTTTGTAGAGAAGTTTAGAGGGATGGTTAATGGCAGGGATTTGCTTCTGGGAGGGAGTTTGACTGAACGAAGGGAAAAGTTCTTCATGATTAGGATTCTTTGTGGGGGGGGGGGGGGTGTTGACTGAGGGAGATATTTTTGCTTTGGGGTCAGTTTAGAGACAGGATGTTTAATTTTTGGCGGGAATATTTATGGGAGGGAAATATTTTGCAGTGGGAATCTTTGCTTGAGGAGGGAAGGGGGGGTTCTTAGGAGGGAGACCCCCCTCCCATGCTCACTGGAGCGCTGGGCTGTGGAAGGGGCAGCTGGCTCACTGAGAGGCTGAGCCAACTTCCGGTCCAGGGATTTGGGTGAATCCCTACTTAAATGTTGGGGTCTTTCTCCAGCCAGGACCTGCTGAGTGATGTAGCAGCACATGTGTGGGTGACGTCACCTGCTGCTTCCCATGTTCATATCTCCTAAACCTCACATGTTTAGGAGATATTCACTGTACCTACAGGTAAGCCTAATTACAGGCATACCTGTAGGTACAAGTTAAAAAGCTGGGTTTACTACAGTTTAAGACTGAATACGAGCCAACCTTATTATCAGGTGCACCTGTGGTAGGCAGTGCACTATTTTATTTTTTTCAAATCTCTTAAAACATTTCATAAAATTTCTTAGGACACTTGTTTACTGCCTACCACAATATGTTGCCCCTTGCACCTGCTCAGGTTGTACAGTAAGGTTAGTTAAAATCCAGTCTTGGGTCTCATTCATGCATCCTACATGAGCATGGTGCAGCAACTATACTGCAAAATACCTGCGCCTGGGATCTCAAATGTTCCAATATCTGCCCAGCCTGTACACCTGAGGGATGGGCTGAAAACAGCCAAGGTTGTCTGCTGCTGTAAACATGTATCCACATGTATCTGCACATCCAGTGGTTAACTGCAGGTAGGAATACATTTTTGCCCTTGGACAAAATCTCTCTGCATCCAGGGTCGAAAACTGGTCCCTAACAGCAGGTAACCACTTGATGTGCAGATACTGTACATGGCAACATCAGTGGACAGCCTTGGCTCTTTTCAGCTCATTACTCAGGTGTACAAACAAAAATTGGAACACCTTGGATATTGGCTGTAGGTATTTATGGTATACTGGCCTTTTAGAATATAGGATAAGATAAGATCTAAACCCTGGTACACACGATGCTTTTTTTTTTTTAGTTCAATCCAACGGGCTGAATGAAAAAAAATGGGGAGCTCAGGAGAAGCTATCTGTACTAATGGTGTGATGTTATTACAGTGATCTCCCCGCTGAGCTACTGTGTTCTGACAGGGGGACCCCGCCCCCGCCAGAACACATCTGTCAGTGCTTGCAGCCATTGGATGAGGGTACTGATAGGATGCTGGTTGGCTGTTGGTTTTCAAACATTCTCATCTGACAAGAGCTAGCAATGGATTTTGGGGGCTTAAGACTGGATAATAGGCAATCTTACTGTGCAACCTGAGCAGGTCTTTGTAAAGCTGGAAAAAAGAGATTCCTGCGCTCACAGACCAAGGCTTGCAGCCTCCCCTTACTCACCCCCACAGGGATGAGGTAGGTAAAAAAGGTATATGTGGATAGGGGCAAATGGCGCTACCTATGTTGGATACCTAACAGTTATATGTTAGCTATATAGCTATACATTAACTGTGTACTCTCCTAAAAGTGGACTAAAAAATGCACTTGTACAAAACAACGTATTATAAAGTGTATATGTGCCCAATGGGATTACTATCCCGTACCAGAGGGTACAACCAAATTATACAGGTATAGCAAAAAATATATATATATACAGGTGTACCAGAAAAATCATCAGTGGTGGTGACATTAATAATAAATAATATGTGTAACAATACACAGCCCCCTATTGATGTGTAAGGGGTTTGACCATATAATAACCAAATCGTCCTTCCGGCTGTTGCACTGGCTGGTAAGAGTCTATGATCAGTCCACAGCCAGTGTCATATACTGGTTGAGTATTAACACTATATCTCCACTGTGCACAAACAACAAGTTATGCTGGTAGACCAAACACAACCCCCTTCTTCATCATGGGTACAGGCAATGTTAAAAGAGACCAAGTGTAAAATGTGACACAGGATATATATGACAAAATAGAAGTGAAAAAACAAATGTACCAAAAATTTACCAAATGTGACAAAAATATAAAAAATATAAAAAATACAAAAAAATTTGTAAATAATAAAAATCAGTATTGTGAAAGTCCTAGCTTGAAGACAATTCATTCAAGAGTTCCTGCGTGAGGTGACTTTAGTGATGGCAGCAATTGGTATCAAGTGACTTAAGTGCTCCCCCTCAAGGGTCCCCACTCACCAGCTCCCTGCACCCCTGCAGGGGTAATAGGCATCTGATATCCTCGGTGTTTTCTTGGAATCCAATGGGGTTGTCCCTAGGGGGCTTCCGCTCCAGGTGTAGATGTCCTTCAGAGTTAGGCTTTATCCTCATATAAAAGAAAACAGGGCTCCCATAGTGTGATACCGTAGTGTATTTATTAAAAAATGTGCTAGGTACAACGACCAATTATTATAATGCTCAGCCCAGGTCAGAATAAATTCCACTTCCTTCTTGGCTGCTTGACTTCCTTGATGGTTGATGTAGGCCATGGCTGTGGAGTTGTCTAACTAAATTTTCATTGGGGGCCCCTAAAGTTTAGACGTCCAGTGGTAAAAGGACAGCCAAATGGCCCTGAGTTCCAACATGTTTATAGGAAGTTTTGTTTCTCGCTCCAACCAAGTTTCCTGAAACATCCACATTCCAAGGACCATCACCCAACAAACTGGCTTAGATTGTGAGTCTCTGCCAAGTTATTGGAAAAACTGGCCCCAACGCCTGATTGGAAATCCACCAAGTTGGGGAAAGATGGGCGACAGAAGCGCGGGAGAGTTCAGGGTCTGTTTGTCCCATGCAGACAGGATGCTGAGTTGCAGAGTCTTGGAGTAGAACTGGGCATTATGCACTGCCTTGAAAGACTTATGCCGTATACACACGGTCGGAATTTTCGTCGGAAAAACCTTGGATGATTTTTCTGACGGAATTTCGCTCAAGCTTGGCTTGCATACACACGTTCACACAAAAGTTCTCTGAACTTTCGTCCACCAAGAACGCAGTGACGTACAACACGTACGACAGCACTAGAAAAGGGAAGTTCTATACGAAGCACGTCATCCTTTGGGCTCCTTCTGTTAATCCAGACCGAGCACTTCCGTCTCGTACTTGATTCTGAGCATGCGTGTTTTTTTGCACATCGGAATTGCATACAGACAAATTGAATTTCCGATAGGAACTTTTTCCGACAGAAAAATAGAGAACCTGCTCTCAATCTTTTGCTGGCGGAAATTCCGCCAGCAAAACTCCGATGGAGCATACACACGGTCGGAATTTCCGACCAAAAGCTCACATCAGACTTTTGCTGGCGGAATTTCCGATCGCGTGTACGCGGCATTAAATGATATTTCCACACCAAGGTGAATAAAAGAAAAAAAAAAGAAAAAAAAAAAACAATAAATCTTCACAATAAAACTAGTAGGATTATCATTACAGCGCCACCGCCTATGTGCTCTATAATTAAAGTGCTATATTTACGTTATTTACTTTTACTGTGCAAAAATTGCAATAAATACTAGGTGAACTATTTCATCTCTCTGTGACCACATATAACCATGAGGAAGGGGAACGACCCCTGAAACACGCAAGCCTTTACATTAAGGAATTGACTGGGCTGTGTGAGATCGTCCCATGCTGGAATGGAATACTATGTGATGCAATGGCCGTTTTTTCAGTACACTTGTGAGTATGTTTTTTTATGCCTCCTGTTTGTGTTTTTTTCACAGTTATCTGTCAAAATTCAACTATTATTATTATACAGGATTTTTATGTAGCACTACCCCCGTAGGAGCTGCTGATATATGTTGTATCCTGTACCCTGCCTATCAACCCCAAGAACAGTCTCGACCCCTATGGCACACCTGTATGGTAATATTAGTGTAAGACCCAGTGGTAAAGAGAAGAACAGTAATGGTACACTACACAGTATATTTACCATAACCTTGGAACCCGTCACTTCACCAGCTGTAGTAAAAGATGGAGTCTCACACAAGTAGGGATGAGCTTCGAGTTCGAGTCGAACTCATGTTCGACTCGAACATCAGCTGTTCGCCAGTTCGCCAAACAGCGAACAATTTGGGGTGTTCGCGGCAAATTCGAATTGCCGCGGAACACCCTTTAAAAGTCTATGGGAGAAATCAAAAGTGCTAATTTTAAAGGCTTTTATACATGGTATTGTCATAAAAAGTGTTTGGGGACCTGGGTCCTGCCCCAGGGGACATGGATCAATGCAAAAAAAAGTTTTAAAAACTGCCGTTTTTTCGGGAGCAGTGATTTTAATAATGCTTAAAGTGAAACAATAAAAGTGTAATATCCCTTTAAATTTCGTACCTGGGGGGTATCTATAGTATGCCTGTAAAGGGGCGCATGTTTCCCGTGTTTAGAACAGTCTGACATCAAAATGACATTTCAAAGGAAAAAAGTCATTTAAACTACTCGCGGCTATTAATGAATTGCCGGTCCGACAATACACATAAAAGTTCATTGATAAAAACGGCATGGAAATTCCCCACAGGGGAACCCCGAACCAAAATTTAAAAAAAAAACGACGTGGGGGTCCCCCTAAATTCCATACCAGGCACTTCAGGTCTGGTATGGATATTAAGGGGAACCCCGGCCAAAATTTAAAAAAAAAAGGCATGGGGTCCCCCTCAAAATCTATACCAGACCCTTCAGGTCTGGTATGCATTTTAAGGGGAACCCCACGCCAAATTTTTTTTAAAAAACGGCGTGGGGTCCCCGCAAAAATCCATACCAGACCCTTATCCAAGCACGCAACCTGGCAGGCCGCAGGAAAAGAGGGGGGGGACAAGAGAGGGCCCCCCTCCTGAACTGTACCAGGCCACATGCCCTCAACATTGGGAGGGTGCTTTGGGGTAGCCCCCCAAAACACCTTTTCCCCATGTTGATGGGGACAAGGGCCTCATCCCCACAACCCTTGGCCAGTGGTTGTGGGGGTCTGCGGGCGGGGGGCTTAAAAACGGGAAACATGCGCCCCTTTACAGGTATATATTAGACACCCCCCAGGTACGAAATTTAAAGGGATATTACACTTTTATTGTTTCACTTTAACCACTTCCCGCCCGCCCTATGGCGGATTGACGTCCGGGAAGTGGTTCTGTTATCCTGACTGGGCGTCATATGACGTCCAGCAGGATAACATGCCGCAGCGCGCCCCCGGGGGCGCGCATCGCGGCGATTGGTGGAACGGTGTGTCAGTCTGACACACCGCTACACCGATCTTGGTAAAGAGCCTCCGGCGGAGGCTCTTTACCACGTGATCAGCCGTGTCCAATCACGGCTGATCACGCTGTCAATAGGAAGAGCCGTTGATCGGCTCTTCCTCACTCGCGTCTGACAGACGCGAGTAGAGGAGAGCCGATCGGCGGCTCTCCTGGCAGGGGGGGTCTGCGCTGATTGTTTATCAGCGCAGCCCCCCCGCAGATCACCACACTGGGCCACCAGGGATCGCCACTAGGACCACCAGGGAAGGGGCAACATGTGGATGGCCAGGTATGTACCCCATGGCCATCCACATGTGCCCAGTATGCCAAATCTGTGCCAATCAGTGCCCACAATCAGTGATGCCCAGCAATGCCACCCTTAGGGGCATCACTGCAAACAAGCAGGGTCACCAGTGCCACCCATCAGTGTCCATTCGTGCCACCTGTCAGTGCCCATCCATGCCCATCAGTGCCCATCTATCAGTGCCCATCCATGCCCATCTGTGCCAACTATCAGAGCCACCCATAAGTAACCATCAATGCCACCTACGAGTGCCCATCAATGCCAACTATGAGTGCCCATCAGTGCCGCCTATAAGTGCCCATCCGTGCCACCTATGAGTGCCCATCAGTGCCACCTATCAGTGCTCATCAGTGCCGCCTATCAGTGCCCATCATCAGTGCCCATCAGTGCCGCCTCATCAGTGCCACCTCATTGGTGCCACCTCATCGGTGCCCATCAGTGCCGCCGTATCAGTGCCTGTCAGTGCAGCCATATCAGTGCCCGTCATTGAAGAAGAAAACGTACTTATTTACAAAAAGTTTTAACAGAAACAAAGAAAAACTTGTTTTTTTTCAAAATTTTCGGTCTTTTTTTATTTGTTGCGCAAAAAATAAAAACCGCAGAGGTGATCAAATACCACCAAAAGAAAGCTCTATTTGTGGGAGCAAAATTATAAAAAATTGGTTTGGGTACAGTGTTGTATGACCGCGCAATTGTCATTCAAATTGCGACAGCGCTGAAAGCTGAAAATTGGCCCGGGCGGGAAGGTGTCTAAGTGTCTGGTATTGAAGTGGTTAAGCATTATTAAAATCACTGCTCCCGAAAAAACGTCTGTTTTTAAAACTTTTTTTTGCATTGATCCATGCAGGACCCAGGTCCCCAAACACTTTTTATGACAATAACTTGCATATAAGCCTTTAAAATTAGCACTTTTGATTATTCAAGTTCGTGTCCCATAGACTTTAACAGTGTTCACGTGTTCAAACAAATTTTTTGCCTGTTCGCAAGTTCTGGTGCAAACCGAACAGGTGGGTGTTCGGCTCATCCCTACACACAAGTTGTCAATTACCCACTTAAGAATTTTACTGAGAAAACACTTAGCACAATAAACACTGTGGTAACTTAGTTATAAGGAATGACAATAAATAACAGTCAAGGTGTACATGGAACTGAAAATGCAATGACCACCATAGGGACATATATGCAGACAGGCACACAGTAAGACAGACGCTCAATATCCTCAAACACTTATATTAAGCGCCTTCCCACTGACCTCAGAGCATACACACCAAATCTGCAATCACTGTTATGAAAATGCAGTAATACAACACAATACGTATATCTTGTACTCAAGGGCTCCCCCTAGGTTTTTAATGCAATGTTCCCAATGCAAAATAAAACAATATGGTGCTTTGTGGAAAATTATAGAAGTCCCTTGTCCTCTTGATCTTCAGCTAGCTCAGGTTATTAGACTGCAGTATTTGTAAATCCGACTGAGAAACAAGTAGGAAGCAGGATATAGGATAAGTGATGCGCTGATAATAGTGTACTTGCAAAACAGAAGGCACTGATATATTTTCTCCTTAACAGTGGATTTGATGCAGCATTTACTTTATAGCACTGGGAAAACAACCCTGGAGCTTCACATTATGCAGGCTATAGATAAATGAGAACACTTCTGTGGGACTACAAGTCTCACCAGCATAAATAGAACGGCAACAGTGCACTATATTGATCTGGGCAAGTGCCCGCTCACCCCAACAGGCCCAGATGCTTGCAAGGCTCCTTTCCTGGTATCTCAGTCCCAATCCAAGCTGGGGCCATCACACCGCACTGCTCCTTCTGATGGCTGATGTAACTGTAATGCAGGAAACATTTAGAAATCTTGAATCGTCCGATCCATCCGCACGCTGCTCCAGCTGACTGTGCTCTGGAGCTCCTCAGAGGCCAAACGATTCTGCTCCACGCCTCACAGGCCGCAGTCTGTCCGTCACACACACCAGCTTTCCAGGCAGGTGTTGAATGGCGTCCCAAGAGACCGGAAACATGCCACGCCTGTCCCTTTTATCTGCTTACCCAGCAGGCTGTTCTGTGACATTGGCATTGTGGGTCAGTGAACTAGGCATTGTGGGTCAGTAGTTCCCAGACTGAATTAAACACGAGTCACTCCCTCATTAGACTACATCTCCCCTAATGCTTTGCTGACCTGTTTCTTTAGAGTTGGAAAAGTTCTAACAACATTAGCATTAAAAGGACACTAGAGGGAGCCAAACTCTTACTTAAAGTGGTGTTTCACCAAAAAAAAAAAAAATTAGATGTCAGCAGCTGCAAATACTGCAGCTGCTGACTTTTAAAATAAGGACACTTACCTGTCCCGGGGTCCAGCGATGTCGGCACCCGAGACCGAGCCGTCCCTCGATCCTCGGGTGCTGCCGCCGCCATTCACACTGAGGGAATCAGGAAGCGAAGCATTGCCGCTTCACTGCCCGGTTCCCTACTGCGCATGCGCGAGTCGCGCTGCGCGTCTTCACTGGTCCCCGTTGTGTTGTGGGAACTGTGTATTTCCCACAACACAACGGGGGTGGGCGGGGAGTCTGCGGCTAGCTGCGGCTAGCTGTACCCGGAAGTGGGTGCAGATACCTGTATTATACAGGTATCTGCACCCCCCTCCCCCCTGAAAGGTGCCAATTGTGACACCGGAGGGGGGGAGGAATCCGATGAGCGGAAGTTCCACTTTAGGGTGGAACTCCGCTTTAAGAAACAACACATTGTTTAGCATGTTAACTTGGTCACAACCCCTGCGTTACATATATTATACAGGATTTATATAGCACCAACAGTTTATGCAGCGCTTTACAATATAAAAAGGAGACAATACAGTTATAAAACAATAAAATACAAGAGGATTAAGAAGAGCTCAGAAGATCTTACAATCTAATAGGGTGGGGCAGCTGGTACAAAAGGTTGTAACTGTGGGGAATGAGCTGATGGAAGTGGTAGAAGGTTAGTTGGAGATGTGATAGGTTTTCCCGAAGAGATGAGTTTTCAGGGATGGCCTGAAGGTAGCAAGATTAGGGGATAGCCGGACAGGAGGAGGTAGTGAGTTCCAGAGGATGCGAGAGGCTCTGGAGAAATCCTGGAGACGAGCATGAGAGGAGAAGAAGAGAGAGCTTGAGAGTAGGAGGTCTTGAGAAGGGCGGAGCAGGACAATTTGGGTGATATTTGGAGACAAGATTGGTGATGTAGCTCGGGGCAGAGTTGTGAATGGCTTTGTCTTTGGCTTTGAATGGCCCTATCTGAGGAGGGCAACATCAGTGGAGCATTCCCATGCTTGTACTGTATTGTGATACCATTTTGGATGTCTGTATTTCTGGAGTGCTGGAGAGTATGTCAAATTATTGCTACATTATTATTGCTACATACAGTATATGTCCCAAGTTGGGACCTCAGATAGTTTCAAGATAGGTATCACATGTTCCAAGTTTGGATCTTGGATAGTTTTGAGTTAGATACCACACTTTGCTGAGGTGCCTTGACAGGGCAGTGTGGCTTTTTTTGTACAATATTTGGAAATGTATGCAACAAAAACCCTACGTTTTAACCTACAATATTAAAACAGTTTGTATACATAAGGTTTTTTTGCAGACTAACTGGAAACCATGTTGGGGATTTTTTGTATTGTTCTATGAATTGCCAAGCCCATATTTGCTTTTCCTTTTGCAAGATCATATATTGATTTGAATGTGGATGCCATTTTTGCTTTGTTGAATTTGGCACAGACACACACTGGGGGGTCCTCAGCTAAGACTGAGTAGACATGTGCGCTGTCAATAAATTTGTTTTGTTTCGTTCCATTCCGTTTGTATTAGAGTTAATTCATATTTCGTAATTCGTGTCCGAAATTTCGTACGAAATACGAATTTTCGTTAGGTTCGTTAACTTTTCGTAACAATTACGAACGTTTGTTATGATGAATTTATCATTATGAGGGGCTCCAACCATCCCTGTGCTGTGCTGACTTCCTGGGTTTTTAACTTTTAAGTTCGTTAACTTTTCGTAACAATTACGAATGTTCATTACGAATTTGTATCCGAAATTCGTAAACAAAATTTCGTATTTTGTACAAAATTCGGAAGCATAGCAATTCGTATTTCGGATCCTCCCAAATGTACGAACTTACGGAAATTTGTACGAATTTTCGATTTGCACAAAACTAATCGCACATGTTTAACACTGAGCAAATCTGGGCTTCTCATGTGTTGCTGTACCTTTAAAAAGGAAGGGCCATAGTGTGTTTATAATATATGCATTGCTAAATACACTACTGTGCAAAACTTTTAAGCAGATGTGAAAGAATGTTGTAAATGAATGCTTTCAGAAATTATAATGGTAACAATTTATTTTGATCAATTACCAAAATGGAAAGTAAATGAACAGAAGTGAAATCTAAATCAAATTAATATTTGGTGTGACCACCCTTTGCCTTCAAAACAGCATCAATTCCTCTAGGTACACTTGCACACAGTTTTTGAGGGAACTCGGCAGGAGTATTGGAAAAGTAACTGATCCTCTGTGGATGTAGGCTGCCTCATATCCTTCTGTCTCTTCATGTAAACCCAGATAGACCCGGTGATGTTGAGATCAGGGCTCTGTGGCGGCCAAACAGGGACGGACTGGGCCAGGGGGCAGGATGGACACTTCTATGCCTTACTTATATTCAAAATGACCGCTGTCTGATGACATTGTTTTTATGCAGGAGGTCGAACCTGGATGGCCACCGATTGGCTGTGTTGCTCCCGTGCTGCATTCCGGGAGTTGTAGTCCAGACCGCGCTCAAGTTCCTGGTGGAGATGGGTGGAGAGAACTGAGCAGATGGAGTCTTCAGAGGCGGGGCGTGACTCACTGGCTTGGGCTGGGCACTGGATGGCTGCAAGCAGGGCCAGTACAAGGGGTTGGAGGGGGCGCCAGGTTGTGAGCAGGAAAATCTGCCCACAGAATCTAGTTGTAAGACTTGTAAGCCCCTGTTGCCTGCCCAAAACAAAGATTATGCGCCCCTGCTCGTTGCTCTGTGGCAGCAGATACACCCCTTTCCAGGCTTCCTTCTTGAGTTCCTGAGTCCCCCCCAGATCGGAGCTGGTATAGTCCCAGCGACAGCATATGTGGGTGGGGCAGGAAAAACCTCACACTGCAGCATCGATCATTGGGTTCCGCCCAGCACACAGCAAAGACCTCCTCCAGGGCAGAGTGAAGATGTGTACAGCACGGATGGGAGGCTGGATCCTCTGCTACTGTTATGCGTACACACGACCGGACTTTAAAGCAGAAAAGGTCCGACGGAATCATTCCGTCGGACATTCCGATCATGTGTGGGCTTCATCTGACTTCTTCTTTCGAAAATTCTGACGGACCTAGAAATAGAACATGTTTCAAATCTTTCCGACGGAATCAGTTGCTATCGGGAAAACCGCTCGTCTGTATGCTGTTCCGACAGGCCAAAAACTACTCAAGGGCAGCTATTGGCTACTGTCTATTGAACTTCCTTTTTCTAGTCCCGTCTTACGTTATCGCGTTCTAAACGATCGGACTTTGGTGTGATCGTGTGTAGGCAAGGCCGTTTCAGCGGAACTCCATCGAAACTCCGTCGAAACTCCATCGAAAAAACCATCAGAGTTTATTCTGACGGAAAGTCCGGTCGTGTGTACGCGGCAT
Source organism: Lithobates septentrionalis (assembly GCA_037952835.1). Lineage (NCBI taxonomy): Eukaryota > Metazoa > Chordata > Amphibia > Anura > Ranidae > Lithobates > Lithobates septentrionalis. The sequence continues at coordinate 1,811,052 of JBBDGP010001542.1, read as the reverse complement.
AAGTCTCCACTGCCCTGCATACTGTGATGTGAACCTGCTCTGTACTTTTCAGTGCAGGTTTATTGAAAGTGAAAGTAAAATTCTTGAATAGGTTAGGAATTATTGTGACCTTTCAGGTGCTACATAGATGTAATCCGCATACACATTATATCTTCTAAAAAGAATGATTTTTAATAAGATATAATGTGTATCTGGATTACATCTATGTAGCACCTGAAATGTCACACTAATTCCTAACCTATTCAAGAATATAAGAATACACAGCAGGCCTGTGGGTCCTGCTGGCTGTGGCTGGCCTGTAAGTCCTGCTGGGAGATGACAATGGCATGTAGGTCCTGCTGGGAGCAAGCCACGGGCCTGTGGGTCCTGCTGGCCACGGACCTGTGGGTCCTGCTGGCCCCTGATCTGTGGGTCAGTGGGCCACTTGGCTGGACTTGCCCCCACACCTAAGGCTGCCAGCCCTCCCCTGGGGCCAAAAAATTACTTCCAGGACTCCTTATTCTTCTTTACGCTGAAGATAGTTCCTAATGATATTGGCTGCATATTTGGGGTTGTTGACCTGCTGCAGAATAAATTTGGGGCCAATCACATGCCTCCCTGATAGTATAGCATGATTGATAAGTACTTTATCTGCCAGTATTTCTCAGTATTGAGGACACCATTTATTCTGACCAAATCTCCAACTCCATGTGCAGAAATCCAACCCAAAACTTGTAAGGAGCCTCCACTATGTTTCACTGTTGCCTGAAGACATTTATTATTATACCGCTCTCCAGTCCTTTGGCAAACAAACTGTCTCCTGCTACAGCCAAATATTTCAGATTTTGACTCATTAGTCCAGAGCACCTGCTGCCATTTTTCTGCACCCCAGGTCCTATGTTTTCGTGCATAGTTAGGTCGCTTAACCACTTCCCGCCCGCCCTATAGCGGATTGACGTCCGGGAAGTGGTTCTGTTATCCTGACTGGGCGTCATATGACGTCCAGCAGGATAACATGCCGCAGCGCGCCCCCGGGGGCGCGCATCGCGGCGATCGGTGGAGCGGTGTGTCAGCCTGACACACCGCTACACCGATCTTGGTAAAGAGCCTCCGGCTCTCCTGGCAGGGGGGGTCTGCGCTGATTGTTTATCAGCGCAGCCCCCCCTCAGATCACCACACTGGACCACCAGGGATGCCACTAGGACCACCAGGGAAGGGGCAACGTGGATGGCCAGGTATGTACCCCATGGCCATCCACATGTGCCCATTCTGTGCCAATCAGTGCCCACAAATGGGCACTGATTGGCACTATTATGTCAATGATCTGCCCAGCAATGCCCAGATCTGCCCAGCAATGCTTTATCAGTGCCACCTGTCATTGCCTATCTGTGCCACCTGTCATTGCCCATCGGTGCCACCTGTCAGTGCCCATCTGTGCCCATCAGTGCCCACCTATCAGTGCCCATCAGTGTCACACATCAGTGCCACACATAAGTACCCATCAGTGCCACCCATATATACCAATCAATGCCACCTACGAGTGCCCATCAGTGCCGCCTATGTGTGCCCATCAGTGCCACCTATGAGTGCCCATCCGTGCCGCATACCAGTGCCACCTATCAGTGCCCATCAGTGCCACCTATCAGTGCCCATCAGTGCCGCCTATCAGTGCCCATCATCAGTGCCTGTTAGTGCCACCTCATCAGTGCCACCTCATTGGTGCCACCTCATCAGTGCCCATCAGTGCCGCCGTATCAGTGCCAATCAGTGCAGCCATATCAGTGCCCATTATTGAAGGAGAAAGCGTACTTATTTACAAAAAAATTTAACCGAAACAAAGAAAAACGTGGTTTTTTTCGAAATTTTCAGTCTTTTTTTATTTGTTGCGCAAAAAATAAAAACCGCAGAGGTGATCAAATACCACCAAAAGAAAGCTCTATTTGTGGGAACAGAATGATAAAAAATTTGTTTGGGTACAGTGTAGCATGATCGCGCAATTGTCATTCAAATTGCAACAGCGCTGAAAGGTGAAAATTGGGCTGGGCGGGAAGGTGTCTAAGTGCCTGGTATTGAAGTGGTTAACCTTGTTTCCACGACAGGGGTATGGATTTTTGGTCACAATTCTGCCACAAAGACCACGTCCTGCTACTGCTTTCCACCAGTTTTGTTCTGATGGCACTGCTGGACATTTTGTAGGGAAGTAAGCATGATGTGTCTTTCATCAGCTGCATTAGGTTTCCTTGGCCGACCACTGCATAGTTATAAAGTTACATAGTTAGGTTGAAAAGAAACACAAGCCCATCTAGTTCAACCAAAAAAAAAAAAAAATACAATCCCATATACACACTACTTCACCCACAGTTGATCCAGAGGAAGGCAAAAAAACCCAGAAAAGCATGTTCCAATTTGCTACAGCAGGGGAAAAAATTCCTTCCTAATCCCCCGACAGGCAATTGGATTTTCCCTGGATCAAGTTTACCTATAAAGGTGAGTACCCAGTTATATTATGTACATTTAGGAAAGAATCCAGGCCTTTTTTAAAGCAATCTACTGAGCTGGCCAGAACCACCTCTGGAGGGAGTCTATTCCACATTTTCACAGCTCTTACTGTGAAGAAGCCTTTCCGTATTTGGAGATGAAATCTTTTTTCCTCTAGACGTAAAGAGTGCCCTATTGTCCTCTGTGATGACCTTAAAGTAAATAACTCAACACCAAGTTCACTATATGGACCACTTATGTATTTGTACATGTTGATCATATCCCCCCTTATTCTCCTCTTCTCAAGAGGGAATAGATTCAGTTCCTCTAATATTTCCTCATAGCTGAGCTCCTCCATGCCTCCTATTTGTTTGGTTGCCCTTCTCTGCACTTTCTCCAGTTCCCCTGATATCCTTTTTGAGAACTGGCGCCCAAAACTGAACTGCATATTCCAGATGAGGTCTTACTAATGATTTGTACAGGGGCAAAATTATATCTCTCTCTGAAGTCCATACCTCTCTTAATATCTGCTTTTGTTATCAGCGGTTTAGACATTAATGGCTGTGTGTTGAGTTATTTTGAGGGGACAGCAAATTTACACTGTTATACAAGCTGTACACTCACTACTTTACATTGTAGCAAAGTGTCATTTCTTCAGTGTTGTCACATTAAAAGATATAATAAAATATTTACAAAAATGTATGATGGCTTTTCCGACGGGATTCCACTCAAGCTTGTCTTGCATACACACAGTCACACCATATTCTGACCATCAAGAACGCGGTGATGTACAGCATGTACGACGGGACTAGAAAAAGGATGTTCAATAGCCAGTGCGCCACCCTTTGGGCTCCTTCTGCTAATCTCGTGTTAGTAGAAGTTTGGTGAGAGACGATTCGCGCTTTTCAGCTTTCATGCTTTTCAGTCCGTTACTGCTGTTCAGTTTGTACTTGTGGCTTTGTATCTGGTTTTCAGTGTGTGTAGTCAGTTCGTTTCTGTTTGTCAGTGTATTCTTGTCCGCTCATTTCTGATTTTCAGCTCGCTCTTCACAGGCCTTGCTGTTCTTCAGTGCGTTCTGTTAGTTCGTTCTGACCAGCCGACCGTTTTGAAGCCATGTTGCGGGTACGCGCTCGTCATAGAGTTTGTGCTATGCGGTGGGGAGGAGTTCATGGACCAAGAATTGGTTGCTCCAGCGTGACCAATTCTCTCATATGCCTTTGCTGCGTGAGATCCAGGAGAATAACTGTTATGATTTCAGGAATTTTCTCCGGATGATGGACCCCGTTTTCCACCGTCTGTTGGCTTTGCTCTCCCCTTATTTTATGAAGCAGGACACCTGCATGCGGCAAGCCATCACTCCCGAGCAGAGGCTAGTCGCCACGTTGCGATACTTAGCGACAGGGAGAAGTCTGCAGGACCTCAAGTTCTCTACAGGCATCTCCCTCCAGGTTCTGGGGATCATTATTACAGAGACCTGTTCTGCCATCATTCAGGTCCTGCAGAAGGACTATATTAGGGTAAGTTTTCTCCTTTAACATCACATTATATGTATTTAACGTATGCTGATGTTTTGTATTTCTTTCATCATTCCCTAATTACCATGATTGTAATATGCTGTAAATGTCCCCTTTGCCCTCATGCATGCTGTAAGCTTTTCATGCTCCTTTTTTGTCCTTCATGCATATTTGCCTTCACTAACCTCCCCAGCATGCTATCCTGGGCCCATACACACCTAGCTTAATCACTTAACAATGTATTTTGTCCACTCCATAGTAGTGCTTTACCCTAAACACCCCCTAAAATGTGTCCAAAAGTTATTGTTGTCCTTAAATTCAGGCAGAGCGCAAGAGGCTTTTTTTTGGCTCCTAAACTCATTTAGAACCCCCCTCCAAACTTTTTCCAATGGGCCATCAGAGGGGGTGAGGAATCTGATAAGTGTACCTTATCTTTTTGTCTTTAAATACTCCTTAAAATAAATGTTAGACTGATGTTGGCCAAGAATGTTTGTGTCTAATCTGCTTGCAAAGTTATGTGCAAAAGTACTAATTAGTTTTTTTCTGGTTTGACTCCACAGTTTCCTTCAACGCCACAGGAATGGCAGACTGTTTGCCGAGCGTTGGGACTTTCCCAACTGTGGAGGGCTAATCGATGGAAAACATGTCCACATTGTCCCACCACCCTATTCGGGGGCATACTATTTTAATTATAAGGGTTTCAATAGTATCGTGTTGATGACGGTGATCTCGGCGACATACGGGTTTCTCTATGTGGACGTGGGGAAGAATGGGCAGATGTCGGATGTTGGAGTGTTTGCCCAGCCAGAGTTCTACCGAGGTCTCCAGAGTGGTGGCTTGGGATTGCCACCTGCGGAAGAGAACGTCGAAGGACTCCCATTTCTTTTTATCGCTGATGAAGCATTTGGTCTGGGTGATCACATGATGAGGCTATTCCCCCAGAGGATCCTCACCCCGGAGAAGAGGGTTTTTAATTTCCGGCTGGTCAGAACCAGAAGAGTCGTGGAGAATACCTTTGGGATAATGGCCAGCCGGTTCCACCTATTTCTAACGGCAATAAATATGGCGGAGTACAAACTTAACCACATCGTGTTATCATGCTGCATACTGCACAACTTTTTAAAGTGAAATGCTTCCAATTATGTTGCCTCAGTTGGGCCTGAGGCCGGACTTAATGAAACAACACTGACGGCCTTGGAAGCTGGCCATCCTGGCTTGCCCCCCCAAAGCGCCCGTGAAGTGCGTCAAAAATATGTAGATTATTTTACGGGTAGGGGGCCATTGCTATGCCAGCAAATTTTTAAATATTTTCAAAATTTAAAAAAAATTGATATGATCAATTCTTGAATTTGATTTACTGCTTGTGTTTCTTTTATCTGTCTCCTAGCTTCTCATAGTGCACTTGTAGTGCCAAGTGGTTTTTCCATTATTTAAATAACACCCATTGTCTCTGTAAACACAAACTTAATACAAAAACTAGTATTGAGCATTGAAAGAAGCCACACATTGTTCAGTATAAAACCTTTTACTCTGTGCACATGCACATGTGCGTTGTAAAACCTTTTTTGGCAAAAAAATAACATCTTGGTTTTAAAAATTTTTACCTTGAAATTTTTTTTTTTACATAAACAGGCATGTTTCAAAACATAACATACACAACTAAAGAACTTACAAAGTTCAACATTGAAAAACTGAAGGTAATATCAGACATTATAGTGTTCAAAATGTGTTGATATTGCCTTCATTAGATGGGGTGATGTCACCCCTGTAAAAGCCAAATTTAGAAGATGCACACAAATTGGGAGTCAAAATGGGGATTTCCTTCCTGATCCCATGCCTAATGTCAACATGTGCTATCTCCCATCATGGGGGATCAATGTATGTGTTTTGGGGGTGCAACCCCTTCCTCTCACCTACTAGAGTTGCGAGGAAGGTGTTGCACCCGCAAAACGCATACATTGATATACCCTGATGGCAGATAGCACACGTTGACACACTGTGTGCATCTTCCAAAGTTGGCTTTTAAACTGTATTAAAACTTTAGTTAAATGTTATTTTAAAAAAAAAGTTGTAATTTTTTGGATTTAGATTCTTCCTAGTACATCAATCATGTTCTTCATTCTTTGTTCAAACTCCTTGGTTTTTTTCCTTTATGAAGTCTAAATCCCGACTACAAAACATTATCTCCTGGATTAGCCTTTGTGCACTGTCAGTGGTGAAATGAGTAGATTGTTCTTCCAAAACATGCACATCACCTAAAAGAAAAATACACATCATGTATTATAAATATGCACGCATACATCTATTACCTGAATCTGTGGTGTTAGACACTCACCTGTTTTGGTCACTATTTCAACTACCTCTCCTTCCTCCACATCCTGAGGTTGTGTGCTGAGTTCCCCTTCTTTAGTAGGTGGGTGGTCCCTGGTGTCCTCAGACATCCCGAGTCTTTTCTCCCCTATGAGAATGAAACAAAAGGTATACTTAGCACGCGATATTTGTGGCCAGAAATATGAATGTGAAACTGCTTGGAAGTGGGGTACAATTGTCTGTTTGGGCAGAGTTCCAAGCTAATTAGTGTGTGTGAATGCGCTACTCCCATAATTAACCACCACTTGCAATGTTCATTTTCTGTTACTCCAAATAATCACTTATAAATATTCTCATGTGCATATACTTAGAACTTTAAATCAAAAAAACATATAACCATATATTATTCAATACATGAAAAAAAGTCCTTCAACTGTGCTGCAAAATCTTGTAACCATTAATGTGACTGGCGTGCTCCTATGTTCCTTCAATATTCATATGTGACTGAGTGAGACACCTCCACCATTTAGATTGGCCACTCACCAGATGCTTAATTAAAGATGCGCCTTTGGTTCATTCAAGGGATAACCACTCCACCTAAGCAACACTCCTCACCGGCTAAAAACTTGGACTCTAGTATTCCTCATAGGAAAGCATGGGGACAAAAAGCGATCATAGCGCAATATGTTTGAACTATTTATTTTAAAATTCAAAGTAAGAATAACCACTCACATTTAAAAGTGCCCTCGAGCCGGCACGAAGCTTATCCAGCAGTTACGGACGGGTGTATGGCTGTTTGCATGGTCCGCCTAGTAGTAATGTGCGGTCTCCACGCTCGGCTTGCGCTCCAAGCCTCGTTCCCGTTCACGTCCGGTCACCTGATGCAAAAAAACTCCCAGCAGCCTCTACGCGTTTGGCATCATAGAATGCGTCATCAGGAAGCTGCCGTTTGATTGGTGCATGCTCTATTTATACTACATATGGCCGAAAGTGGATGTTCCGCCATTTTAAGTAAGGTTATATTCCCATCTATGACTTCCTTCCTAGTACCGCCATTTTAACTGAGGGCTTTGCCCACTTTGTATATCCTAGATCTACATAGCCATTTCCCCTTGTTATCATTACTTGTATTCAATATTTAGATATATTTATAAACTAAATCCTGACCCATCTATACCTGCTGGAGAGGCTTTTACAATACCTTTAACATATTGCACATTTAAAACATTTTTGTACATTTTACCCATTCCGCCCTAGCCGCTGATCCATATGAAATATGGAACAGCAAAAACGGTCTTTATTTCTTAAAAGATTCCTAAAGAAATATGTATAACCCCTATTTTCCTTTATTACATTACGTTCATATTGATTATATCCATACAAAAAAATATAAATGAAGAAAAAAATATAAATGGAGAAAGAAAAAAATATAGAAAAAAATATATATAAAAAATAAATAAAAATAATAATTGAAAATAATAATAATAAAATAAAAAATTGAAAAATAATAATAAAATTAAAAATAAAATTAAGGAGTAAATGAAAATGAAAATAAAATAAAATAAAATAAAATAAAATAAAAAATAAAATGAAATGAAATAATAAAATTAAATAAAAAATGAAAAATATACCTAAAAAATTAATGTTGTACTAATTAGTAATTTTCCAGATAGCAGTTGATGTGGAGTTCCATGTTTAACCCTTTTGGATTCATGTGTCCATTTTGTATATCCAATGGGTTTCATTCCTTGACACCCCCCTTTTCATGTTGGTGTTTCTCCAATCTTTTTCTATTCTGTCTATTCCATAGAACTTTAGGTGTTGGGGGTTCCTGCCATGTACGTCCCTAAAGTGTTTGGATACACTGTGATGTATGAATCCTTTTTTGATATTTCTAATATGTTCTCCTACTCTTACTGACAGGGCTCTAGTTGTTCTGCCCATGTACTGCAGTCCACAACTGCACTCCAGTACGTAGGTGACATGTGTACTAGCACATGTTATAAGTTTATCAATTTTATAGGTTTGCTTATTGCTATTCGACATGAAGTTCATTATCTTTCTATCTCTTTTGCTAGTAGATTTACACGCCTTGCATTTCCCACATCTAAAGAAACCCTCCTGGTTAAAAAAAGTTGACATTTTTTTAGGGGGATCTGGCACATTCTTTACTATTTTGTCGCGGATCCTACTTGCTCTCCTATATACGAATGTTGGGTTTTTTGGTAGGACCTTGCTCAATTGTGGATCATTACTGATTATGGGCCAATGTTTATTTATGATGTTCTCTAATGTTCTGTATTGTTTATTAAATCTTGTTATAAATGGCATTTTATCGTTCTGATTATGATTTCTAGTTTTGTTGATTAGTGTTAGCTCTCTATCCATATTGGCTATTTTTAGACGTGTTTCCTCCAGTGTATCTCTTTTGTAACCCTTGTCTATGAATCTCTCTATTAAGATATCAGTCTGCTGAAAATAATCCTCTATTTGGTCACAATTTCGTCTTATCCTGATAAACTGGCTTTTTGGGATCGCTTTTTTCCAATGGGGGTGGTGACAGCTCCCCATCGGTATATATCCATTCCGGTCTGTTTCTTTGAAGTGTGTCCTAGTCCCAAGTCTATTCTTGTTTTTATAGATTTCTAGGTCCAAAAAATGTATTTTTTGTTGATGTACTGTAGCTGTAAATTTAATATCATATTTGTTATGGCCAATATGTTGGATGAATGCTTCCAGTTGTTCTTGACTACCCTTCCACACTATCAAGATGTCGTCAATAAAGCGTTTGTATAACAGCAAGTGTGGCCAGCATCCCCCAAAGATCTCTTCCTCCTCCCATTTACTTAGGAAGATGTTGACCACACTCGGTGCATACTTATTACCCATTCCTACTCCTTTGATCTGTCTATAGTAGTTATGGTTGTGCCAGAAAAAATTGTTCCCCATAGCCATCCTTAGTCCCTCCAGTATGAACCTTCTTTGTTTTAATTTTAGATCTGACAGGTTCTTCATTCCCCATGCTACAGCTGCCAAGGCATCTGTTTGTTTTATATTGGTGTACAACGACTCCACATCCAGTGTTACCAGCTGAATACATGATTTATTCCCTTAACAAAGCTAGAATACTTACCTTGTTTGGACAAGTTTCACACATGGAGACACCCCAAGTATCCACTGGAGCACCTGTGTGGGGCACCCTAAAAAGTTTGTTCTTGTGTCCCACACTAGTGCTCCTGAGTCCAGATGTGTAAACAGCTGCTGAGTGTCCTCTCCTTACATTACACTGAATCAAGTTTGCATTTCATTCTAGTTACAAACACATCTAAACAACAATGTCCTAAACTTCTTTTTTTTTAAATCAGATTTTTTTTTTATTTATAAAACATAGGAAGAGAGAAAAAAAAATCTTCCATTAAACAAAAACAAAAACATACATCAAATAGCATTGCAAAGGACATATATTATTATCTAATTGTACAGCCGATCAGATTTGCTTTTCCTGCTTCGTTATTTTATATGCGAAATTACAGTCAATTCAAGAAGACAAATCTCTACATGTACATACCAGTATCTACCATTTCGTATATTTCCTCTTTTAGTAAGCGTGTCCTTTTAGTGTTCTGTACCCCCACTCCGCTCCCGGTCCTAATAAGGACAATCGGTCGGTGTAGAGGTACCTCCCCCCCTAAACAGTGGGGGGGAGTTTCCAGTGTTCTTCCATCAACAATCTTATATAAGTAAACCATATAGCTCGTCACTGCAGAGTAATAGGGCGTACACACGGTCGGACTTTGTTCGGACATTCCGACAACAAAATCCTAGGATTTTTTCCGACGGATGTTGGCTCAAACTTGTCTTGCATACACACGGTCACACAAAGTTGTCGGAAAATCCGATCGCTCTGAACGCGGTGACGTAAAACACGTACGTCGGGACTATAAATGGGGCAGTGGCCAATATTTATATTTATTCTGAGCATGCGTGGCACTTTGTCCGTCGGATTTGTGTACACACGATCGGAATTTCCGACAACAGATTTTGTTGTCGGAAAATTTTATCTCCTGCTCTCCAACTTTGTGTGTCGGAAAATCCGATGGAAAATGTCCGATGGAGCCCACACACGGTCGGAATTTCCGACAACACGCTCCGATCGGACATTTTCCATCGGAAAATCCGACCGTGTGTACGGGGCATAAGACATCTTCTCATCAAGAATATTATTTCAGATTGATCCACTTTCTGAGTCTCTATGTCACCATCTCACCCTTTACCCACCTAGTGTAAATAGCCTCCTTCTTCATGAGAGGGGGTAGGTGTCTATGTCCTGCCACCAAGTAATCTGTTCTGGACCCGTTGGAAGGGGGTTAAACCAGGTACCTCCAACCATGGATCCCATATATTTTCAAATTTTGTTGGGCTACCTCTGTGTTGGTATGTCAACTTTTTCCCTCAATAGGGTGTCGTTTATGGTACTAACCCATTCTGTGTGCATCGGCGGCAACACCAAAAGCCATTTTCTAGCTATAAGTTTTCTGGCAATAAATGGTACCGGAATGTATCTACCACCCTGATCTGGTCTGCTACTGAGGAAAGAGGCGATACAAGGGGATCAAGTGGTAACAATGTGGATTTGTCCCAGTTTATCTTGAACCCCAAGTAGGATCCAAATTTACAGATTAACTCCATGAGATTTAAAAGAGGCAGATGTGTCGCCCAAAAAAATGAGCGCATCGTCAGCGTACAGAGCTATTTTATCCTCCAAATCTTTCCTTTTAAAGCCACATATAGCCGGGTTCCCTCTGACAGCAGCAGCCAGGGGCTCTATGGCCAGAGCAAAGAGTAACGGAGATAGCGCGCAGCCCTGTCTTGTTCCCCGGAGTAGATCAAAGAAGGGAGACAGCGCGTTATTAATTCTAATGCAAGCTTTCAGTGCCCTGTATAGTAGTTTAATCCAAGAAATAAATGTCTCCCCCAAGTTGAATTTCTCTAGCACCCTCCAAAGGTAATCCCATTCTACACTATTGAATGCCTTAGCTGTGTCTAATGAAAGGATAGCTCTTTGACCCTGAATATCTGTTGGAATCTGCATTTTATATATAATCTGCGAAGATTGTGCACTGTGGACCTATTAGGTATAAATCCCGATTGATCCGGGTGTACTATTTTTGTCACCACCTTGGACAACCGTGTAGTGAGGACTTTAGTAATCAATTTTAGATCGTTATTTAAAAGTGATATGGGCCTGTATGACTCAGGTTGGTTCGGATCCTTCCTGGGCTTCAACAGGACCACTACCACTGCCTCGTACATGGAGTTTGGTAAGGAGTCATTAGCATGTGCTTCCGTGATGGTATGTAGCAACTCCAGTAGGGGTATGTCTCCAAATTTCTTGTACATCTCAATTGGGAGACCATCATTTCCCGGGGCCTTAGAATTAGGGAATGTTGCTAGGACAAGTTGCAATTCCTCTAGAGCTAGAGGTGCATTTAGCAGTTTTTTGTCCTCCCCCTGTATTGTCGGTAGTGGGATTCCATCTAAGAACTCAGTTAAGGCGGCTTCGCAATAGTTCACCTTTGAGGAATACACATCCTGAAAAAAGGTACAGAATCCCTTCATAATTGAGGGGGTGTCCGTAGCTACCTGTGTTGGTGACACCACCAGGCGGTGAATAATTGGTGACGGTTGTTGCAATTTACCTGTGATGGTGACACCGCCAGGCAGTGAATCCTAAACTTCTTTAAATATTAATTAGCATGACCAAATGTAGTAAACCCTGTATCTGCCAAAACAGTGTATTTAGTTGGCGAACGAACAATGTTTACTGCAAACGATTACTGTGCCCACGAGCCTGAAAGTAGCCATTTTAAACTGTACAACAGTAAAGAAAAGCACATGGAGCAACATGCAAGTAATAATAATAATAGGAACACATGACAACTACTTACTTTTTAGAAGCACTTTCTTGATTCTTCTGTACTGATCTTGCTCCCTCAATTTCAGGTCTGACCAGTGTTTCCTCAATTGCTCCTTGGATCGTTGAACCCCAAAATTCCTGTGCAGACTCTTCACAACTTTAGTCATGATCTTGGCCTTTCTCACATTTGGGTTAAGGTACAGTCCATACTTCCCATCATAGTCTGCCCTCTTCAAGATGTCCATCATCTCCACCATCTCTACAAAGGCCATATTTGAGGCCTTAAATCTTCTCCTCCAGGATCGGGATGTTTAGGGCTCCGGGCTTTTCTCCTCCTCGTTACTGCTATTATGCACCTGCTGTGTTTCCGCCATGTTCATCTCCCACTGCGCTGAAAGAGAAGGGGCGGGGAATATTCTAGAAAGAACGTCAGGGGCGGGCGACGCGGGCGGAGTTTCACGCATGCGCAGTGTATATAAAGCTAACATGCATGTGTCTTACCTATGTTCTGTGTAAGAAGGAAGGAGGACCGAAAGCGCTGAACGGTATAACTTGGGACATCAGTGGCCTATACTGATTCTAGATTAGAGGCCTATATTGGGATAAGATTAGGAGAGTTTAGCCTGATATTAGTGTTTTTGTCTTGTGTTTTATCTTGCAGCAAATATGAAACAATTCAAAGACCTGGAATTTATGGGCCAGTTCATAGACAGATACAGGGATATGAGAAATTTGTGGGAGGTTAAAAACCCCTTATATCACAATAAACCAGCTAGGAAGGCATCGCTGGAGAAACTGCTGCAATTTGTGAAGACGCAGGTCCCTGACATAGACATCAAGTTTGTGGGGAAGAAAATTGGTAGCTTGAGAAACACGTATAGGAAGGAGCTTAATAAGGTCCAGGCTTCCATGAAATCAGGAGCAGCAGCAGAGGATGTGTATGTACCCAGGCTGTGGCACTACAACAGGATGCAGTTTCTGGAAGACCAGATGGAAGCCATGGAATCACTTTCTACACTTCCATCCACCCTTCCCTCAACCCCAGCTGAGGCTTCCGAGGACCAACCTGGCCCTTCCATCCTGGAAGAAGTGGAGGAGCACAGCTGGAGCCAGGTATAGTATTTTTTAACATATTTCTTGTCCGAAAATTATTGTTGTTAACTAGATGTTATTATTGATAATAAATGAATGATTTAACAAAAAGTGTTTTACATGTCAATAGACAGTAGGGGCAAAAAAATGATTGTGACAAGAATGAAAAATGCTGGGCTCAGAATGATAGTCTTTTCTATTTGTTAACATTCAATTTGCAACAGTCATGAGCTGAAAATTGTGTGTGATTGATGAACCAAAAACTAAAACTATGTCCCTTTTTCATACACAGGAAGACCTCAGCCAGGACGAGGTTCTGGAATGTGGCACACAGGAGGAGGCGGGGGTAAGTGTCAGCCAGGAGGTGGCGGGCCCTGTAGGCTTACCCAATCCCAGATGCCTCCCCTCCGCCTTACAACAAAAAGGGCCAGGAAGGGGAGTAACATGGAGGAGGCAGCACTGGGCCTCATTAAGGAGGCTAATGCGGCTCTGAAAACACCCCAGGATGCTGAAGAGGCCTATGGCTGCTATGTAGCTGCCAAATTGCAGCAAATGGAGGAGGGCCAACACTTCATGTGTGAGAATCTAATTTTTCACACCCTTCAGAAGGGGTTGAGGGGCCAAATTAGTGAAAACATGCACTTGTGTGCGCTCGCCCATCCTCCTCCTCCTCCGCCACAAGTCCACCTGTCAGGGTAACAGTCGTAGGACGGGTAATTCTGCCATTATCCATCATGGTGGCGCCGGGCGAATCCCTGTGCACAGGTAGGCGCACAAAGACGGGCGCACACAGGTGCACCAGAGTGGGAGCGTGCATCGCAGTAATTATTGGCTCATTTGGTCTATTTAAGCCTGCTGCTGGTATATGCTGGTCGCTGGATTATCATCAGCTTCCTGTGTCTCCTGTACCTGTTATTATACCTGCTTCCTGTTACCACCTGGCTTGCCTGACTACTCCTGTCTTCCGCCTGCATTGACCCCGGCTTGGACCTGACTACTCTCCCACTCCGCATCTGTACCTTGATCCTCCTCTCATGTTTGACCCCTGGCTTGGCTACCAACTCCTTTCCTGATTATCCTGCTGTACCTTATCTCGGACTGATTCCTGTTGTGTATGACCTTTGGCCTAGCTCTGACTTCGTTCCTGGTTGCTCCACGGCTCCATACCTGGGATCTCTTCTCGCACGGTTGGCCTATCAACCTCACCAGCACACCCTTGCAGCTCCCTGCCACCAGCTACCCAGCAATAACACTCAGCCAACCCGTGCACCTTTGGGTACTGTACACCCTGTCTCATTCCCAGGGTTACGCTGCACTTAGCCGCAAGGGACGCCCTCTGCAGTCCTGGGGGCCAAAGGCTTCGCAAATTCAAGCAGTTTCTCCAGCGTTGCCTTCCTCTTTATTTTGTTAATATGAGACAGAATAAATGGAGATTTTAATATGAAAATACTTGCCTATGTGTTTTTCTTCAAAAAGGACAGTTTTGTTTGTGAGTAAGCAGGTACATTTCAAAAATACAATGTCAAATAAACAAGGGACACCAAGACAAACCAACCTCCTTGTGCTTTATAAAAATACAGGATAATAATGTTGTTGTGGAAACTTGACACATCAAAAAAGAAAAAATTATGGCGATCACTAGAAACTAGTTTAAAAATAATCCAAAAAACAGGAGATCTTGATTAAAAATAAAAAAAAATATGACCCTGAAAAATAATTCTAAACATTATTATGGAGATTTGGCTTTCAAAACAAAGAAGATTATTCATGAGATCACGAGAAATAATAAAGAAATCAGTTTGTCATAACTCTGTGTGAATATCAGCAGCAAAACAACTTCATTATCCTAGCATTATAAAGAACAAAAGAATGCGCTGCATTAAAGGATCCAATAAATTGCAGCGTGACGAATGTGCTATCTCCATTACGAACGCTAGTTTTACCAGTCTGTGCGCTTCCGTCTCATGATTCTGAGCATGCATGATTTTTTGCGCATCGGAATTGCATACAGACGATCGCATTTTCGGATGGGAACTTTTTCCGACCGAAAAATAGAGAACCTGCTCTCAATCTTTTGCTGGCTGGAATTCCGCCAGCAAAAGTCCGATGGAGCATACACACGGTCGCATTTTCTGACCAAAACCTCTCATCGGAGTTTTGCTGGCGGCATTTCCGATCGTGTGTACTGGGCATAAGAATCATTTACCACTGCAAATAATAAACAAAAAACCAAGCGCTGAGATGGATATAAATAATTATGAGTGAGTATGAATAAATAAATATATAGAGGCAAATTGATCAATAGAATTAAGCTGCTATCAATAAAGGTGATCAGAATCCCACAAAGCATAAAAAACATATAAAAATTGATGCGCTCTAATAAATGATCAATCAATGTGTAAAAACACTGTGCCAGATAAAAAGCAATGGAAAAAATCTATGTAAAGGGCTCAAATGGGTAAATATTCAAATGGGTATAATAAATAAATAAATAGCTATCAAGTGAAAAACAAGTGAAATCCTGGTGCTAATACATGTAAAACACCCCCCAAGCGTGCTAAGTAGCAGTATATAGAAAATATATAAATGCCAATCTGGTGAATACAATCAAAGGTAAAAATTCGGCGGAGATAAATAAGTCAAAATATAATTATAATTGGCCCAGCAGTTCATTCCTTATTAGAATAAATAGATTTAATGTGTTTGATCGTTGTTTATGATTTTTTTCTTTTCTCACATCCCGCTTCAGCCACAATAATGTTGATAGTTTGGTTCTCAACAAGGATGATTTTATGCAAAACAAGCAAAGAAATAGATCATTGCGTGATGGACTAGAAGAAATTACACAAGCAAAAAGCTCAGAGATACACTCACGTGCGCCCAGTTAAGTAAAGGCATACAGGCATGCAGATCGCATTCAGCCGCTGTGGACAAGGCTTATCACAAACAAGCCGCTGCTGTTCAGCTCAGTGTGTCATCCAGCAGTGAACGTCCTAGGCTCCTCCCACACGTTGCGTCACTGACACGTGACTTTCTCAAGGATCCTGCTGGGCCAATTATATTTATATTTTGACTTATTTATCTCCGCCGAATTTTTACCTTTGATTGTATCCATCAGATTGGCATTTATATATTATCTATATACTGCTACTTAGCACGCTTGGGGGGTGTTTTACATGTATTAGCACCAGGATTTCACTTGTTTTTCACTTGTTAGCTATTTATTTATTTATTATACCCATTTGAATATTTACCCATTTGGGCACTTTACATAGATTTTTTCCATTGCTTTTTATCTGGCACAGTGTTTTTACACATTGATTGATCATTTATTAGAGCGTATCAATTTTTATATGTTTTTTAATCATTTACCACTACTCTCTGAATTCTGTCTTTTAGCCAGTTTTCTATCCATTTACAAATTGATCTTTCCAAGCCTGTAGACTTTACCTTACACATGAGCTTTGTGTGGGGAACTGTGTCAAACACTTTTGCAAAATCCAGGTATACCACATCCACAGCCACCCCCCTGTACTTACCTCCTCATAAAAAGAAATCAGGTTTGTTTGACAACTTCTGTCTTTCATTAATCCATGCTGTCTGTTGCTTAAAATATTTTTTTCCAGCAAGAACTCATCTATGTCGTCTTTTATTAAACTCTCCAGTATCTTCCCGACTATAGAAGTTAAACTAACAGGTCTATAGTTACTTGGTAAAGATTATGTCTACGGTCCTCAACGTTGCCCGTTTTCTTTGTGGATCTTTAAAAGAGCTTGAACAACACACTTGAAACCTCAGTCTGCTTTGAAATGTTTGCCTGGGAAAGACCTTGCTGATGCAGTATAACTACATTGTGTCTTGTTTCTATGCTCAGTCTTGCCATGGTGTATGACCTGGGACATTAACCACTTGCTTACTGGGCAACTAAACCCCCCTCCTGCCCAGACCAATTTTCAGCTTTTAGTGCTGTCACTCTTTGAATGACAATTGCGCGGTCATACAACACTATACCCAAATGACATTTTTATCATTTTTTTCCCACAAATAGAGCTTTCTTTTGGTGGTATTTGATCACCTCTGGGTTTTTTTTATTTTTTGTTAAACTAAAAATTAAAAAATACTGAATTAAAAAAAAAATTATATTTTGTTAATACATTTTGCAAACAGGTAATTTTTCTCCTTCATTGATGGGCACTGATAGGCTACACTGATGGGCACTGATAGGCTGCACTGATGGGCACTAATGGACTGCACTGATGGGCACAGATAGGCTGCATTGATGAGCACTGATAAGGCGACACTGATGGGCACTGATATGGCGGCACTGATGGGCACTAATAGACGGCACTGATGGGCACTAATAGGCGGCACTGGTGGGTACTGATAGGTGGCATTGGTGGCACTGATGGGTGGCACTGATGGGCGGCACAGAAGGGCATTGATAGGTAGAACTGAAGGACACTAATAGGTGGCACTGATAGGTGGCACTGATAGCTGGCACTGATGGGTGGCAGTAATAGGCACTGATGGGTGGCAGTGATGGGCACTGATTGGCACTGGTAGGTGACACTGATAGGCAGCACTGCTAGGTGGCACTGATGAGGCACTGATTGGCACCACTGGTGGGCATTGATAGGTGGCACTTGTGGGCATTGATAGGTGGCACTGATTGCTGGCACTTATGTACTGGTGGGCACTGATTGGTGGGCACTGTGGGCACTAATTTGTGGCACTGGCAGGTGGTACTGGTGGGCATATATGAGGCGGCTCCGCCTTTTCCTCTTCGGGACCGATGTCCCTTCAACAGATGCCGGTGATTGGCTTTTTTTTCTCCTCACGCTGTTAGCGTGAGAAGAAAAAAAAATTATTAACGATCTTCTGTTTACATCACGTGATTAGCTGTCATTGGCTGACAGTTGATCACGTGGTAAGGGGTTGGGATTGACCCCTTACTCCGATCTGTGATCCCCGAGTCTCATTGACTCAGGTGATAACAGCATGCGTGCGCCCTTCAGGTGGGCGTGGCGAGCATGCAAAGGGAGGACGTCTATTGACGGCCTCCCAGCAAAGCAGATCCGCGCTGTAGTCGTCATTCGGCTGTAGAGCGGATCTGAAGGGGTCCTTAACAACCTCACCTTAGTAGAAGAGTTTGGCTGTTCCCCACCTATTTTTAAGCCTCCTACAGAGATGTTTCTGTTTCAGCTAATGACTGTGTTTCAACCTATATATGAAATTGATGATCATTAGCACTTGCTTGGTATAATTGGATTTATTATATAACATACTCTAATCCTACAAAATCCCTGACACTGTGCAAGTGTACAAGTGTAAGAACTGATGCTGGTCTGAAGCCAAAGGGTGGTCACACCAAGTATTAGTTTGATTTAGATTTATCTTTTGTTTGGCTACATTGCAATTTGTAAATTGATTAAAAAAAACAATTAAAGTATATATTCTTGGAAGCATTCTTACTTTACTGCATTTCTTCACACCTGCCTGAAACATTTGCACAGTTCTGTATATGTCTATTGTTAGGATCTTAGGTAGTTTAAAATGTTACCACAACATATGCAACAAAGACCTCTGTTTTTAACTTGCTGGGGAGTTTTTACATTGTTCTGTCAACTGCACTGCCGATGTGCACCTTTTCTTGTGCTAGATTGTGATTTGACTTGAGTAGTTGCCATTTTATGTCTACTGGGTGACTCAAAGCCTCTCTCCCAAACTTTTAAAAATTCTGGAGAGAAGTCCCAATGCATTCATGAATTGGACTTCATTCATTTCATTGGAAAGTCTGTTGTCAAACTGACAGACTGTGGACTGGCTTTCCATTTGTGCAAATGGAATACTTGGTCTGCATATTATAACGGCAATAATAAAATCAAGACACCAGTGTAAAAAACAATGTTAATATTGTTGCTTTTTTTTCAAATGCCCGCTGATAACACTGATTGCTTATTTCTTTTCCTGAAACTAGGCACCAATTGGGCAGTACATTTTTCTAAATTCTTTTACGACAATCGACCTTTTTTTGAACAGCAATTTCTTTCTCTTTCAGTACAATCATCCTATAAGGCAACAGGATGTTGAAAATGAACTGCGTAGATTGGAGGTTGGAGAAATCATGGATGATGGATGATGGATGACATGACATGATGACAATACCAGCTCTTGGGAAGTGGCGGGTTCATCATATAGTTAAAGTAGGCCTTGCATGAAATTGGTTTCTTCTTTTTCTTTTTTTTTGTTGCCCACTTTTCCCATGTAAACATGCTTTGTTAACTATATAAAAAATATTCTTACTTTACATTTAGCTCTCTCTTGTTGCACCTAGGCGGGGGTGACATCACTAGACCTCAGCACGGGTTTCTGGGAAAGCTAAAGATTCCAAATCTTGCAAAAACATGCTTCTTGGCAGTGAGGAGCATCATATTTTAAGATTTGGGGTCCTCAGCTTTCCCAGAATCCCAAAGTGAGGCCCAGTGACATCATTGGTTGTTACAGGAAGTGACCAAAAGCTTGGTCTGTGCCGTGTCCCCATTGAAGATAATTTCCCCTCATTTCCTCTGCGGGTGATAAGGGTCAGAAGGACATGCAGTGATAGGAAAGCTCTCCAATGAAGTCCCAATCAGCTAAAAACAAACTAATAAAAGGCTTTATTCAGAATTTAAAAAAGGTTTTACCTGGGTCTACGGAGCAGTTCCTGTAGGGGGGGACAAAAACATATTTCTTTGTTCTAAAGAAATTGTACCACTCATAGTGTCCTATGAATAAATGGACCTAATGGAAGTTGGGTATTCCTAAATTACACACCTTTAACATCTTCCAGAGCTTTCATTGTAACTTCCAGTATTCAGTCACATGACATTGCAGAGACAGAGCCAGAAGAATTGCCCAGCCAGCATGTGTCACTGACTGTGGGTCCCACTCTGGTTGATGTTCAAAAATGGTGAAGTATCTCCGCTTAGGGCCACCTGCTCAACAAATTTTATTAGTATTGGATCAGGGGACAAATGTCTCCAGCCCTAGCATATTCTTCCGCTTGCACAGCATGACTCCTAGATACTGAATGCCTAGTATACTGAGTGCCAAATTCACCTCCCATTACTATCATCATACCACTGGATAACAATAGGAGTAGGCATCTTAGGGCATCTCATGGTGTCTGTTATTAAGCCTGCACATACCTACTACAGCAGCTTTTATTACTGTTGTTACTGTGCATGAAGGACATGCTCTTAGTTAGACCATGACTTAACAAGTACATCTGGTGAATGTGATTTCCCGCATCTTCTGATCTCACTAATGGTGTCCATACATGCTTCAATAAATAATAGATTTATTTTCCAATCAGTCTCTTCTGATAGGAATAATCAATCTATATTCAACAACATGTTTGATTCATATTTCACATACAGGGAAGTGGATTTTAAAGATCAAGTAAACTCAAAGGCATAATTTGTACCTATAGGTAAGCCTATAAAAAGGCTTACCTATAGGCACTGTAAATACCCCCTAAACGTGTATTGTTTAGGAGATATTTACATTACATGCAGCCGATGATGTCAACGGCGCATGCGCTCTGAAGGAACGGCCACCTGTGCCGTTCCTTCAGATACATGTGCCGTGAATGACGGCTCCCCCGCGCATGCGCGGGAGTGACATCATCGCGGCCCTGGCCTGTCACACAGCCGGAGTTCATGGACTCAGAAGGAAGACTGGGTGAAGATTGCATTGCTGGAGGGCTTCGTTTTCAGGTAAGTTTCTCATAATGTGCTAGTATGTGATGCATACTAGCACATTATGCCTTTACCTCGCAGGTCCAAAAAAAAAAAAAAAAAACACCCAACCAGCGGTTTACAACTGCTTTAAATGATAATTAAAGCTAAATACATAAATTAAATTCATATTTAAAGCGGGATTCCGACCAGGATTTTTTTTTTTTAAAAGTCAGCAGCTACAAACACTGTAGCTGCTGACTTTAAATAAGTACACTTACCTGTCCTGGGTGCCCGCGATGTCGGCCTCCCTCGGCTCTCCTGTCCTGGCACCGCCATCCTAACTAAGGGAAACAGGCAGTGGAGCCTTGCAGCTTCACTGCCAGTTTCCTACTGCGCACGCGCGAGCGGTGCGGCGCTCTGTGGATGGCCCCGTGGTTTTCTGGGAACACACACAGTTCCCAGAAGGCAACGGGGCTGCTCACCGAGGAGCAGGACACGCCGCAGAATAGGAAGAGGCAGATTAGGAAGACTGCCTAGCAACAAGGGTTCAGGTAAGTTTAAAAAAAAAAATTTTTTTTCAAATGTTTTTTTTTTTATTTTTTTTTACGATTTTTCATGCTATTTTTTATTTTAGGGTGGTCCTCCACTTTAACCCCCTGGCCCCAGCGCCTCCCGGCCCTTTAAGAGGTTTATGATGCCCGGAGCAGCTTAAGATCACGTGACTGATTGGCTGTCATGGCAGTCACGTAGTCCAAAAACTTCTGATCGCAAGGAGCGATCGGGAGCTTTCAGTTCGGCGATGGTAACTGTGTCGGGAGCACGCGGCAAGCGCACTCTCGGCACTGGTGTATTGGGGGCATTTCACTCAAATATGCTGCCCCTTGGCGCCAAGGACCAAGTGTGGCGAGGCTGCATATTTTCGTACATTAGGCGCCATGGGGGTTAAAGAGTAACTCCACTTTTATTGATAAAAAAAACATTCCCTTCTGGGTTATCTATATACATTGCAGGGATTTTAACATACTTTGTTGCAGATTCCTACCTTTTGTTATTCTGAAGAAATAGCTGTTTGTGTTCATGTGGAAAGTGAATCTAATGGGCGTAGTTTTATAATGATCAATCGGCTACTGCACTTGCGGGGTTCCAATGAGGAAAGTAGCAGGTACTGCATCCCTTTAGATGTGATTTCCTTTTGGAAGTATCTCACCAAAAATAAGATTTTTGAAGCAGGGACTACCCAAAATCTGATTTGTATCGTAATACAGACTTCTGGGAAAATTTGTAAGCCAATCACACAAGCAGGACATATTTGATTAGAACCATTGTGCTAGTAAGCATTAAAAAGGGAGGACCAAAAATGGTATAAAAACAGAGACATAAAAGAAAATGTAGTTTGGTCCCATCATCTAATATAAGTGAAATTCAAGCAACGGAACTAATGATAATTACATTTGGGATTATTTTAAAGAGCTTACTGGTCCTTAGATGTGGTAGCTGCAATCGTTTTATTTTTTCAGGCCTTTTTTTCCTTTATTTTCACCTGATGATCCTGCAAACAACCAATACATAGCTCCCAACTGTCCCTGATTTCAAGGAACTGTCCCTGATTTGGAACAGAGTCCCTTTTTCCTCCTCTTTTGTCCCTCATTTTGATCGGATCTACATAGCTAGTTGTATATAAAATAGTTATAGTATAGTTGTATATAAAATGCACTTTTTATCTTTTAAAAAGTGTTTCCCAGTGCTAAACCTTTCATCCAATTTCTAAATTGCCGCATTTGTAAATTACAAAAGCCAGTATAAAGAAATAGTAGTGGTAAAAAAAAAAAAGCAATTGCGGGTTTAACTAATTATTGTTTTTTGTATAATTCTCCTTTAAGGGGCCATGACAGGGGTGTGTCCTATGTTTACATATGTTTTTTAATAGGTGTTCCCATCTCAAAAAGTTGGGAGGTATGCAAATAGTTAAAGCTGAATTCCACGTATGGCAATTTTTACTTAGTTACAATGGTCCATCTTGGACCAATGTCAGTATGTATGTGCCATATCTGTAGGATCCCTCTAGAAGCTGGAAATAGCACCGCTACTACAATGATCTCTACTAGCTTCTGACTTCTGAAGGTAATTGGTTGCACCAGAGCTTTTTATGGGCTTCATAACAAAAGGGGTTAATACATATGCACATGCCAGTTATCAGTTTTTTATTTCTGAAAAATAGTTTTATGTATATATTTTTCTAATTTTACTTCACCAACTTAGACTATTGTGTTCTGATCCATCACATATAATTCAGATTAAAAAAACATTGAACTATAGGCTGTAATGTAACAAAATAGGTAAAAAGCCAAGGGGGGTGAATACTTTTGCAAGGCACTGTATATATTGTTTTATATACTCTTGATTTGGACTCTCTTTTCTTACCTATGTGCCTTCCATAAAATATGGAACTCAGTTGTATATCCTACAAAATGAGTAACACAAGAAAGAGTTTGGAAACTCAGCGTAAAGCCACCAACAAAAAAGGTTGGTCTTTAGAGAATCCAGGAAATATCTGCAAATGGGTTTCACAATGAAGATTCAAGAGGCCAAATGCAGCCTGCCATTGTTAGTTTGTTCACATAAATTTCTTCATTTTGCAAGAAAATGACCTTCAATGGTTACTTATTCACGGGAGGAGTGAACCCAACAACCTACAAAATCAGACATCTTCTTTCAAATTGAATATCATCCTAAGTAATTGAGGATCTTTTGTGCTTTTCCACTTTTTCTATATATTTTTTGGAGCCGGTGCCATTTCGTGTGATATTTTTGCCTAATCATTTTTGGCCAGTGTGAAATCTCACCATTACATCTGGAACATTTTCTTGTCAGACTTTGATCAATTTAACAAAGTAGATTGTGAATTACAGGCCCGACAATTCATTGTTAACTACTATCTCTTTAGCTAGATTTTTTTTTCTTTATCATTACTATGCTCATACTAAATGAGAAATATCTACTTCATGTAACTGGTTTCTGAAAGTTTGACTGTAACTTTTCCTATGTTTCCTGTTAAGTGGACCTGTCACAATGTAGCAGGCAGAAAGCAGAAAAGAAAAAGGACTGGAAATGTACTGTTGAGTGTGTTCTTTTCATGTTAATTCTCACACTGAAAAACCTAAAGCATAAATGTATTTGTTTTTAACTCACAAGTTCTTTTAAAGCTGAACTCCAAACAAACAGCTATTACACAATATATATAATATATAATACATATATGTCATGGTCTGGGATCAGGTTCAGGGGCCAATGGCTGTAGCAGTAGAGGTTTACGTAGTAGTCAGCTGGACTGGTACATTAGCAGAACCCCCTACGAGATGACGCGGGCTCACCCAAAGCATGAAATCTAAGCACTAGCTTATGCTTACCAGAGCTCCTGATGGTGGAGATGGGTTTCGCTGCCTGCTAATGCCAGATCGAGGCCCTCTGGATTATTCCATAAGGATGAGAGCAAGCGGGGATCAGGTAGCAGATGAAGCAGATAGGGAACAAGCAGAAGCGTAGTCAATGAACAGGTCAAAAGGTCCATAACAAATAGTAACTGGTTGGAAACAGGTAGAACCGTAGTCGATGAACAAGCAAAAAGTCAGTAACAAATAGTAGCTGGATAGGATCAGGCAAAAGCGTGGTTGATGAACAAGCCAATGGTCAATAAGGAGTGGTAACGAAGGACAGCAGCAGGTATGCAAGGAGCAAGATTTTGATTGGAGAGAGCACAATAATCTGGCAAACAAAGTGCAAGGATATGGCTTAAATAGAAAGTTCATTAGAGGAGCAGAGAGTTCAAGATGCAGGAGAGAAAAGGTATGAAGCAGGAATGTCCAGATGATCAGAGAAAGAATTGTCCAGCATTTCAGGTGGCACAGCAAGAAGAGCCACAGCCAGACACTGCAGAGGTCCCAGGTTCCAATCTGAATCCTGATAATATAGGAGTGGTTTTATCTGGAAAAGGATTTGTATTTTCATTCTTCCAGTTTTGAGATATACACAGCTCTGTCACACAGCATAGCCCTGTCTAGCAGGGCAGGAGACCTTTTTTTTTAAGCAGTTCAGTAGCAATTACAGGTCTTGTCACCAGACAGTGAAAGAATAGATGAGCTCTTGTCCCCCTATACGCACATTCCTTATTTGCACATAATCACTGCAGCTTTACTGATTTGCTCTTTGTGCTCTTTCTCCCAGTATAAACTCTGCTATACAAGGGATTGCAAAAGGCTGATACCAAGTCAGATTTAGGTATGGTTGATCCCCATGATTAAGCTCGGAGGGGAGGAGGGAAACGCGTTGGAGCCGTGGCCTGGTTGGAGTCCAGGCTAAGGTTGCCACTAACACATTGATCGGAGGGATTGTTCAGATGTGTGGCTAAAGGGAGACCTTTCTCATTCTTAGCTATGTCAAATTTAGGTACTTACACTTCTTGTACTAAAAAAAAAAAAAATACTGATGTAAAAATGTGCTCATAACTTTAAATACTCCTGGCAGAATTTGTAAGACAAGGACCATTTTTTAAGAAAACACGAGTGATCACTTTTCTCTGAATAAGCAGTGTCAGACTAGGATCCACTTATTGTGTACTTGTTACCATATCAGCTCTAGTAAGTTATAGACCTTTCAAAAGGCCGTATCTGCTTTGTTCAGAAGGGGATCCATGAACATATCTCCTGCTAAGTTAGAGCTGAATGGAACAAATGTCACTTTTACAACATCCATGCCCATTCAGTTTTTGTCCACATTTTGACAGAGGATGTTGGTAAACCCGTGATGGCTCTGTGGGTGGCTGGAGGTGAACGTACTTGCGTCCCCCCGCCTAAAGACTTGCATAGGCCTGCCTGAAAAACTGACAGCGTGCCTTAAAAATTGCCAGATGGACCTGATCGGAAAACCTGTGTGAAAGGGGCCTTAAGCTTTGGGAAACTTAGATGTAACCCATAAGGCCAATGTAGTGCCTATATTTAAAAAGGGGTCAAAGTCTTTAGGAAATAACTATAGACCTGTTAGTAAACGAGTTGTTGCTGGGAAAAAATATTTTAAGCTGGGTTCATACTTGAAACGGATGTGGCTGACGGCAGTGAGTTCTTTTTATGAGGAAGTATATGTTTTCTTTTGGATTTGACAGACCAATTTTTGCGATACACATACCGATCTCTCCAATCTTAAGGCTTAATGTACATGGGACATTTAAAAACCTATCCTGAATGATTTAACCGCTTGCTGCCCTCCCACCGTCATATGACGGCTGGGCGGCGCGGCTCTTGTTCTGGGCAGGCGTCATATGACGTCCGTCCATTTAAACAGGGCATGCGCACAATCATGTGTGCGCAGCCCTGTACTGTCGGTGGCGGCATGTGACCGAGACACCGCTCATCACCGAAGGGGTGAACAGCCATTGGGCATGGCTGTTTACCACGTGATTGGCCATAATGGAGTCATGGCCGATCACAGATGGTACCTTCCCACTTTACACGGCGCATGCGCGCGAGCGTGCTGCACATGCACGACGGTGGCAGCGTGTTCCCAGGAACACTGCTCGTCACTGACTCTGGTAAACAGCCATTGGCCGGCGGCTGTTTACCATGTGATCAGCTGTGATCCTTTCACAGCCGATCACTAAATGTAAACAGAGCAGTAACTACCTGTTACCGGCTCTTCCCTCCTCACACACCATTTCCAGTGTGAGGAGAAAAGAGCCAGGAGCAGTGAGTTACAGATCTGTGTTCTATAGTGTCTGCACCAACACCACACTTGTCCCATCTCCCCCCCATTGTCATCTGTCACCTAACAGTCACCCTATAAAGTGCAACGGAATAAAATAAGAAAAATCTGCTGCGCCAACCCAAAGAATATCAAGCAGCCAACACCACCAATTAGACTAATTGTATAAATCAATGAAAGGAAAAAAAGTGTAGCGCTAATTTGTGCCAATAAACATTAATGTGAAATGTTTTATAAGAGACACCTGTGTATATATCAAGACTAGGTCCATTAGACCCCTAAAAATGTATATTAAACAAATTAATCACAACATGTGTACACAAATCAAGTGATCAAAAAAATAAAAAATAAATAGCAACGTGCTATATGGTGAACAATAATAAGAATATATGTGTACAAAAATGGTCCCAGACTCTCAGGTCAAAGGCAAACATATATAATAAAGATTGGGATGGAAATAAAGGATGAGTCCCCAGGGTATTAAACAGTTCATTCAATCGAGGGAGGGTGTCTTGGAGTGTAGATGTAAATCTCACAGTAGTCCTGTCCCCTGTGAACTTATCAATATTCAACCAAGCGAAAAGCAATATAGAATACCCTTACCGGACGTGGTGGACTCACAGGCCGTTGGCGGTGAGTCATACGAGCTTACACCGTTAGGTACGGTAAGGTTACAGTTGTCCTTGGTCCATTGGCAAAAAGGGTCCTGGATGGATCCCCAATCCTGAGCGGTACCACGAAATTCGTCCTCCAACGATCGTTTTGGGTCTCATGCAATTGAGACAGAGGGAAAAGGAGAAAAAAGGCTCCACATAGTGTGAAATCCAGATAACCAGAAAATTTTATTATATTAAAAAGGTTCCAATAAAAAATCAGGTTAAAACAAAGTTTAAATGAGCAAAAAATAGTATGTTTAGCGCAGTAGACAGATGGTTGTGATAGCGTCATACACCCGACGCGTTTCGTCTGCAAAGACATCAACTGGGGTAAAGCTCACCTCTCATCTGCTGCGCTATTTATTAAAGAGTGCTAGAATTTACATTGGGGACACCTGTGCGGCGTGACTTCCGGGATTTGTATCATGTGAGGATTTTCTTATCAGCTGACTATTCGTCTGGCCAATCCCAAGAATGGAACTATCTCAAGAAACCAAGCCTCAGTTTGGCAGTCTCACTCCACCAATGATGGCCGAGCAACGAGGACATGTGACCGCCACGTCAGGGCGCCCAAGCGCAACGACACAGACTCCAAGCCACTCCTCCACATTGACTGACTGTTTCCTCGTTTATGCGTCATCACGTTTTAACGTGATGACGCAATGGGTCGGTCACGACTTCCCATTATCACAGGAGTTCGTCCAATAGGCAGCGCGTCACATCGCGCAAGCGCAGTAACGCGAATCCAAGGGTCCATCCACCCTCATAGCGTCAAAAAACGTGACGATGCAGGCAAGCATCTTCCAAAAACACACCTATTTCCACGCTGGCCACTCATAATATTCTCTGTGCTTGGCAAGGGCACCAGATCCAAACTTAGTCGATTATCGACATACAGAGAATTCAATCATTGAGACACAGGAGTGGTATAGGTGTGCGGACTGTCAAATCATTGAAGGTGACTTTTCCCCTTGGATATAGGACTGTGATAGTCATGACACACATGTTCCCCTATGTTTACAATTATTCAGCAAAGATTATTTCTAAGCCATAGCAAAATAATAATTGCAAACATTAAAAAATAAATAAAAATAGAAAAGTTCAATGAACAAGAAAAAATATAATAAATAAAATAAAAAACACATAGAATAAAACTCCATTCTGTGCTTTACTGAACCAACCATCTAGCCCAGACATGTGTCCAGGTAGGAGGACATATATTCTCCTATTTAGCAATCCAAAGTTTCATCACAGATATGCTCTAAATTAAAATCAAAAACTGGTATCAAAAGGTAAGAAAATGTTAAAAACGATATAGTAGGAATAATAATATAAAGATGTCTATTGGGAAGTGACTATAACTGCTAAGAAACATCCATAAATGGTATTTTTATGGGAACTTAGCATGGAGGGGTAGAAAAGGGGCATGGATGGGACCTTATGACTGATTGATAAACGCGTTGATGTCCCATTCAATATTCAAACCATGGGGTATGTAGCATTTAATTTGATGTATCCACCACGTTTCGAGTCTAGAGACTCCCCTTATATTTGATTCTCCCCTCCAATGTGGTGTAAATTTGTCTATGACCTGAAAGGTAGTCCCTGCTGGATTACGGTCATGGTGTAATGCATAGTGTTTAGACACACTATGATTGGTTTTGCCCTTTTTAATGGCTGTGATATGTTCTTTTACCCTTGTAGTAAAATTGCGTATTGTCCGACCGACATATTGCTTTTTACACGGGCAAGTGATAAGGTATACAATGTGACTAGTTTTTTTTGTAGCAAATTGCTTCATCTTATATTCTTTGCCCGTGGTGGTAGAATTAAATGTTTCTATTTTACGTGCTTGACAGACATTCCATTTACAAACTGTGCATTTCCGGCAAGGAAAAAATCCTTTCATGTTATGAAAAAATGATATCTTCTCTGGGGGGGGTCGATCACATTTGGTGCGATCTGTCCTTTGATTGATGGAGCGCCCCTAAAAACAGTGGCCGCCTGTTCAGGCAATATGGGGCCCAGGATGGTATCACTCTTTAATATTCTCCAATGTTTTTTAATGATGTCTTTAATTTGTTTATATTGAGTGGAGAAATTTGTCATAAAGGACCACTTATGTTTGGGATCTGCAATCTTTTTCTGTCTTTCCGGTTGTACTGTCAACAAAGAGGCACGATCTATTAGGGCCACTTGTTGAATTTCTTTAGTAATTAAAGAGTTATCATATCCTTTTTCACAGAAACGTGATTTTAAAGTCTCCGCCTGCTGGAAATAATCGGAAAGATGGGAGCAATTTCTCCTTATTCTCATCAGCTGGCTTTTCGGGACAGATTTTAGCCATGCTTCATGATGGCAGCTGTCCGTCGGAATATAGCCATTGCGGTCCGTTGTCTTAAAATAGGTTTTTGTATCCAGATGGCCATTATTGGATATAATCTCTAAATCCAAAAAATGGATCCTGGACCGGCTGGCTTCATGTGTTAAATGGATCCCTACCTGGTTATCATTCAGAGTCGCAATGAACGAATCCAAAGAGTCCATGTTGCCCTTCCATAGGAGGAGGATGTCGTCTATGTCCCTTACCCACAAAACTAATTCTGGGGGGTTTAGGGCATAGACGACATCCTCCTCCCATTTAGCCATGAAAATGTTCGCCAAGCTGGCGGCAAACTTGGCCCCCATGGCTACTCCCTTTATTTGCAGATAAAACTGGTCCGTGACCGACCCATTACGTCATCACGTTAAAACGTGATGACGCATAAACGAGGAAACAGTCAGTCAATGTGGAGGAGTGGCTTGGAGTCCGCGTCCTTGCGCTTGGGCGCCCTGACATGGCGGTCACATGTCCTCGTTGCTCGGCCATCATTGGTGGAGTGAGACTGCCAAACTGAGGCTTGGTTTCTTGAGATAGTTCCATTCTTGGGATTGGCCAGACGAATAGTCAGCTGATAAGAAAATCCTCACATGATACAAATCCCGCAAGTCACGCCGCACAGGTGTCCCCAATGTAAATTCTAGCACTCTTTAATAAATAGCGCAGCAGATGAGAAGTGAGCTTTACCCCCGTTGATGTCTTTGCGGATGAAACGCGTCGGGTGTATGACGCTATTACAACCATCTGTCTACTGCACTAAACATACTATTTTTTGCTCATTTAAACTTTGTTTTAACCTGATTTTTTATTGGAACCTTTTTAATATAATAAAATTTTCTGGTTATCTGGATATCACACTATGTGGAGCCTTTTTTCTCCTTTTCCCTCTGTCTCAATTGCATGAGACCCAAAACGATCATTGGAGGACGAATTTCGTGGTACCGCTCAGGATTGGGGATCCATCCAGGACCCTTTTTGCCAATGGACCAAGGACAACTGTAATCTTACCGTACCTAACGGTGTAAGCTCGTATGACTCACCGCCAACGGCCTGTGAGTCCACCACGTCCGGTAAGGGTATTCTATATTGCTTTTCGCTTGGTTGAATATTGATAAGTTCACAGGGGACAGGACTACTGTGAGATTTACATCTACACTCCAAGACACCCTCCCTCGATTGAATGAACTATTTAATACCCTGGGGACTCATCATTTATTTCCATCCCAATCTTTATTATATATGTTTGCCTTTGACCTAAGAGTCTGGGACCATTTTTGTACACATATATTCTTATATATATATATTTCACATTAATGTTTATTGGCACAAATTAGCGCTACACTTTTTTTCCTTTCATTGATTTATACAATTAGTCTAATTGGTGGTGTTGGCTGCTTGATATTCTTTGGGTTGGCGCAGCAGATTTTTCTTATTTTATTCCGTTACACCTTTTGACACTACTGCTGGAGCCTTCTCTCACCATATTGTTCGAATCCTCCAAAGATATGGATGTATTCGAATACCGCACTAGTCGCACCTTTAATATAGAAGGTGTGTTCTCAGCTCTGAACACAGACTCTGAGATGGGAGGCCTTTTTTTTAAGGCTTAAAAACCTAATGGTTTCAGAAATCCATCTGGAATGGGATATTGCATTCTTAGAACAGTACTCTAAAGACCGTATGGTCCCGAGGGGTCTAAGATGGACTATCCATCCACAGCAAGGAGATACAGACACTGAAACATGGTTTCACTACTTTAATGAGGCAGGGATCTCACTGCTGAGTTTCCTTATTGATAGAAAACGGGCAAGGAGATGTTTGATAGATAAGGAGATTAAAGAGATTAGGGACAAACTACTTCCACACAAATCTACTGGAGAATACATCAATTTGTCTACAAATTTAAAGAACCATCTAGAAAAAGAGGAACGAGAACAAAAAATTAAAAAACAAAAGAAATATAGTAGGGACACTAATGATTATAAAACAGGAAATGTGTTTAATTGGCAAAATAAAGAACAGGATAAAAATGTTGGGTCTATAGAGCAGAATTCGATGGAGGTAACAACCGCATCTAATACAAGAGTGTTGGAAGCATCTATGGCCCCCCCCACCCAGAAGGGTAGAACATAATGTCCAACATTCATATGACCCCCATACACCTAGGCCCCAACATAGGAGTCCAGTTCCTCATCATAGAGGTAGAGGTAAAAGGGGCAGAGGCAGGAGTGGGAGGAATGACAATCGCTCCTCCCACTATGAACAAGGCCCACGAGACTCATCAACACATAGAAGACATATGAGTTATGATGACTATTATCATTATGATCCATATCCGCAAAGGACACCTCTCCAGACCTATAATAGGTTTTCACCATTAAGAGGGGAACAAAATAGGAGTTATAATTCCCAATACTCCTATAGAGATAGAGACAATGGCTATCCAGAAAGGTCCCCGTTTAATTACAACCAACGGTTACCTAGGCCTCCAAGGGGGGAGGGTTTTCACAAGGAAACCGAAAACCCCCCACACAACGGCGAACAAAACGAGGCACCAGAGGGGGGAGGCGTGCCCGTAAAAAGAAAGCGGTCATAGAAAACAAAGGTATTTTTAATTTGAGTAAAGTGACCTTTACAGAAGCTGAAAAGATTGTTCTAGATAAAGGTCTAAAATTTGCCCCCCCAAAAAAACTGAATAAGTTTTCTACATTTATTGATATACAGAAATACGTGCGTAAATTAAACATTCAAAGATATATTTTGTCAAATCCGAGTAGATCTGTGTGTTTACAAATGACTACTCATACTGTGCATTCAGGGTTGAGTAATCCATCACTATTCAACCCTCCGGTTCCCACAGCACCCCCAATTAAGGTATTTAGGGATCTAGTACTGAAGGACCTTGAAGATCTCCCATGTAAAAGAATATATAATGATCCAAGGTTACGAATGGGATTAAAATCCCTATGTGAGCGAAAGGATCTTATCATCCGCCCTGCGGATAAGGGGGGAGGGGTGGTCATTCTCGATAAGAGTGACTACCATAACGAGATGACCAGAATCCTTAGTAATTCTGAGACATATTGTCGCCTTCAAAAGAATCCAACCTCAGAATATAAAAGAACATTAATTGACCTAGTTGATACTGGTTCACAATTAGGCATCCTAGATAAAAAAGAAAAACACTTCTTGGTACCAGTGGCACCGCGTATTCCCATAATGTATTATTTGCCGAAGGTGCACAAAAATGCGACACACCCACCAGGACGCCCGATCGTCAGTGGCATTAATTCTATAACTTCCCGGGTAGGGAAATACATCGATTTTTTTCTCCAACCTATAGTTCAAGCCGTCCCCTCCTTTTTGAAAGACACGAGGGACACTATAATAAAATTACAACAGGTTACAGATACTAACAACTTAATATTAGCCACCGCGGACGTTACGTCCTTATATACGTGCATACCTCAAGCTCTTGGTTTGGAAGCAGTGGAATTGTTCCTCTCGAGAGACAGGAACATCCCCCGAACACAGAAAAGATTTATTATGGATTTATTAAAATTTGCCACGAGTACTAATTATTTTTGGTATGATGACCAGTTTTATCTGCAAATAAAGGGAGTAGCCATGGGAGGCAAGTTTGCCCCCAGCTTGGCGAACATTTTCATGGCTAAATGGGAGGAGGATGTCGTCTATGCCCTAAACCCCCCAGAATTAGTTTTGTGGGTGAGGTACATAGACGACATCCTCCTCCTATGGAAGGGCAACATGGACTCTTTGGATTCGTTCATTGCGACTCTGAATGATAACCAGGTAGGGATCCATTTAACACATGAAGCCAGCCGGTCCAGGATCCATTTTTTGGATTTAGAGATTATATCCAATAATGGCCATCTGGATACAAAAACCTATTTTAAGACAACGGACCGCAATGGCTATATTCCGACGGACAGCTGCCATCATGAAGCATGGCTAAAATCTGTCCCGAAAAGCCAGCTGATGAGAATAAGGAGAAATTGCTCCCATCTTTCCGATTATTTCCAGCAGGCGGAGACTTTAAAATCACGTTTCTGTGAAAAAGGATATGATAACTCTTTAATTACTAAAGAAATTCAACAAGTGGCCCTAATAGATCGTGCCTCTTTGTTGACAGTACAACCGGAAAGACAGAAAAAGATTGCAGATCCCAAACATAAGTGGTCCTTTATGACAAGTTTCTCCACTCAATATAAACAAATTAAAGACATCATTAAAAAACATTGGAGAATATTAAAGAGTGATACCATCCTGGGCCCCATATTGCCTGAACAGGCGGCCACTGTTTTTAGGGGCACTCCATCAATCAAAGGACAGATCGCACCAAATGTGATCGACCCCCCAGAGAAGATATCATTTTTTCATAACATGAAAGGATTTTTTCCTTGCCGGAAATGCACAGTTTGTAAATGGAATGTCTGTCAAGCACGTAAAATAGAAACATTTAATTCTACCACCACGGGCAAAGAATATAAGATGAAGCAATTTGCTACATGTAAAACTAGACACATTGTATACCTTATCACTTGCCCGTGTAAAAAGCAATATGTCGGTCGGACAATACGCAATTTTACTACAAGGGTAAAAGAACATATCACAGCCATTAAAAAGGGCAAAACCAATCATAGTGTGTCTAAACACTATGCATTACACCATGACCGTAATCCAGCAGGGACTACCTTTCAGGTCATAGACAAATTTACACCACATTGGAGGGGAGAATCAAATATAAGGGGAGTCTCTAGACTCGAAACGTGGTGGATACATCAAATTAAACGCTACATACCCCATGGTTTGAATATTGAATGGGACATCAACGCGTTTATCAATCAGTCATAAGGTCCCATCCATGCCCCTTTTCTACCCCTCCATGCTAAGTTTCCATAAAGATACCATTTATGGATGTTTCTTAGCAGTTATAGTCACTTCCCAATAGACATCTTTATATTATTATTCCTACTATATCGTTTTTAACATTTTCTTACCTTTTGATACCAGTTTTTGATTTTAATTTAGAGCATATCTGTGATGAAACTTTGGATTGCTAAATAGGAGAATATATGTCCTCCTACCTGGACACATGTCTGGGCTAGATGGTTGGTTCAGTAAAGCACAGAATGGAGTTTTATTCTATGTGTTTTTTATTTTATTTATTATATTTTTTCTTGTTCATTGAACTTTTCTATTTTTATTTATTTTTTAATGTTTGCAATTATTATTTTGCTATGGCTTAGAAATAATCTTTGCTGAATAATTGTAAACATAGGGGAACATGTGTGTCATGACTATCACAGTCCTATATCCAAGGGGAAAAGTCACCTTCAATGATTTGACAGTCCGCACACCTATACCACTCCTGTGTCTCAATGATTGAATTCTCTGTATGTCGATAATCGACTAAGTTTGGATCTGGTGCCCTTGCCAAACACAGGGAATATTATGAGTGGCCAGCGTGGAAATAGGTGTGTTTTTGGAAGATGCTTGCCTGCATCGTCACGTTTTTTGACGCTATGAGGGTGGATGGACCCTTGGATTCGCGTTACTGCGCTTGCGCGATGTGACGCGCTGCCTATTGGACGAACTCCTGTGATAATGAGAAGTCGTGACCGACCCATTACGTCATCACGTTAAAACGTGATGACGCATAAACGAGGAAACAGTCAGTCAATGTGGAGGAGTGGCTTGGAGTCCGCGTCGTTGCGCTTGGGCGCCCTGATGTGGCGGTCACATGTCCTCGTTGCTCGGCCATCATTGGTGGAGTGAGACTGCCAAACTGAGGCTTGGTTTCTTGAGATAGTTCCATTCTTGGGATTGGCCAGACGAATAGTCAGCTGATAAGAAAATCCTCACATGATACAAATCCCGGAAGTCACGCCGCACAGGTGTCCCCAATGTAAATTCTAGCACTCTTTAATAAATAGCGCAGCAGATGAGAAGTGAGCTTTACCCCAGTTGATGTCTTTGCAGACGAAACGCGTCGGGTGTATGACGCTATCACAACCATCTGTCTACTGCGCTAAACATACTATTTTTTGCTCATTTAAACTTTGTTTTAACCTGATTTTTTATTGGAACCTTTTTAATATAATAAAATTTTCTGGTTATCTGGATTTCACACTATGTGGAGCCTTTTTTCTCCTTTTCCCTCTGTCTCAATTGCATGAGACCCAAAACGATCGTTGGAGGACGAATTTCGTGGTACCGCTCAGGATTGGGGATCCATCCAGGACCCTTTTTGCCAATGGACCAAGGACAACTGTAACCTTACCGTACCTAACGGTGTAAGCTCGTATGACTCACCGCCAACGGCCTGTGAGTCCACCACGTCCGGTAAGGGTATTCTATATTGCTTTTCGCTTGGTTGAATATTGATAAGTTCACAGGGGACAGGACTACTGTGAGATTTACATCTACACTCCAAGACACCCTCCCTCGATTGAATGAACTATTTAATACCCTGGGGACTCATCATTTATTTCCATCCCAATCTTTATTATATATGTTTGCCTTTGACCTAAGAGTCTGGGACCATTTTTGTACACATATATTCTTATTATTGTTCACCATATAGCACGTTGCTATTTATTTTTTATTTTTTTGATCACTTGATTTGTGTACACATGTTGTGATTAATTTGTTTAATATACATTTTTAGGGGTCTAGTAGGACCTAGTCTTGATATATACACAGGTGTCTCTTATAAAACATTTCACATTAATGTTTATTGGCACAAATTAGCGCTACACTTTTTTACCCTATAAAGTGCACCTGTCGCATAGGAGACTGCCATCAGTGACCGTCAGCGGTGCACCTGTCACTCATCAGTGACCGTGCCCTGTCACCCATCATCCGTCACCCATCAGTGACCGTCAGCGTTGCACCCATCACCTATCAGTGACCGTGGCCTGTCACCCATCACCCTTCATCCATCAGTGACAGTCACCGGTGCACCTGTCACCCATCAGTGACTGTGCCCTCTCACCCATCAGTGACCGCCAGCATTGTACCCATCACCCATCAGTGACCATGGCCTGTCACCCGTCTGTGACCATCACTCGTCACCGTCCATGGCACGTCACCCATCAGTGACCATCGCCTGTCACCCATTAGTGACCATCGCCCGTCACACCGTCATCACCTATAAGTGAACGTCACCTGCAACCCATCGCACAGCCAATCAGTGACCATCACCTGCCACCAGTCACACAGCCATCAGCGTCATGTCCAAAATGTTATATACCAGTGAGGAGGCGTTCCAGATCCTCTCCATGGCTGATGAGAGCAGCGGGGAGTTCTCATCAGATTCCAATTCTGAATCAAATTCGGCATTTGAACCGATTGAGAGTAGTGAATCGGCAAATTATTCGGAGGAAGAATGGGTCCATCCTAAAAGGGCACGGCGCTCTGGAAACCAGGCAGCCACCAGCAACCAGGATTATATTCCCAGGCCCAGTACCAGCGCTGCCGCCAGCAATAGGCCCCAAGAACAAATTCCCAGGCCCAGTACCAGCGCTGATGCCAGCAATAGGCCCTGGGAATAAATGCCCAGTACCAGTGTTTCCCCCTGGCGATAGGCCCCGGGAACAAATGCCCAGGCCCAGTACCAGTGCTACCACATCACGCCTGAGTACCAGCACAGGTAATTCAAATCCCCCAACTACTGGAGTTTCACCTCCCCCAAGAGCCAGGGCCTCTACATACATGAGGATGTCCATAATAGCATACATAAACTATAGGAGTAAACATACACTATAAAACAGCGCTAATGTTGAGCAAAACTATATAGGAAATCATGCGGCCAACTACGCATAAAAAATATATCAGACAGAGAAGTAGAGAGTCCGTGAAGTGGTCAGAGGAATGTCCATAAGTGACAATACAGCCGTATCCCAGTGTGCGCCTTCCACCGGTCAATGAAATTTCACCCTGTGTTGACACTCTCCCCCTAGGGGGTCAGACTCACCAGATCTGCAAATCATAAAAGCCTCCAAGAGCAAAAAGATCTCCTCAACAC
The DNA here is from genome assembly GCA_037952835.1 of Lithobates septentrionalis. Taxonomy (NCBI): domain Eukaryota; kingdom Metazoa; phylum Chordata; class Amphibia; order Anura; family Ranidae; genus Lithobates; species Lithobates septentrionalis. The sequence continues at coordinate 1,773,204 of JBBDGP010001542.1, read as the reverse complement.
CTCTCTCTCAATACCACTCCGGGGGGTTTTCAGGGGGGGTCACAACTCCACACAGATGAGTAAAAAGAGAGAAAAATGTGCACATAGCATAATTCTGTTTATTGAAGTCAAAACCCACAATCTTCAAGAAAACCCTTCAATCTATATACGTACATATAAAACAGTCAATCAAGCAAAATAGAAAAGGCTGCGTGTCACCATTCACAAGATCAGCCGACTTGGTATCCAGGGGAACAAATCACTTCCTGGTTGTAGATCGGGCTGTGGTGGAACGCAAACCTCACTTCCGGCGTCGTGTAGGCCACGCCCTGACGCGTTTCGTCATATCCTGACTTCGACAGAGGGCGTCCTCTACATACATGCCAGAAGATCTTGCCAACCCAACATGGCTGCCTTCCGACTTGGGATCACCAATTATTCCCCCTTTCACAGCACAGCCAGGTGTGCAGGCCAACACTCAAAATTTCACAGAGATCGATTGTTTTTAACTGTTTTTGCCCAACACTTTGCTGCAATTCATTGTGGACCAGACCAATTTATATGCTTAGCAGTATATTGCCAACAACCCCCAATCATCATATGCCCATTCGTTTGAGTGGAGAGATCTGAATTTGGAAGAGTTCAGATTGTTTATGGGCCTCACCATAAACATGGGGCTTACAAAAAAAAATGAAGGACATGCCTATTGGTCCACCAACCCCATCCACCACATGCCCATTTATTCTGCCGTAATGCCCAGGTCCCCGATATGAGATGATTATGAGATTCCTTCATTTTAGCAACAACACCCAGTGCCCTCCCCGCAATCATCCAAATTACGATAAGTTATATAAAATTTGCCCACTGGTAAATTTATTTTCCCAACGATTTGCAGAACTCTATGTCCTCGATCAGAATATATGTGTAGATGAGTCCCTGGTACCCTTTTCAGGCCGACTAGGAATAAAGCAATACATTCCTAGCAAAAGGGCCAGATACGGAGTCAAATTTTACAAGCTCTGTGAGAGAGTCACGGGATATCTGTATGCGTTCCGCATATATGAAGGAAGAGATTCCCAGGTCCAGCCCCCTAAGTGCCCAGCCTACATGGGCACAACTGGAAAAATTGTATGGGACCTGGCATAACCACTTCTGAACAAAGGATATCACATATACCTTGACAACTGCTACACATGTCTGCCCCTTTTCAAACACTTATACATCGCAAAAACCCTGGCCTGCAGAACCTCCAGAAAGAATAGGAAGGGCTTCCCACAATCTCTAGAGAACAAAAGCTGCAAAGGGGGGAAAGAGCAACACTGAGATGCAACATAGTGCTGGCCTTGAGGTGGAAGGATAAAAGGGACGTGCACATGATGTCCACCATCCATGACGACACTACAATTGAGGTTCAAAGAAGACGAAGTCCCATTGAAAAGCCAACATGTGTTCAAGATTACAATCTCTACATGGGGGGGTGGATTTCAATGATCAAATGATTCAGCCCTATTTGTCAATAAGGAGGTCCCGATTCTGGTACAAGATGGTAGCAATTTATCTCATCCATTTGGCCATTTATAATTCCTACATAGTCTACACCAAATCCACGGAAATCCCCGTCCTAAAATTACTCGAAGAAGTTGTCACATCCCTCATCTATTAACAAAGACCCACCCCCCCCCAGAAGACCTTCGCTCTGATGCTGTTAGCCAACTTCATGAGCGCCACTTCCCGTACAACATTCCACCATCTGAAGTAGGCCGAAGACGGTAAAAAAATTTTTGCCTGTGCAGCAAAAGATGATTTCGAAGATTTACCAGCTACCATTGTCTCTCCCAACCTGGCCTGACCCTGGCCTGTTTTTTGACTATGCCTCTACCTACCTTTTGGACTGCTTCCAGGTGAACTGACCCTGGCCTGTTTTATGACTATTATGCCTCTGCCTACCGTTTGGACTGCTTCCATGTGAACTGACCCTGGCCTGTTTTGTGACTATGCCTCTGCCTACCGTTTGGACTGCTTCCATGTGAACTGACCCTGGCCTGTTTTTTTTTTTTTTTTTTGGGAAAAATAATCTTTATTGAAGTTAGACAGAAATTAATACAGCACATTTGAGGTCCAAGTATAAAAACATGAAACATAATCACATGTGGTATGTTAACATATAGTAGAGTCTTATAAGGCTGGCATTACATAACAGAGATATACCAATTGTTGGTGATTCGGTGAGGTTCTGACAGACCTAAACGGGTTACCTATTATATGGTTGTATGTTTTAGTTGCTAGGTATTGATAAACTTGTTTTCACGCATTACTATACACATGTCTCCCCATCTCCCAGCCAACCATCCCAAATCCTTGAGTATTTCTGACTATTTCCCCTGTGTTTGTAAATCAACTGCTTGTATGGGAGGGAATTGTTAACATCTCTCTTCCAGCTTGTTATGGTGGGGGTTACGTTCTGCATCCAAGTCTTGGCAACTACTTTTCTGGCCAAGAATAGGACTTCAGATATAAATATGGCCTGGTATTTATCAATGTCCACATCTGGAAGAAGACCTAATATACAAAGTTTTGGATCTAATACCACAGGGGAACCCATCTGGTCGTGTAAGAACTTAATCACTTGACTCCAGTATGATTGAAGAATAGAGCATTCCCAAATTAAGTGAAAAAAACTACTCATCTCTGCCTGACAGTGAGGACATGCTATATTGCGTGTAGGTTGAAACTTCCTTATTATGTTAGGTGTTAGATACGCTTGATGAATGATGTATATCTGTGTTAGCCTATCAGACAGTTTTGGAGATGCCACCTTTACATTTTCTAAAATTTCCTCCCAATCCGAATCACTAACTGCACCTACGTCTCTTTCCCATCTTGTTTTGGCTTTTTGCGTCACTTCTTTGATTCTGGGTAATCTTATGGAGTAGTAGAGATTAGATATCAATTTTTGTGGATCGGCTCCCATTACTATGTCCAAAATTTGGGGATGTTCCAGGATGCAGTTTTCGTTCCTGAATTGAAAACGCAGGGCATGTCTGAGTTGCATGTATTTGAACATTAATTGTTGTGGTATAGAGTATTCTTCCTTAAGGGTTTGAAATGCTTTAGGCCTAGTACCTGCCATTACCTGGTGCAGGTAAATAATTCCATATCTGGCCCATAGATTAGGGTCTGGTATTTTTTTAAGCTCCGCTAGTTGGTTGTTCGCCCATAATGGAGTGTGGGAATGAATGCACCCTATTTTAAGTTTTTTCAGGGCTAATCCCCATATTCGTTGGTGATGGTTGAGTACCCCATCATTAAAGTTTGGACTTTTCCTATTAAATTGGCCCCCTCGTAGTATAATTTGAAGTGGGGTAGATAAAGGACTGTCTGGGCTACTGGATACTAGTGTACTATAGCGTTGTCTTTCGTTATTGTGGTAGTGATGCATGTGCGACATCTGTGCCGCTATGTAATATTCCTGCAGATCTGGCAGAGCTGTTCCCCCCATATCTGTAGGGTTTTTAAGGACATGCCAAGCTACCTTATGTCTTTGATGTCCCCAGACAAAGGTGTTCAAAATAGATTCCATTTTCTTGAAAATCCCGATAGGTAAATATAGTGGGGCGTGCCATACCATATATAGGATCTTGGGTAAAATAATCATTTTTATGATATTTATCCTCCCCATTACTCCCAGTGGTAGTTTGGACCAGGCTTGCGTTTTGGTTTTTATCATGGCAAACAATGGTTCTATATTGTTGGTTGTGTATTCCCGTAGGTCCCTTGTACCCTGGCCTGTTTTATCAACTACGCATCTGCCCACCACTTGGACTGCTTGCACGTGAACTGACCCTGGCCTGTTTTATGGACTATGCTTTTTCCTACCACTTGGACTGATCTGTTGCCCTGCTACTGTAGTACACATGGGTCTCACATATGTAAGGGGCTCCAGAATTGTTTTTCCGGGTGGAGAAAACTATTTCGTTTTCGTTTCGTAATTTCCGGATTAGGGTCTGGAGTCCGGAAGCTTCAAAGAGATTTGGGTGGGCGAAGCCTCTACCCCTGTGCCCCTGTGCACAGGTCTTACCTGATTGCTGACTTACTGACATTATTATTATTACTATTCAGGATTTATATAGCGCCAACAGTTTACGCAGCGCTTTACAATATAAAAGGGAGACAATACAGTTATAATAAAATAAAATACAAGAGGATTAAGAGGGCTCTGCTCAGAAGAGCTTACAATCTAATAGGGTGGGGCAGGTGGTACAAAAGGTGGTAACTGTGGGGAATGAGCTGGTGGAATTGGTAGGAGATTAGTTGGAGATGTGATAGGCTTTCCTGAAGAGATGAGTTTTCAGGGATCGCTTGAAGGTAGCAAGAGTAGGGGATAGCCGGATAGATGGAGGTAGTGAGTTCCAGAGGATGGGAGAGGCTCTGGAGAAATCCTGGAGACGAGCATGGGAGGAGGAGGTGAGAGAGCTTGAAAGCAGGAGGTCTTGAGAAGAGCAGAGAGGTTGATTTGGGTGATATTTGGAGATAAGATTAGTGATGTAGCTCGGGGCAGAGTTGTGAATGGCTTTGTATGTTGTGGTTAGAATTTTGAATTTAACTCGCTGGGTGATTGGGAGCCAGTGTAGGGATTGGAGTAGAGAGTTGGCAGACACTGAGCGGTTGATAAGGTGGATAAGTCTGGCAGCAGCATTCATGATAGACTGAAGAGGGGATATATAAACCAAGTGAACTGCGCTGGCAACTAAATGTGAAAAATATATATAAACAAAAACCACAAAACACTACAGGTGATGGTAAAGTGGCACGTAAGTATAGATATGGATGTGTCAGAGAACTGGACCTGCAGCTCGCGCATCTGAGCCAGCACTCAGTATGCGTGCACTGGACTGCACTACCAGATCTCCAAGACCCTCCACAAAAATTATATCAATTAGTGTAAAAATGGCAGGATCATGGGACGATGCACTACTTGGACAAATGCATCTATCAAACCTCAGAAATAGCAGTTTGGCATACAATGATATAAATAAAAATACAAATATAAAAGTATGGCATATCAATTGTGCAAAAAATACATGGAGCAAACCACTCAGCAAGTTCCAGATGACACAAAGAGACCATGAAATGTCATCTACAATATCAATACTCCTTCATGGGGCAAACAATGAACAGGCTTCCAACTTTTTCATCTTTTCCAACAACCAGGGCCAATAGTGTGGCGATGTAAAAAAGATTGCTCGTAAACCCACAGAAGCACACGTTCCACCGAAGGAGAGAAGAGAGGTATATAGCATAAAACCTTAAAATACCAAAGGTCACCTGCGCATAAATGCGCTACTCACGGGACCGGTAAGGAAAGCAGGCATTCAGATATTTCGGTCGGTTCGCCGCTCTTGGCGTGCGTTCCACCGCCAGGAAGTGATGTCACTGGTACAAAACAAACGAACGTAGACAGGATGTTGCGTCGACGCGTTTCGCCCCTCCCCCAGGGCGTTATCAAAGACTTTGATAACGCCCTGGGGGAGGGGCGAAACGCGTCGACGCAACATCCTGTCTACGTTCGTTTGTTTTGTACCAGTGACATCACTTCCTGGCGGTGGAACGCACGCCAAGAGCGGCGAACCGACCGAAATATCTGAATGCCTGCTTTCCTTACCGGTCCCGTGAGTAGCGCATTTATGCGCAGGTGACCTTTGGTATTTTAAGGTTTTATGCTATATACCTCTCTTCTCTCCTTCGGTGGAACGTGTGCTTCTGTGGGTTTACGAGCAATCTTTTTTACATCGCCACACTATTGGCCCTGGTTGTTGGAAAAGATGAAAAAGTTGGAAGCCTGTACATTGTTTGCCCCATGAAGGAGTATTGATATTGTAGATGACATTTCATGGTCTCTTTGTGTCATCTGGAACTTGCTAAGTGGTTTGCTCCATGTATTTTTTGCACAATTGATATGCCATACTTTTATATTTGTATTTTTATTTATATCATTGTATGCCAAACTGCTATTTCTGAGGTTTGATAGATGCATTTGTCCAAGTAGTGCATCGTCCCATGATCCTGCCATTTTTACACTAATTGATATAATTTTTGTGGAGGGTCTTGGAGATCTGGTAGTGCAGTCCAGTGCACGCATACTGAGTGCTGGCTCAGATGCGCGAGCTGCAGGTCCAGTTCTCTGACACATCCATATCTATACTTACGTGCCACTTTACCATCACCTGTAGTGTTTTGTGGTTTTTGTTTATATATATTTTTCACATTTAGTTGCCAGCGCAGTTCACTTGGTTTATATATCTTCTAAGTACAGTACTTTCACTCTGCAGCTGCAACAAAGTTTCTCCTTTTTTTGGTCTCACAAAAAATTTTTTTTTGATATTATATATTTGCGAGCGCTGTATTGTATAATTTTATGAAGAGGGGATAGCCTATGGAGAGGTAAGCCAATGAGAAGGGAGTTGCAATAGTCAAGGCAAGCGATAACAAGGGAGTGAATGAGGAGCTTGGTGGTTTCATTTGTTAAAAAGGGGCGAATTTTAGAGATGTTACAGAGGTGAATTCTGCAAACTTTTGACAACGATTGGATTTGAGGCTGAAATGACAAGTCAGAGTCTAGGATTACACCTAGTACCCTGGCGTGAGGGGAGGGACTGATTGTTGATTTTGATGGAAAGTCATGGAGGGGGGCACGGGCGGGGGGGAATATTAATAGCTCTGTTTTAGAGAGATTTAGTTTAAGGAAGTGGTGCAACATCCATGCTGATATGTCAGTTAGTAAGTTAGTAATGCAAGAGAAGACTGAAGGAGTGAGGTGAGGAGTAGACAGATAGATTTGGGTGTCATCAGCGTATAAGTGGTATTGGAAGCCGTGGGCAGTTTTTAAGTGACCAAGGGAGGAGGTGTAGATAGAGAAGAGAAGGGGTCCAAGAACCGAGCCTTGGGGGACCCCCACCGAAAGGGGCAATGAAGAGGAGGAGACAGAGTTGTAGGTGACACTGAAGGAGCGCTGTGATAAATAGTCAGAGAACCAGGATAGAGCAGAATCTCGGAGGCCAAGGGAATGTAGTATATTGAGAAGGAGCAGGTGGTCAACAGTATCAAAGGCCGCAGAGAGGTCAAGTAGTAGGAGTATGGAGTACTGACTGTTGGTTTTAGCAGTTAGTAAATCGTTAGTGAGTTTTAGTAAGGCAGTTTCCGTGGAGTGCTGCGAGCGAAAGCCAGACTGTAAGGGGTCAAGAAGGTTATTTTCATTGAGGTAGGAGCTAAGACATTGTAGACTAAGCGTTCTAGAAGTTTAGAGGTGAATGGGAGCAATGAGATGGGTCTTAAGTTGTTCAGGTCAGTAGGGCAGTGAGAGCTTTTTAAGAATGGGAGTGATCTGCGCATGTTTTAGTGGGGAGGGGAAAATGCCACTAGCGAGGGAGAGATTGAAGATGTGGGTGAGGGAGCATAGGATAGAAGAAGAGGGTGACCGTAGTAGTTGTGAGGGAACAGGATCCAAGGGACAATGGGTTAGGTGGGCATCCGAGAAAATTTTTGTAACCTCTTCCGTAGTAGCCAATTCAAAAGAGGAGAGTGTTGAATGCGCTGCTAGGCAAGGTATGTTGGGTGGGGAAGACGTACGCACAGTGGAGATGTCCTCACGAATTGTATCGATCTTGTCTTTGAAGTGATTGGCAATCTCTTGGGCAGTGAGTGAGTTAGTGGGTAGAGGGGGTGGTGGACAAAGCAGAGAGTTAAAGGTTGAGAAGAGCCGACGGGGACTGGATGACAAGGAATTAATAAGAGAGACAAAGTAGGCTTGTTTGGCAGCATGGAGGCATGAATTGTATTTTAAAAGGGCAGATTTATATAGGGTGAAGTCTTGCAGGCATTTGGTTTTACGCCACAGTCGTTCAAGAGCACGGCAATGTCTCTTGAGATTTCTAGTGTTGTCAGTTTGCCAGGGTTGTAACGGTCGGGGCCTGATTCTGCGTGTGGTTAGAGGAGCAAGTGCATCTAGTGATGATGAGAGTGAACTGTTGTAGACAGAGGTGGCCAGGTCAGGACAGGAGAGGGAAGAGATTATGTCATATAGGTGGTCAGTAGCAGAATAGAGAAGAGAAGGGTTAAAGTGGCGAAGGTTTCTACAAGTAATTGTTTGCTGCTTGGAGGGATGGGTGGTTGGAGGCAAGGATACAGTGAAAGTAATGAGGTTGTGATCAGATAGAGGAAAGGGGGTGTTGGTAAGGTTGCCAGGGTTGCAGAGATGGGAGAATACAAGGTCAAGGGTATTACCATTGGAGTGAGTGGAAGTATGTGTCCATTGGGTTAGGTCAAAAGATGAGGTTAAGTCGAGAAGTTTAGCTGTAGTTGGGCTGTTAACATGGACAGGAATGTTAAAGTCACCAAGAATAACATGACATCATGCCTCTGCCTGCCGTATGAACAGACCACACCTCTGCCTGCTACCTGGACTATGCAAATAATTAGCTGTAGCAAGAGGCAGTATGTTTATGAAGGGCTGGAGAGCAGTACAATAATGAGTGTCTGCAGGTAACAGTGTACCAGGACCAATATTATGGCTGTGCTGGCTGTCTCTGCCTGGACAATTTCTATGGACTGTGCTGTTCTGACAATATCCTTGTGCTGACTATAGACAATATTCCTGCCTGCTGCCTGGATAATTACTATTGCTGTCGCCAGAGGTGGGGGACTCGAGTCACATGACTTGACTCGAGTCGGACTCGAGTCACCTGTTTGAGGACTTGCGACTTGCTTGACAAAATTAAATAAATGACTCGACTTGACTTTGACTTGCCACTAATGACTTGCGACTTGACTTTGACTTGAGCTATTTGACTTGCAATGACTTGCAATGACTTGGCACCACCAGTGTTGTGTCTTGGCCTAGGCAAAATATGCCAAGAAAAAAGCACTGAGCAGTTTTGTTAATGTTGAAAATGAAACAAAACCTTTCCTGAAAACTGACTTTTAACTAATTTTAAGGATGGAAATGGGGTAGATCAGTATTTTGACTTAATTTGTGACTTGACCAAAATAAATGACTTGACTTGACTTGCTTGACTTCTAGCAGGGACTCGACTTGACTTGCTTGCTTTTCGCCACAGTGACTTGGGACTTGCTTATGACTTGAAGGTTAAGACTTGAGACTTGCTTGTGACTTGCACATGTGTGACTTACCCCCATGTCTGGCTGTCGCTAAGCACATCCTTGCCTGCTGCCTGGACCAGTGCTCTCCTCTGTGGACACTACTAAAAGCACAGGAATGAGATAGGCCTTCAGTACATCGTTTGTAGACTCTATATACACTATTTCACAAAGACCAAATAATATACACTAATTTGCATTATTTTTTACCAAAGATATGTAGTAGTATAAATTTTGGCCAAAATTTATGAAGAAAAATTACTAATTTGCTAAATTTTATGACAGAAAAAAAGAAAAAGGCACTTTTTTCACAAAATTTACAGTCTTATTTTATTTATAGCACAAAAAATAAAAAAAAACACTAGTGATTAAATACCACCAAAAGAAAGCTCTATTTGTGTGAAAAAAAGGACGCAAATTTTATATGGGTACAGTGTTGCAAGACTGAGTAATTGTCATTCAATTTGTGAGAGCGCTGAAAGCTGAAAATTGGTCTGGGCAGGAAGGGGGTGTAAGTGCCCTGTATTGAAGTAGTTAACTTGACAGATAGTAACCAACATTTAAAAATTTCCATTTGCTGTGTTTGCACGCCATGTGTTTAGCCACGTTTATGTTTAGAAGCTTTTTTTTTTTTTTTTCAAATAGTCAAAAATGTATCTCCATTAAAAATGCCTGTAAACGAAACGCGGATAGGCAGCACTGATGGGTGGCACTGATATGCAGCACTGATGGGCATTGATAGGCGGCACTGATGGGCACTCATGGGTGGCACTGGTGGGCATTGATAGGTGACACTGATGGACACTGAAAGGCTGCACTGATGGGTATTTATGGGTGGCACTGATAGGCGGCACTGCTGGGCACTGATAGGCGGCACTGCTGGGCACTGATACCTACTGCAGTGCACTGATGGGCACTAATACGCGGCACTGATAGATGGCTCTGATAAGCATCATTGATGGCACTGGCAGGCATTGCTGATGGGCATTGATTGCCATCTGCCTGGGCACTGATTGCAATCTCCCTGGTGGTCCATGGTGGCATACCTTTTGGGGTACATTTGTGGGCATCCCTGCTGGTCTGGCGGCATCCCTGGTGGTCCTAGGCGGGCATCCGCAGGGGGGCTGCGTTGATAAACAATCAGCACAGACCCCCCCTGTCAGGAGACCTGACGATCGGCTCTCCTCTACTCGCGTCTGTCAGACACAAGTGAGGAAAAGCCGATCAATGGCTCTTCCTGTTTACATCGTGATCAGCCATGTTCAATGGCGGCTGATCATGATGTAAACAGGAAGAGCCTTTGATCGGCTCAGTCAGAGGCTCTTTACCGAGATCGGTGTAGAGGTGTGCCAGACTGACACACCGCACCACCGATCGCCGTGATGCTTCCCCCCATGGCCGCTCGCCGGCAGTTATCCTGCTGGACGTCATATGACGCCCAGTCAGGATAACAGAACCACCGCCCGGCTGCCCTTCTGCTATAGGCTGGGCGGGAAGTAGTTAATGATTCTTACTCTGAATGGTCTAAGGTTATTAGTGGTGTACCCCAAGGTTCAGTGTTGGGACCAGGCCCGGAGACTGAGCAGCAGTGGCGGAACTACCGCCATAGGGACCCACACTATTTCAAAGCAGCATGTCCATGCGACTTTGGGTGCCACTTGAAAGACATCTGTGCGGTTTCATGCACAGATGTTTATTGAAGTCGCAACCAAAATCGGCGAAAGTAGTGCAGGAACGGTGCTATTACCGGCAATAGGCTGCAACTTGTCATGCGATGTTACCTGTCAAATCATATGACAAATCGGTTCAGTGTGAACAAGGGCTTAATGTTGATAAATGTAAAGTTATGCACTTGGGGGCTAAAAATATGCATGCGTCGCACATACTAGGGGGAGTACAACTGTGGGAATCAATGGTGGAGAAGGATCTGGGTGCTCTGATAGATCACAAGCTTAATAATAGCATGCAATGCCAAGCTGTGGTTTCCAAAACAAGAAAAATCCTTTCTTGTATTAAAAGAGGTATAGACTCCAAAGAGAGATATCATTTTATCCCTGTACAAATCATTAGTAAGACCTCATCTGGGATATGTAGTTCAGTTTTCGGCACCAGTTCACAAAAAAGGTATAGTGGGGAACTGGATAAAGTGCAGAGAAGAGCAACCAAACTGATAAGAGGCTTGGAGGAGCTCAGCTATGAGGAAAGATTAGAGGAACTGAATTTATTCTTTTTTGAGAAGAGATTATATGTATAAATGTATAAATACATAAGTGGTCCATATAGTGAGCTTGGTGTAGAGAATTCACTTTAAGGTCATCACAGAGGACAAGGGGGCACTCTTTATGTCAGGAGGAAAAGAGATTTAACCTTTATATACGGAAAGGCTTTTTCACAGTTATGCCGCGTACACGCAATTGCACATTCCGACAACAAAATCCATGTTTTTTTTCTGACAGATGTTGGCTCAAACTTGTCTTGCATACTCACGGTCACATAAATCTTGTTGGAAATTCCGAACGTCAAGAACGCGGTGACGTACAACACGTACACTGAGCCGAGAAAAATGAAGTTTAATAGCGAGTGCGGCTCTTCTGCTTGAGCATACGTGGAACTTTGTGAGTCGGAATTGTGTACCCATGATCGGAATTTATGACAACGGATTTTGTTGTCGGAAAATTTGAGATCCAGATCTCAAATTTTGTCTGTCGGAAATTCCCACGGAAAATGTCGGATGGAGCCTACACACGGTCGGAATTTCCGACAAAAAGCTCCTATCTAACATTTCCCATCGGAAAATCCGACCATGTGAACGCGGCATAAGAGCTGTGAAAATGTGGAGTTGGTTCTGGCCAGCTCAGTAGATTGTTTTAGGAAAGGCCTGGGCTCTTTCCTAAATGCACAAATTATAACTGGATACAGATATTTTTAGTTAAAGTTGATCCAGGGAATATCTGATTGCCTTTTGGGGGATCAGAAAGGAATGTTTTTCCCCTGCTAGAGAAAATTGGATCATGCTTTATTGTTTTTTTTTTGTCTTCCTCTGGATCATCTGTGGGTATTGCACAGTGTATATGGAGGTTTTGTATTTGAGTGTGTTGGTTTTCTTTTTTTCCCTCTGTGCATTGAACTGGATGGATTTGCATCTTTTTTCAACCAGTTTAACTATGTAACTTTGTATGTAGCTATGTGATTGATGCTCCTGCTCAGATAATCTGATAATAAGAAGTATAGGGTTCCAAGCCAACATCAATATGGGGCAAGTTAGAGCAAAACCAAACTCTTGGCAAGTCCCTATGTTCCTTTCTTTCCTTTAAATTTACCTCCTTAAACCTCTCCCCGACCATGCATGCAGCGTTAAATGCATGGTTAACATTATGCTCAGCCCCAACACAGGACTCTCTAGGCTTATCATTGACGATTCCTCTTTCCACTCTTTCCCTTCTGATACCCAATCTATCACTTAAAGATTGGCATGACAGTGGTGTACATTCGTTGGAAGATTTGTACACTAGTCCAAAGCTGAAATCCTTTTACACTTAAAGGCAGAACTTAATCTAAAAGATAAGATGCTATACACCTACCTGCATACCTCATCTTACCTAAATCTACACCCTCGTTTGACCTGTATCATTTCCAGGCATGTTGGACAATATTATACTACAACACTCAATGAAAAAGGGGGTATACCTTTGTTTTCATGAAAACTTCTCCTATTGTTGCCTGGGAAAGAGATATAACGTGCTCATACTCCACCTCCCAATGACAGAAAGCCCTAAAAGCCACATTTACTGCTACTAAATGTGTCAACCTTTGGGAGCTAATGCACAAAATCTCACTGAGATGGTACCTGATTCCCTATCGTATGTCAAAGTTAACTACTACCCTTACTTTTCTCTGTTGGAGGGGATGTAACCATCCTGGTACCATCTTTCATATACTCTGGTCATGCCCTCATCTTTACAAATTCTGGCCAAAAATATTTCACATAATCACCAAGGTCAGTGACGTACCCCTGCAACCATCTCCCTCTCCCTTAGTCATCCTCTCTCTAGACAAGATAAGATAGATCCTGATTTTGGAGGTGATTACATTGATACAAATTGTTGGTGGTCACATTGAGGCTTGGCTCTATCCAGGCCTCGCTGTGGTTCAGCACCTACCAATGTTGGTGGTCATATTGAGGCTTGGCTCTATCCAGGCATTCGTTGTGATTTAGCACCTATCATCATTGGTGGTCACATTGAGGCTTGGAACACACCCCGGACACCATGTTGAATATGGCCACATGTCAATATGCTATATACAGGTTTGTTTAATCACCATTGATTTTTGAGTGTATATTATTGCGCAATGCATGGATGTGGACTCATACCCCAGATGAAGTCTTTGAAGACAAAATGCGTCAGTTTGATGAGTCCTTTTCATACCATTGCACCTTTTTGAATGTTATGCTTTTGTGATCACAGAGGAGATTTTTTACTTGATGCAATACATCTTGGAATCTATGTAAAGACTTTTATTTTAAATAAACCCGTAACCATATGGTTTTTCACTATGTGGAGGCTTTTTGTTGTTTTTTTATGGATGCTGTTAACCATAAACCTACCAAACGGTTTTGTGGTGGAAGGAGGTTTATACCATCTTGGACATTACCATCCTGATCCATATTCCCACATGCCGGGTCAAGGTTACCTGAAGTGGCTCAGCTGAGGAGGAGGAATTGCACCACTTGCTATCCAGAGCTTTGATATCATATGCCTGATTGATGCTACTTTCTGGTAAGTGTACTTAATCTTCTCCCCTGGGTGGTGGATGCACACACAGCAGTGACTCCTTTAGTCCTACACTCCTGGATTCCTTCCCATCAACATATATTAATGAATTAATGTTTTATATCACCAGGGACTATACAACTAATGTTGCTTTACTATTTGCACAGTGCACTTTATTTAAAGATACTATCAATTAAATGATGGTGTTAAGAGTTTTTTGTATATGCTAATCACAATTAATTTTGTATGCCACGGTATGTTGATATGTCAATACATTTAATTTCTAGCGCTGCACTGTTTCCACTTTATTGGTACAGACCTATTTTACTTAGAAGACCATATTCGCTTCTAGCAGCGGTACTTATATTAACCAGTTGTTACACACATCCATAAAACACCCTCCTCTGTACACAAGGTGTCTCCTGTACATCCAGGAGGCTGCCTGCAGTTACTTATCTCCTGTGCACAGCTCTATGAGACCTGGTGTCCGTAAAAACATGAGCTACCAATACTATGATTGGGAGCCAGTCAGAAGCCTTCCTCATTGAATGATCACTCTGACAGCCAATCACAGCTATCAGTCAGTGTAACATTTTGTTAACCAAAACAAAAGTAATTTACTAGCTGTCTTATCTCCTCTTCTCTGACAGAGCAATGAGAGAGAGCTGCAGCTGACAATGAAGAATGTTGATAAATGCCCTCATTTTACTACTTAACCCATTAATTTCAGAAGATCAAGCAGTATAAGCACTATTTAACAGTTTAATCTTTCATGTTTCTATTTTAAATTATTTGTTGGAAAAATAAATATTATAAAGCACATATATACATTGTTATCTTTAAGGGTTTACTGTTAAGACTTAGACCCAAAGACTTTAGCAGCGCACAGCAAATTCCTTTTTGTAGTATACACTATACATTTATTTTGTAATTAAATAACAATTCTAATTGTATATATTTAAATCACAAGAGTCCCCTCTTACATCAGAGTCCACAGAGTTCCCCTTTACATCTGAATACGCAGAGTTTCCCATTTACATCTGAACTTGCAGAGTTCCCCTACACTGTAAAGGTCCCCCCTTACTGTGCAGACTCTGATGTAACTCTGGGGACTCTGGAGACTTTGATTTAAGGAAGAACAGTGAGAACTCTGATGTAAGGGGGAATGCTGCAGACTCTGATATAAGGGGGTCCTTGGTAACTGGAGCCCCCACTTACATCCATGTCCCCAGCATTCCCCTTTAATCAGGGTTCCCAGAGCCCCTGTTACTTAAGAGTCTGCAGAATTTCAATTTTCCACCCATTGTTCTGTATGGGGAGGTGGATGTAAATGGATATGTTTCCATTTACACCTGTCTGGATCTGATCCAATGAAAACAGATGGATGAAGATCCATTCACCATCTGTCTAGTAGATTGGATGACAGTCAGACTGGCCCATAGAGAACAGTGATCTGCATCTGCATCTGCTCTGTGCAAGTGGAGCAGACACGGACCCGTCCTCCGCCTGCTCAGTGGGGATCAGCGGAGAGATCCCCCGCTGAGTAGGCAGATCAGCTTGGCAGAATCTGCCTATGTGAAAGGGCCCTAAGGGGGAGCTCTGTGGATTGTAATGTAAAGGGGAACTCTGATGTAAGGGGTGCTCTGGGAATCCTGATGTAGGGATATCTCTGCTCATCAAATCCCCCAATTACATCAGAGTCCCCCTTTACATTACAGTCCACAGAGCTGTCCCTTACATTGGTGTGCTCAGAGGCTGGCGAGAGAAGAGAGGAAGGGAGGGACGCTTCACTCAAAATAGATGGAGGCTTGGGCCCTGGAGTTCTGCCACTGTGGTCAGCAAGCAAGGCCTACTAGCCTGTGCTATACATACACATAGGCTGGCAGAGCATGCTGGGGCTTCTAGTGCACCATACCAGGGAAATCCCAGCAGGCTGCTGTGTTTGTAGAGGGGCTCTAGAGGTGACAACACACTCTCTATTCAGTCCCCTCATTGACTGACCCACCTGTGTGCTGCTTTGTTTTCGACCACTGAGATGTTTGATTAGGAAGCAAGGCTGTCCTGGAGAGCTGTGGAACCCCTGTGGAGGGTTGCAGCATCCATGGTAAAAGCTGGCCTTCCCTCCACGATCTAGTAGCTTGCCGACTGTTGCACTTTCCATTTGAAATACACGGAGCTGCCAGGGATTGGAATGTGGGTGGAGCCGCGGGTACACACACAAGAGAAGATCCTGCTCATTCTATCTCTTTCCCCTCCTGTCCCTGCGAGGAGGGAGGGGAGGGTGGGCTGTCAGTAAGTACGGGGTCTGTGCAGTGTGAGAGAGAACCCTGGAGCCGTATCCTGGGCTTTTGGGCCCCCCCAAAGTGGCAGAACTACAGGGCCCAGTCGCAAGCGCGACTGCTGCGACCCTGATAATTCCGCCACTCCTTATGTAGGTCTACAATCTTGTCCCTGACATCCTTGGCCAGCTCTTTGGTCTTGGCCATGGTGGAGAGATTGGAATCTGATTGATTGATTTCTTCTGTGGCCAGGTGTCTTTTATACAGGTAACAAGTTGAGATTAGGAGCTCTCCCTTTCAGAGAGTGCTCCTAATCTCAGCTCATTACCTGTATAGAAGATACCTGGGAACCAGAAATTGTGCTGATTGATATGGGATCAAATATTTATTTCACTCATTAAAATGCAAATCAATTTATATTTTTTTTTAAATGCGTTTTCTGGATATTTTTGTTGTTATTCTATCTCTCACTGTTAAAATAAACCTACCATTAAAATTATAGACTGCTCATTTCTTTGTCAGTGGTCAAACGTACAAAATGAGCAGGGGATCAAATACTTTTTTCCCTCACTGTATTTAGTCTTTCAGACTCATTCACTTAATCAAACTCGGATTCCTTTTTTTCTGTGTTTGTCTTGAAATTCAATAAAGTGACATTGAAATGAGAAGTATGGGGTTCCAGAAAGAATCTCTGGAGGAAACAAGAACACGTATGATCACACTCTAGTTTCCTCTCACTTTCTAAAAGCATCTCAGCATACATCAGTATAACTTGCTCCCTATATTCCGTACATGCCAATGGGATAAAGGAGCGGGCTATATAATGATATTTACTGCAGGTAGTCACTGTTTGCTGTGAGCAGGACTTTTTTTCTCAGAGAATAGGTGCAGGACCCCCCCCCCCCCCCCCCGTCTGAGTCACTCCTTGTCTCTGCCCCCTACCCACCTCTGACCACCGTCCCTTGATTCCACCCCCTACCCACCTACCATTACTGCCCCTTTTAGAGAATACAGAACCAAGTATCATTTTTGTGGTGCTAAATCATTTGTATGGAACATGTTAATGATAAAAAGAAAAGCAGTAAACTAGATCCCCTGCAGCCAGGGACAATAGAATTCCAGCAATAGATCCCCACACAACAATAGACTTCCCTCGCAACAATGGACTCCACCCCAACTACAATAGATTCCCTGCAGCAACAGTGAACCACCCACAACAAAATAACACACCCAGTAACAAAAAATCCACCCAAGCGACATTAGACGCCCCCCCCCCCCAAGCAGCAACAACAGATCTCCCAGCAGCCAGCATCAATGGATCCTCCAGCAGCCAGTAAAAATAGCCCTCTCCCTCAACAGTAGATCCCTTCCAGCAATATAAGACCCCCCCTCCAGCAACAATAGATTCCCAATCAGCAACAATAGACCCTCACACAAAATCAGATCCCCACCTGTGACAATAGATCCCCCAGCAGCCAATATCGATAGACCCTCCAGCACACCCCACACTCCATGCTATTACATACATTCAGTGCTAGAGGTGCCGGAACTGCGTTTCCCTGCGTTCCTGCTGAAAAAAAGCCCTGGCTGTGAGTGTATAAATATCAACACCAATCCCCCAAAAGGTGAAGTTCCACTTTAAGTACCCCCCCCCCACATGCTACATTTGGCTGGCATTTTTTTGGGGGGGGGGGTACCTAGTTTTGACAGGTAACCTCTCTCACTTCCGCTCAGACCCTCTAGGCGATCAGAGTGGAAGTCCTCCTCTTCCCCTCCCTCCCTGCAATCTTCTAGGACACGTCACAGGTCCCAGAAGACTTCCCGACCATTCGGGAGGTGCAGCGCGACTCGCGCATGTGCAGTGCGCACTCAGCTACAAAGCCGCAAGCTGTCACAGCCGGGTGCCCACGGTTGTAATTCCGGCACTAGAGAGAGAACCGAGGGTTCGGGCGGCCGCATCGCTGGACTGTGGGACAGGTAAGTGGGTGTTTATTAAAAGTCAGCAGCTACACTTTTTGTAGCTGCTGACTTTTAATAAACACAAAAATGAGTGGAACTTTGCTTTAAAGTGACACGAAACTCTGGTTTAAAGGAAATAATTCCAAAAAAAGTATGTATTCTTAAAGCAAAAAAAGTACATTCTTTTGCTCTCACCCTCATCCAATTCTCCATATTCCTTTCTTTCTTTTTGATCTGACTTCCTATTAGAGAGTGGCTACGTTCGTTCTCCATGGTCCCACTGTATGTAGAAACATAGCCACAATCTCTTGCTCGCTTCAGAGATTTTTCTATGGTCTACAGAACTTGTAGTGTGGATAAAGCAGTGTACATGACCGCAACGAACATGTACTGCACATTCCAAACAAGCAGAAGTGAGGGGAAAAGAAGACGTTTGGGAGCTCATGGAGGAGGATGCAGAAAAACACAGTTATAAATAATTTAATGAAAAATAGAATATAGGACCAATAAGTAGTGGATTTGTATGAATTATTTCTGGAGAATAAGAATAAAGTTTAAAGTCACTTTAGACTTCAGGTACATTCAACATTTTATTTAATACCCATGTCCTTTCCTGGCAAATCTACATGCCTCCCATAATCATAAATTGTAATCACCATCCATTAGACACCCAAATCTTGTCTGTATTACCATGAAACTTTGCCAAATGTCTTATGCCGCGTACACACGATCAGACATTCCGACAAAATCCTGGATTTATTTCCGACGTATGTTGGCTCAAACTTGCCTTGCATACACACGGTCGCACAAATGTTGTCGGAAATTCTGAAGGTCAAGAACGTGGTGACGTACAACATGTACGACGAGCCGAGAAAAGTGAAGTTCAATAACCAGTGCGGCTCTTCTGCTTGATTCCGAGCATGCGTGCGTTGGAATTGTATACACACAATCGGAATTTCCGACAACGGATTTTGTTGTTGGAAAATTTGAGAACTATCTCTCAAATTTTTGTTGTCGGAAATTCCGACAACAAATGTTCGATGGAGCCTACACACGGTCGGGATTTCCGACAACAAGCTCACATCGAACATTTGTTGTCGGAAATTCCAACCGTGTGTACGCGACATTAGAATAATGCCGCGTACACACGATCAGAATTTCCGCCAACAAAACCGTGGATTTTTGGTCGAAGGCTGTTGGCTCAAACTTGTCTTGCATACACACGGTCACACAAATGTTGACCAACAATTCCGAATGTGAGAACGCGGTGACGTACAAGACGTACGACCAGCCGAGAAAAAGGAAGGTCAATAGTCAATGCGGCTCCTTCTGCTTGATTCCGAGCACGCGTGAACTTTTGTGCGACGGACTTGTGTACACACGATCAGACTTTTCGACAACAAAGTTTTGTTAAAAATAGTTACCACCGCTCCCGACAAACCAAGCTGAGATTCCTCGTTCTCCAGAAGAAGAGAGAGAGCCCAAGGTGCTGGCAATTGCTAGTATAGGTGTGGATGAATGAGAAGATCTGGACAGCCGCACACCGGGATAAACTGATTAAATTCTTCTTTTTATTTGTAAAACAGGATCATTAGATACATGAGACACCACTGGAGTGGTACAGCACAACAGCTGACGCGTTTCACACTTGTACAAAGTGCTTACTCATAGCTAGCTGAGCTATGAGTAGGCACTTTGTATAAGTGTGAAACGCGTCAGCTGCTGTGCTGTACCACTCCAGTGGTGTCTCATGTCTCATGTATCTTATGATCCTGTTTTACAAATAAAAAGAAGAGTTTAATCAGTTTATCCCGGTGTGCAGCTGTCCAGATCTTCTCATTCATCCACAACAAAGTTTTGTTGGCGGAAAATTTGAGAACCTGCTAGCAAACATTTGTTGGCGGAAAGTCCGACAGCAAATGTTCGATGGGTCATACACACGGTCAGACTTTCCGACAACAAGCTCTCATCCAACATTTCCCGTCAGAAAATCTGACCGTGTGTACGCAGCATAAGAATTTAACTCCAGTTTATAGACTTGGTTGCCTGCAGACACCATGCATTTGCTCCCCTGAATGATAAAGTTGTTACTCCTGGAGCATAATCTTCATATGCAGTCCACAGTTCTATGTTTCATTTTCCTAGAGCTGCTCTTCCAAAGTAAGACGATACTTGTTGGGTTGCTGTGAGTTACATTGCTCTTAAGGCCCATACACACGATCGGACTTTTTGACAACAAACATGCAAGTTACCTGTTTTAAGGCAACACCCAACCGTGTGTACGCTCCATCGGACAAACGTTTTAGTTTTTCATCGGACAAATGTTGGCTGTGCAAACATACAAACTTTCCTGCAACAAAAGTCCTACGTCGGCTAGTCCGATTGTGTGTACACAAATCCATCAGACTTTAGTCTAAAGTAAACACGCATGCTCAGAACCAATGCAAAAGATCAGACAACAATACAGAAGTTGACCAAAGGGTGGCGGTAAAGAGCTGCAAAAACCACGTGATTTGGTGAAAGTTGGCTGAAAAAGTCCTGCCATGTGTATGCATACCAAGTTCACGGCCAACGCCCTTTGGACAGAAATCCACGGAAAAGTTTGTTTGAAGTCCGATCGTGTGTACGAGGCTTAAGCCCCAAAAATTAGCTTCTCTTATTTACCTCAAATAGTGGGCCCTAAACAGCTTTACCAGGAAGAGTGTAATGACTAAAGAACCTCCCTCTTGTGTTATGGAGAGAAGGGGGTGTGGGGTGTTTTGTAGTCCTAACACGCTTCCTGTCCTCCAGTGACAACCCTGTCCTTCCAGAGATATAGTACAGCGGGTGAGTTTTGTTACCTTAGGATAGGAGATGTGTTACTAAAAGGATCACCTAGTAAAAATAAAGGAAAAAGAAAATGAATGCAACCACCATATTGAAGGACTGTAATCTGCAATATATTACATGTTTTTACTAAGATTTATGCCGCGTACACACGGTCGGACTTTCTATCCTACTTGGTCCGGCACACTTTCCGACGGACTTTGTCCGCCAGGTGCGCCGGACTTTAAAACGGACGGACTTGCCCACACACGCCGGGACTTTCCGGCGGGCTAAGTCCGCCCGTCTTTCCGACGGACTTTCGCCGGAGTTCCGGCGGACTTTCAGAATGAACGGACTTGCCCACACACGGCCAAGTCCGTTCATTTTGAACGTGACTCAGGTGCGACGGGACCAGAAAAGGATGTCAATCTTGCCGCTTTTATCGGCGAGATTGACACCTTGCGAGCCCCGTCGCGGGGCATACCAGGCCCTTAGGTCTGGTATGGATTATAAAGGGAACCCCGCTACGCCGAAAAAACGGCATGGGGTCCCCCCTAAAATCCATACCAGACCCCGATCCGAGCACGCAGCCTGGCCGGTCAGGAAAGGGGGTGGGGACGAGCGAGCGCCCCCCCCCCCCCTCCTGAACCGTACCAGGCCGCATGCCCTCAACATGGGGGGGTGGGTGCTTTGGGGGAGGGGGGCGCCCTGCGGGCCCCCCCCACCTCAAAGCACCTTGTCCCCATGTTGATGAGGACAAGGGCCTCTTCCCGACAACCCTGGCCGTTGGTTGTCGGGGTCTGCGGGCGGGGGCTTATCGGAATCTGGGAGCCCCCTTTAATAAGGGGGCCCCCAGATCCCGGCCCCCCACCCTATGTAAATGAGTATGGGGTACATGGTACCCCTACCCATTTACCTAGGAAAAAAGTGTAAGTAATAAAACACACTACACAGGTTTTTAAAATATTTTATTAAACAGCTCCGGGGGGGGGGATCTTCCTCCGGCTTCGGGGGTCTTCTTCCGGCTTCGGGGGTCCCTCCGCTTCATCTTCTCCCGGCGTCCGGTTGGTTCTTCTCCGCTCTCTTCTCCCGGTGTTCCAGTTCTTCGGCCGGCTCCTCTGCTGTGTTCAGGTAGCTCTCTTGCCAGCAGAGGTCCGGACTTCTGAGCTGCTGGGCTTCTTTTCTTCTCTTCTCTTCTCTTCTCTTCTCTTCTCTTCTCTTCTCTTCCCCCAGATGTTGACACGACGCTCTCTCCGGCTGGACTGGTCTCCGAGGGCTGCGTTGTGACTTATATAGGCGGAGACCCCGCCCCCATATGATGTCACAGTCCCTGGGCATGATGGGACTGTGACGTTTTAGGGGGCGTGGTCGACCACGCCCCCTAAAACGTCACAGTCCCATCATGCCCAGGGACTGTGACATCATATGGGGGCGGGGTCTCCGCCTATATAAGTCACAACGCAGCCCTCGGAGACCAGTCCAGCCGGAGAGAGCGTCGTGTCAACATCTGGGGGAAGAGAAGAGAAGAGAAGAGAAGAGAAGAGAAGAGAAGAGAAGAAAAGAAGCCCAGCAGCTCAGAAGTCCGGACCTCTGCTGGCAAGAGAGCTACCTGAACACAGCAGAGGAGCCGGCCGAAGAACTGGAACACCGGGAGAAGAGAGCGGAGAAGAACCAACCGGACGCCGGGAGAAGATGAAGCGGAGGGACCCCCGAAGCCGGAAGAAGACCCCCGAAGCCGGAGGAAGATCCCCCCCCCCCGGAGCTGTTTAATAAAATATTTTAAAAACCTGTGTAGTGTGTTTTATTACTTACACTTTTTTCCTAGGTAAATGGGTAGGGGTACCATGTACCCCATACTCATTTACATAGGGTGGGGGGCCGGGATCTGGGGGCCCCCTTATTAAAGGGGGCTCCCAGATTCCGATAAGCCCCCGCCCGCAGACCCCGACAACCAACGGCCAGGGTTGTCGGGAAGAGGCCCTTGTCCTCATCAACATGGGGACAAGGTGCTTTGAGGTGGGGGGGGCCCGCAGGGCGCCCCCCTCCCCCAAAGCACCCACCCCCCCATGTTGAGGGCATGCGGCCTGGTACGGTTCAGGGGGGGGGCGCTCGCTCGTCCCCACCCCCTTTCCTGACCGGCCAGGCTGCGTGCTCGGATCGGGGTCTGGTATGGATTTTAGGGGGGACCCCACGCCGTTTTTCGGCGTAGGGGCTTCCCTTTATAATCCATACCAGACCTAAGGGCCTGGTATGCTCCGCGCTCGCCGCAATAGGAAAATTAGTTTTTCCTATTGCAGCGAGCGCGAGATGCAATACCCTGCCCTCGTGTCGTATCTGGTCCGTCGGACCAGCATACACACGAGCGGGCTTTCCGTTGGACCAGCACACACACGAGCGGACTTTCCGCCCGAAACTGAGTCCGACGGAAAGATTTAAAGCTTGTTTCAAATCTAGGTCCGGCGGGCTTTTGGGAAAAAGTCCGCCGGAAAAGTCCGCCGCCGCCTACACACGGGCGGATTGTCCGGCACACTCTGGTCCGCCGGACCAAGTATGCCGGAAAGTCCGACCGTGTGTACGCGGCATTAGACACAATTAAAAAGATCCCTCAATCAAAAAAAGGGCTATTCCCACACCCATGTATAAATAATATAGTTTTCATCAAGTCTTTTTACAATGAGCACAGATAAAAAAAATTTCTCCAACCAGGTTTTATTAAATAATATATATTTTATATACATTTCAGTTTCAAAATCCTATATAAAATCATTAAAATGTACTGTAACAATTAGATTATTGGTTACATTTTGGCATTAGGACAAAGGAAAACAATTTAGTAACAAACATAAATATACAGTACTAATATAAAATATACACAACAATAAGGAAAATGCAATCACATATCCAAGAGCTTCCAGAGTTAAGCCCACCCACTCAAATTCCAATCCAATGAGAGTGCTGCTCTTGACTGCTGACAAGCTGCTGTCTTTGAATAGTGGGTGTGGGTGGGGCTTAGACCTGGTGGAGTACCTTATTTCTTTAGTAGGAGAAGTCAAGGTCATAGTGCCATAGAGCACCTAGGATCCTAAAGCTACGCAGAAGAGAGTTTTCAGCTTAAAGCTGTATTAAACCCAAAATATAGTCATCAGATGTGATGGCTGCATTCGTTTTCTAATGCCGCGTACACACAATCGGAAATTCCGCCAGCAAAATTCCTATGAGAGCTTTTTGTTGGAAAATGCAAACCGTGTGTATGCTCCATCAGTCTTTTGCTGGTGGAATTCCAGCCAGCAAAAGATTGAGAGCAGGTTCTCTGTTTTTCAGTCGGGAAAAGTTCCTATCCAAAAATGCGATCATCTGTACAAAGTCCGGCGCGCAAAATTCCTACACATGCTCGGAAACAATTCGACGCATGCTCGGAAGCATTGAACTTCATTTTCTCGGCTCGTCGTAGTGTTGTACGTCACCGCGTTTTTGACGGTCGAAAGTTCAGCAAACTTTTGCGTGACTGTGTGTATGCAAGCCAAGCTTGAGCGGAATCCCGTCGGAAAAGCCGTCATATCTTTTTCTGACGAGAAGTCCGATCGTATGTACGCGGAATAAGGCTTTTTTCCCCTCCGTTTTCAACTGGTGATCTGGACAGTAACACATCTCCTGTATTAGGCATGGTTCACACTAGTACAGTTTCAGATGCGACTTGAGACGCACAGAATCGCTTGACAAGTGAAATCACATTATTTTCAACAGTGTCTGTTCACATTAAAGCTACTCAGTCAGGGGCAATTTTGGAAAAGGTTTTCTGTACTATTTTGGTGCAATTCCAGTGCAGTTTTGGCCCCACAGAAAGTATAAACCTTATCCAAGTTGCACTACATAAACCTACTGAAAGTCAGATGAAAATCGCAGCAGTGTGAACCTAGCCATAGAGTGCCCCCCACTCTGGATGAAGGAGCACAGAAGCACCTTTGAACAGAAGCATTTTCAGTCTAGGGGAAGGAGAGTGTTAGATATACTAGTAGATTTAGATACACTAACGCATTGAAGCCAAATTTCAGCTCACACTGCAGTTACACAAGGAAGTACAGCAACAGTTTTTATTTTGGGATAAAGGTTTTACCTGAATAAATAAAAGCTGATCATTGAGGCTGGGTTCACACCTTAAACGGATGCGGCTGACAGCAGGGGTCCGGTGCGTCCCTGTTGTCAAGTTCAGGGGCAAATCAGGCCCAAATTTTTGCCTGAATTTGGATCTGAAATGGAGCCAAAGACGCACAGGACTCCTGTGCAATTCGCTCCGCAGCCACCCCTGAGATGTGTGAACCAGCCCCATTGAGAGCCGGTCATGCCAATTGGATGCGAATTTCCCCGCATCCAATTCGCATAGGTGTTAACACAGCCCGAAAGCACTTAACACTTTCTGATACATCTGCAGGACAGCTTGAACTGTTGAAAAACAACAGACTTACTGGGTAGATCACCAGATGAAAATTAAAGAAAGAAAACCAGTAAAAGAAGGTTAATGCAGCCATCACATCTAATGCCCTGTACACACGGTCGGACATTGATCGGACATTCCGACAACAAAATCCTAGGATTTTTTTCAGACGGATGTTGGCTCAAACTTGTCTTGCATACACACGGTCACACAAAGTTGTCGGAAAATCCGATCATTCTGAACGCGGTGACGTAAAACACGTACGTCGGGACTATAAACGGGGCAGTAGCCAATAGCTTTCATCTCTTTATTTATTCTGAGCATGTGTGGCACTTTGTGCGTAGGATTTGTGTACACACGATCGGAAATTCCGACAACGGATTTTGTTGTCGGAAAATTTTATATCCTGCTCTCAAACTTTGTGTGTCGGAAAATCCGATGGAAAATGTGTGATGGAGCCCACACACGGTCGGAATTTCCGACAACAAGGTCCTATCACACATTTTCCGTCGGAAAATCCGACCGTGTGTACGGGGTATAAGAATTGGTAAGATGTAATATGATGAATGTTTGCTTTTGAGTTTCATACTACTTTAATTAAGGTGAAAGAAGGACCTT
The DNA here is from genome assembly GCA_037952835.1 of Lithobates septentrionalis. Classification (NCBI taxonomy): domain Eukaryota; kingdom Metazoa; phylum Chordata; class Amphibia; order Anura; family Ranidae; genus Lithobates; species Lithobates septentrionalis. Next base: position 1,747,207 of record JBBDGP010001542.1, on the reverse strand, counting down.
GTATTAGCTGCTTTAAGATAGGATTATAAAACATTAGGAAGACTGAAAAGTTTGCTTTAAAATGTACTAAGAGTGGGTTCAGAGGACATTTTTGAGGTGTCATACTGTAGATCAGACTGCAATTTAAGCTGGCTATATGCTAGTAGATTTTGGAGCAAATGTTCATACAAAGAACTGTACGAAAATTCTCATCAGTACATTACAAATGTCATTTTAAAGTACTGTAAACACATTTGCTTTTAACATTTGATTTTGGAGTGAGCGAAAAGTTTTGAAATTCACTGTTATAAATCTGTTTGTTCAAGAAAAAAAATTTCACCCTGCTTGTTTCAAATGTTCTGAAAACTGCAAATGAAAACAAACGTAGAATTGACCCCACTAAGGATTACAAAAATCGAACAAAGGTTCTTAAAATAAAACTTTCAAACAAAATTCTACTAGTGTATTCCCAACTTTACTTTGTTATATTTAGTGCTTTCAGTAACTGTTTGTTTTCGTACTATCTCTGCTTTTTCATCTAATTGAATTCTATTTATAACAATTTTGTAATAACTGACATGGCAATAATACTGCATTACCCATGTATTCATGTAAATATATTTTAAAGTTTCACATACATTTTTAAAAAGTTGCTGACCGCCCTATAGCACTTTTACTGCTACATGGCAGCCGCGTTGCTCAGGATCATGTATATATATATATAGATGTGATCTTGCACGTCTGGGTATCAGGCACTAATGTGCGCCTCTGGAGGCTTGCTCCCGCTGTGAATTTACACAGCGGGTCCCATGGATCCGATGTCTGCCGCCACCTGCTGATCGTTCAGGATACAGGCAGTCTGCCTATGTAAACAAGGCAGATCACTGTTCTTCCCCTAGTAAAAGCACTTCCCACACTACAATTAAACTCCAGCTAGGCACAAAGTAAGGCTGAGTTCACACTGGCATTTGAGAGGCATTTGAGAGGCGTTAAAAAGGTCCCTCAAAAACCTATGCACGAGATACAATAGACAGCACATAGTGCTGTTCACACTAAGCGTTAGCGGCGCGTCGCTTCAAAATTGAAGCCTCATGTCGAGCCAGGAGGCATTTGAAGCCTTTCAACGCCTCCTACTCAAGTCTATGGTAACGCCTCGCAAATGCTCTGGCAGGCAGTTGCAAGGGCGGTTGCGGGGTGTTAAGATTCGTTCATTTACTGTAATGGAATAGGCATTTGTGGAGCAGTTTTAACGCTCGTCAAACACTTCAAAACTGCCCGTGGGGCGTTTGGGGAGCATTTTTAACTCTTCATTAATGCTTGTAAAATGCCTGTCTAATGCCCATACTAAAACTCATTGATGCCTGTCTGACGCCCACACTAAAGCCATACAAACGCTATAGGAGCGTTTGTTGAGCGTTAGAAATTTAGTCAAGTGTGAACAAGCCCTTCACCTTTTGATCACCCCTGATGTTAACCCCTTCCCTGCCAGTGTCATTAGTGCAGTTACAGTGCATATTTTTAGCACTAATCACTGTATTAGTGTCGCTGGTCCACAAAAAAGTTTTTAAAAGTGTAAGTTAGTGTCCAATTTGTCTGCCACAATAATCGCAGTCCCGCTATAAGTTGCTGATCGCCGCCATTACTAGTAAAAAAAAAAAAAAAAATTCCATACATATATCCCATAGTTTGTAGACACTATAACTTTTGCAGAAACCAATCAACATACAGTATCTCACAAAAGTGAGTACACCCCTCACATTTTTGTAAATATTTTATTATATCTTTTCATGTGACAACACTGAAGAAATGACACTTTGCTACAATGTAAAGTAGTGAGTGTGCAGCTTGTATAACAGTGTAAATTTGCTGTTCCCTCAAAATAACTCAACACACAACCAATAATGTCTAAACCGCTGGCAACAAAAGTGAGTACACTCCTAAGTGAAAATGTCCAAATTATGCCCAATTAGCCCTTTCCCTCCCCGGTGTCATGTGACTCGTTAGTGTTACAAGGTCTCAGGTGTGAATGGGGAGCAGGTGTGTTAAATTTGGTGTTATCGCTCTCAATCTCTCATATTAGTCACTACATGAAGATGGCCTAGGCTATAAGAAGATTGCGAAGACCCTGAAACTGAGCTGCAGCACGGTGACCAAGCCCATACAACGGTTTAACAGGACAGGATCCACTCAGAACAGGCCTCACCATGGTCAACCAAAGAAGTTGAGTGCACGTGCTCAGTGTCATATCCAGAGGTTGTCTTTGGGAAATAGACATATGAGTGCTGCCAGCATTGCTGCAGAGGTTGAAGGGGTGGGGGGGTCAGCCTGTCAGTGCTCAGACCATACGCTATATACATCCTGCCTAAGCTCAGTCTTACTGGAGCTGCCGTATAAAAAGCCTACTGGGTGCTACTGGGTATGGTGAAGCATATAACCTCCACTTATGATATAACACATGAACATGAGCAGCCAATCGCCAAGCCTGAATACTGTCGCATGAGGGAGGGTGTGACATGATCCCTGCCTAAGCATCAACAGCATCCAATGCTGAGGTTATTTAGGGAGAGGATAGAAGAGAAACAAATCAGTGATGGAGGGTGGTGAAGGTAAGTATAAGTGGGTTAGGTGACCTTTAAATAGACCCTTAATTAGCAAAGTGATCGAGTTATTTTTTACAAAAATATGTGCAACTTAATAAATACAAATTCTGGAAGTGTTAATTATGCAAACACATATGTGTAACTATATATACACGAATACATGGGTGCTATAAAGTGACAGAGTCTGTTTAATATTTTCAAAATTTTATTTGAATAAACGCTTAATGGTAAAATGTCTCTTGACCACCCAAGCTAATATTTGGGATTCATGTGCTGTACGGTATATTCAGGTATACCGTCCCCAGTCCGGAACCCATATGGTAACTTTGATCTATCAGTCCTGCTGACGTCAACAGGCCCATGAGTCCGTAGAACTCTCTTGAGTTGGTCGAAGATCTCATGATCCGGCACGGCCATTGTGTTAATTTTAAAACCCATCATCCTGGTAATGGTTTCTCTGAAGTCAATAAGCTGTAGAATGGATGAGAGATCAATGAAGAACATTATACTATTATTTTCTAATGTCTTTCCCCATAAGACACTTATGAAGAGTTACTTAAGAAACGGAAAAGTATCCTTTCCTTTTTTTTGACAACTTTGTAATTAGTTTGTAAAAAAAAATCTTCACAGGTACTCCTACTACCTGTTTAAAACACCTCCTAATTACATTTTTAGGAGACAAAAAAAAAAACACGCAATTCTTGTTAAAGTCCTTATAAAGACAAATTTTACACCCTTTTTTCCAAAAAAAGACATCTCACAAGAAGTACGGGACAAAAACCTTTTTCTATTTCCAGTTATTGTATAAAGTCTCTCAAAGTTCTCAAGTATCTGCAAGTTGCAGCCCCAAAAACTACTTAATGAGCTCTTTTTTTTTTTTTAAAGGGTTGCTAAAAAGATACTAATGATTTCCTTTAAAAGCAAAGTGTACCTGTTTTTCTCTCCTTGCCACTTCCTCGAGGGCTCTTTTGGCTGTGAGCAGCTCATTAGTAACTGCATCTACCATCTGCTGGCACCTCGCTTTTTCCCCCACAGATTCGTGTTCCGTGTAGTCCAGTTCTGTTTTCAAGCTTACCACCTTTTTAGCAGCTTTCTCTTTAATTTTCTCTAGTTTTTCTAAAGACTTGCTCAGCAGCTCAATGGTTTTTTTTTGCTGGTTGGTTTTTTCCTTAAAACAAACACAAAAAAAATGCAGACTGGAATGTCAAAGGAGTTATAAGACAGCATATGGTCCTATATCATATACGTATACTAAACATAACAATAGAATATGGAACGTAAATAAATTGAAACAGTTCATTCATAGTAATGCAGATACATTAAATAATTGTCTAATTGTCTCAATAATAAATAAATAAATATTTAAATTATGTGTATAAAGCCAGCATTTTTCATAATAGAGTAAGAGAGTGTTGAATGGGGAGGGGGGGGGGTATTGGGTGCAGTTGGCATATTGGTGAGAGACGGTGCTAGCTGTGCACTGCTCCCTACCCTGACCCATTTGTCTAGCGTACATATCTGCTGGGAAACGTTAGGGGACACAGTTTGTAGCTGTCCTACTCCTTTAGCAGCCTTGCTATAAGGCATGCACATTAGCGGCATTCCATATTACCGCTTTGCCTCTCCCAACTGCCCATTTATGGACTTGTCCATGCTCACAGCAAATATAGCGGCAATGGGAAAAGAACCAGAATGTGAAGCCGCTGCTGCATGCCAGGGTCATTGCCACCATATTTGCTGTGATCATACATACTAGACACCTCACATATTACTAAGAGCCTTTTTTTACTGTATGTGTGTGTAGCGCTGGTAGATTTACAATCTACCGCAGGTTAGGTAAATTTAGTAAATTGTGTGATAGGAAGGTTAAAAGTTTTCCTCTGTTCCAGCTTGGCTGACGTTGTGTGTGCTTCCGTGCTGACCGGTGGGTGTCGCTGTTACCACTGACTAGTGTTGGACAGGCAACGTGTCGAAGTGTATAGATGCTCCTCTGTCTCGGAGACAAGCTCGGTGGAGGTGGCCTCTGAGTTTCATTCTGGGAAGGGGGTATTTATGGGACAGACGCCATGTTCTAAGAGTTTGTTTTTTTTGTACAGCCACCTGCTGGCCCTCCTGGCCGACAGGTATGCGTTAAGGAGCTACCTCGTGGTCCTCCGATCGGGAGGCCCACGATGCTGCGAGGCAGGGGTGGGCCTAGAGGCTTGTCTGGGGCCTACCACCACGGCCGAGGAATGGTCCTGAGCTGTCGGTTCTGTATGACGAAGCTAGACGACCGGGGAGAGCCCAGGGGAGGACCCGTCTTGGAGGGATCACGCAGCGTGCTGGTCTATAGAGGGGCCTGGTGACTCGGTCGAAGGACGTATCCAAAAGAAGTAATCATACAGCATAGTGTTGCCGGTTCGGCTTAAAGGTTCAAGCACTGTGACTGACTTTCACTGCAGAGAAAATCTGATATATCCTGTGGCAGAGGATCGTACGGATTTACCCCCCAAACAAGTCTGTGGCAGAGATTTTGATTCGAGCTGCGTACTGGCTGCTAGACCGGTGAGAGACCTATCCAGACGAGCAAGGAGTGTGTCCCACGAGGGGAGCGCATTCCACCTAATTGTCTAAATTCTACCGGGACATTAGTTACTAAGATTCTATAAGAAGATATTTAAGTTTCTCCTAAAAGTTTCCTTTTCCGCCTCTTTCCTGCTACTTCCTAAAGTTTGTTCAATAAAGCATTGAAAACGTACTCCAGTTTTGGTGCGTGTGTCGTCCAGAGGTAAACTCAATGGAACCCCTAGACCCGGTGCCGGTAAAACCAAGGGAAGCAAGGTGAAGGTAACAGACTCGCTTAAACCAGCGGCTCCACCGTGAGTTATTGCTACATGTGATAGGGATGTGCACGCTACCATCATACACTATTGTATAAAAAGGTGAAGCTGCGCTAAATAAATTGACCTGTGAGACGCTGACCAATAAAAATTGAACAAGTGCACTCACAGCTACAGAAAAATAAAATTTATAACAAAATGTGATAGTAAGTAAAGTGACAAAATTTAAATCTAATATGGAAGTGAATCCACTTAAATAACATGAAAATAAAGTAAAATATACCAATAAGACTGATATAAAAACTAAATTTGAAAAAAACAGCATCTGATAATGTGTCCCAAGACACAGTTGAGTGATGAAACGCGTAGGGAGGAGTGACGTGCTGATGTCACCGCGTGTTGCGCAGTCCCGGAAGCTACGTGCTGCCATGGAGAGCCGGCTGGCTCGATTTTCTAAATGCTGTCAGTCACATTATTATCAGATGCTGTTTTTTTCAAATTTAGTTTTTATATCTGTCTTATTGGTATATTTTACTTTATTTTCATGCTAATTTAAGTGGACTCACTTCCATATTGGATTTAAATTTTGTCATTTCACTTACTATCACATTTTTTTATATATTATTTTTTCTGTAGCTGTGAGTGCACTTGTTCAATTTTTATTGGTTAGCGTCTCACAGGTCAATTTTCTTTAGCGCAGCTTCACCTTTTTATATTTCTCTTTGGTGTTGTATAACACCCTGAGTTGCAGCTTGGTTTTTATAGTTAATAGCGCAGTTTTCTTTTTTATCATCATACACTATTGCCTGGAATGATATCAGCTGCTCAAGACTGCGCATGCTGCCACTCACAACTTCATTATACTCCAACCCTTATAGCCATAATATTACAGACAGGTATAAAATTTACATTTTCTTTATTACCATTTTAATGTAAATTTTACATTCATACGCACATAAAATATTCAGCTATATGTCTCAAATGTTCTTAAATGTACCAAACATTTACTTCAGACTATATTTGCTATTTATTAATTATTATTATTACTAATTATATACTGTAATTTACTTACATTGGTTATATAACTGTATTCCTAGCTATAATCTTAATAAACTTTATCTTAACAAAAAAAAAAAAATTTCAGCTATAGCCACCTCTACTACTTACCGTTCTCTTTCTTTTTTTGACTCACAAATCTCTTTTTTAACCTGTAACTAAGGGGTAAGCTAAAACTCCATTTTACTTCTTATACTCTTATTTTACATTAAGTATGGCATTTTAAGATTTACAGTTGTTGATACAAGGCGAGTGGTTCAGTATTCTCTGAAAAGCACTCCCGAATATGCCAGTGCTGTATATTTCTATATAATTGTCAATTGAGTTTCAGCAAGAATTATCTTGAAACTTCTAACTAGTGACTTTTTTACCTCTCACTGTAGATCTTAGAGATAGCGGCACTGCATAATTCTTCCTCTAAACTTCCTAAAGTGGCGAGCTCACCTTTAAATCGTTCATATCGACAAGCTGAGCCGTCAGGTTCTGATTAGCAATTTTCATGTCAGTGAGCTGTCCTTGGAGTCTCTCGACCTTCTTCTGCAATTTTTGGGCTGTCACGTTGGCTGAATTTTCGGAGCTCAGTAAGGTTTGATGCTCTTTTTCTCTCTCGAGCTGTTTGATCTTCGTCTCCAGTTTTTCAATCTGGGAAGATTTTAACTCTATTTTTTCTCTCTGGGAATTCACCTACAGGGATATAATGTGCTTAGCTGAGCAGAGTACAGAACTAATAGAAAACTTGCTAGACTAAGTAATACAAATAAAAACAAAGTGATCATATAGATTTTAGAGCAATATTCCTTTTAATGGTCATTTTCTTTTGTCTTGTTCCAATGGTATGAGCATACTTGGCCTGACAGCTCGCAACACATACAGAAACGGCTGGTGAAAGTTGGTGGGAGTTCGGATTGACTGCTTTGCTTCATGGGTCCCCAATTTAAAAAATCAGAAAAAAATTGCTGCACTCTTTCCATATCCTACTAGCTGCAGTCCCAGTTGAAGAACATCACTGCCACTTGTTCATCAATCTAGCCCTACACCAAAGCCAGATGCATGTCAATAGCCTCATGTAATAAGGCAGTGCAAAGTTCATTTGACCTGTACAAAGTAACCCTAAATCAACTAACCAAAATTCATCAGACTGGACAAAAATTAATAAAAGATTCATTCTGATTGATTGCTATGGGTTTCAGAGCTTTTGTACATAGGCACACGAGTTCTGCACCTTGCATTACCTTACAAGGTACGTGTAACTTGGGGTCTGTGTTGAAGAGATATGGGCTTGTGTTGACAGCATCAGATTGAGACACTTCTGAGCTCATTTGGGATTCATTGACAGGTGCATTTGACCTGCAGTTGACATCCTTCTGACCTGCAGTTGACCTGCTTTAAGCAGGTTTTGCATTGCAGTAGATGGGAATGCAAAAGTCACTTGAAGGGGACAAAAGCCTGTCAACGCTAAGGCTGGCCATACACTATACTATTTTCTTATTCAATTTTCTTTAGATTTACCTTCAACTATGTAGTGCAAGGGCCTGCTTGACTGCATACACATTGAAAGTGTTTAGGCTTGACCTGATAGTATATGGCTTTGTTAAATCTAAAGGAGAATTGAATAAGAAAATTGTATAATGTACAGCCAGCCTTATGCCCCGTACACACAATCGGACTTTCCGACAACAAAACTGTGGAATTTTTTTCGAAGGTTGTTGGCTCTTGTCTTGCATACACACGGTCACACAAATGTTGGCCAACAATTACGAACGTGGTGACGTGGTGACGCACAAGACGTACGACGAGCTGAGAAAAAGGAGGTTCAATAGCCAGTGCGGCTCCTTCTGCTTGATTCTGGGCATGCGTGAACTTTTGTGCGTCGGACTTGTGTACACATCGGAAATTCCGACAACAAAGTTTTGTTGGCGGAAAATTTGAGAACCTGCTAGCCAACATTTGTTGGCGGAAAGTCCGACAACAAATGTTTGATGGAGCATACACACGGTCGGACTTTCAACCAACAAGCTCACATCCAACATTTATTGTCGGAAAATCCGATTGTGTGTACAGGGCATTAAGTGTGTAGCTTTTGTTCTCCACCTAAAGTGTTTATTACTCCAGCATTTCCTATTCCTAAAATGTGCCTGCTGTACCATGTATAAGAAAGTATCCTGTTCTCTTTGTATGCCTCCTTTATGTGAAATTCCAGGTGTTCCTGCCAGTCCCACTGCTTTCCTATTAAAAACTGACCACAATAAACAGGAGAGCTGTGTGGTCTCCTCCATTGATCAAAGTTGTCCTGACATGCCCCTGCTGCACAGACATTCACTGGGAAGCTCAGTGTGCTGCTGCTGCTTCTTCTCCCCCCAGCTCTGAGAACAGAGGGAATGTGATCACATAAAAAAGGGGAAAAGGGTATTTATAATGAATTTTTATATTTATACAAAAATGTTTTGCCTTTCATTTCTACTTTAAACTGAATGAGTTGTTTTACAATCACTTTAAGTCACATAGCTGATCAAGGAACACAAAGTGACTTAAAGTGGGGTTCCACCCAAAAAACAAAACTACCTGTAAAAATTCTAAAAAAAAAAACAAAAAAACATTTGGATATTTTTTTTTTTTCACTTACCTCTAAATGCCTGTTGCTAGGTGGTCCCTCGTAGTCTGCCTGTTCCTTAGCCTGGGCTGGTGACATCACTTCCTCCTCGGCACAGGAAGGGCTCCGCTCTGCTCCCTCCCTCCTGTCAATCATCTGGGACCCATTACAGGTCCCAGGTGATTGAGCGGCCAATCACGGCGCGCGGCGCCGCTCGCGCATGCGCAGTGGGTGCCAGGCTGTGAAGCCACAGCCCGGCGCCCACAGTTGAAATGCCGGCACCGACGAGCGGAGGGGGGAGACGAGCGGGGCTTCGATCCCCCGCATCCCTGGACCCAGGGACAGGTGAGTGTCCAATTAAAAGTCAGCAGCTGCAGTATTTGTAGCTGCTGACTTTTAATTTTTTTTTTTTTTGACGGCCCCCCTGAGTGGAACTCCTCTTTAAACTGATGGCATTCTACATTTTTGTTTCCAGGCATTGGTGTGCATTACACACTGTTGCAGAATGGTTGCTGCTGGGTAGATTTCTCATCAATTGCTGTTCTATCTGACATTGTCAGAGACACAGAGAGCAGTATTGAGTTGATAACGGCTTAAATCTTCCCTGCTGCTGTATCCAGAATTGAAAAAAAAGTTGAGTGGAGTTGAGCTTTAAATATTTCTATATAAACCAACTGGATTAACTGGTAATTTGCTCATGGAGACTTTTTAAAGGACCTTGCATATTCTTCATTGGACCCCATTGGAACAGTATTCTTACCCCTATCTATTCTGCTTTCACATGCTGGAGCTGATTTTGGAAATGCTCAAATTTGTTTCAGTACCTTTTTTTGAAGGTTATAGATGAGGGTTTTATTGTCACTCAGAAATTCTTTATCCCTCTTAGAAATATCTTCTGCTCTCTTCAGTAGCATGTCGTACTGGGAAATCAGACTCTCACAGGATATATCTTGGCTGATATTCAACTTCTCTGCCATCTGCAGTAAGAACTTCTTGAACTATAAAACGGAAATGGTGAATATACAAATGTTAGGATAATAGCTTATTTAAGAGCAGCCAAGTAGAACATTTAAAATATAAAAGAGTAAAACATAATATCTACACAACATATGCAACATTCAAAGGAGCTGAAATATAACCTTGAGCATTTGTATTACTTATACAGGTATTATTAGCTAAGCACAAGTACATCTCATCATTTGCCTTGGAACTGGTGGCTTTATTGAGAATTTAAAAATGGATTTTAAAGTTAAATAACAAGTCTCAAAACCATAACTTGGTTGAGATTTCAATCTGTTACATAGTTACATAGTAGGTGAGGTCGAAAAAAGACACAAGTCCATCAAGTCCAACCTATGTGTGTGATTATATGTCAGTATTACATTGTATATCCCTGTATGTTGTGGTCGTTCAGGTGCTTATCTAGTAGTTTCTTGAAACTATCGATGCTCCCCGCTGAGATCACCTCCTGTGGAAGGGAATTCCACAACCTTGCCGTTTCACCAGCAGTTTTCCAATCCCTTCTCAATACAGCAGAGACCTAGTGGATACCTATTGCAATCTATTTATGAGGTTATGAAGCATGGCTTGATTACATTAAAGAGGTTGTAAACCTCCATGTATACTTTATACCTATAGGTAAGCCTAGAATAGGGCTTACCTATAGGTACTGTAAATACCTCCTAAATGTGCACCGTTTAGGAGATATTTACTGTATACTGCACTGATGATGTCATCAGCGCTAGCATTTTTAAGAAACGGCCACCCGTGCCATTTCTTCAGACGACCGGTGAGGGAGTGACGTCACGTGGCTTCAGCCAGTCACACACCTGGAGTCCACGGCCCCGGAAGGAAGATGGGTGGAAATGGATGCAGCCTGCAGCGGGGCAGACGTGGGCTTCGTTTGCAGATAAGTGTCACATAATGTGCTGGTATGTGATGCTAGTATCCATACTAGCACATTATGCCTTTACTTTGCATGGGGAGGGAAAATACATTTTTTTTTTTAGGTTACTTCCTCTTTAAGGTGTCAGATCCCTAAAGATACAAATACTGTATATACTGTACTTATATTGTACAGAGCCTCTCAAATGCTAGTAGGAGACCATGGAAGTAAAGTAAATCACTATGATTATCTTCCAACTCACTTATGTGACATTTGTTAATATGTAACAAATTTGTTTAACCCCTTTGCGTTTACTGTACAGGCCTGTTGGCATGGACCATAGGGTGAGCACCTGGATTGAAAACTGGCTACAGGGGAGAGTCCAAAGGGTGGTAATAAATGGTCAGTACTCGGAATAGTTTGGTGTGGAAAGCTGGGTCCCCCAAGGATCTGTCCTGGGACCAATCCTGTTTCATGTATTCATAAACAATCTAGAGGACAGGATAAACCGCTCAATCTCAGTATTTGCAGATGATACAAAGTTAAGCAGAGCAATAACTTCTATGCAGAATGTGGAAACCTTACTAGAAGACCAAAACAAAATAATGGGTTGGGCAACTACATGGCAAATGAGGTTTAATGTTGAAAAATGTAAGGTAATTTGGGTGCCAAGAATACGAACGCAAGTTACTCGCTAAGAGGAGAACCTCTGGGGGAATCTAGGATGGAAAAGGACCTGGGGGTCCTAGAAGATGATATGCTCAGCAATGCCATGCAATGCCAGTCTGCTGCAAGCGAAGCCAACAGAATATTGGCATGCATTAAAAAGGGGATTCACTCCAGAGATAAAACAATAATTCTCCCACTCTACAAGACTCTGGTCCGGCCGCATCTTGTGTATGCCGTCCAGTTCTGGGCACCAGTCCTCAGGAAGGATGTGCTGAAACTGGATGAGTCCAGAGAAGGGCAACAAAGCTAATAAAGGAGATGGAGGATCTCAGCTATGGGGAAAGTCTAAAAAGCATTGAACTTATTCTCTCTGGAGAAGAGACGCTTGAGATGGGATATGATATCAATGTACAAATACCGCACCGTTGACCCTAGCATAGGGAAAAAACTTTTCAGTGAAAGGGAATTTAAAAGGACATGCGGCCATTCACTAAAATTGGAAGAGAAGCCGTTTAACCTTAACCACTTGCCGACCAGCTCACGCACATTTACAGCGGCAGGTTGGCTCCTTCCCTCGAATCGATGTATGGATATGTCGACTCCTTTGAGAGTCATAGCAGGCGCGCGCCCACTGTAGGGCAGGGGGACCCGATGTGCGTGGCCGACGGCCGCGATATCCGCCGGCCACCTGCGATTGCAGGCATAAGAACCAGAACGAGGATCTGTGTATGTAAACACACAAATCCTCATTCTCACAGAGGAGGAGAGACAGATCTGCTGTTCCAAGTAATTAGGAACAGCGATATGTCTCCTCCTCCAGTCAGTCCCATCTCCCCGCAGTTGGAAACACTCACGAGGGAACACATTTAACCCCTTGATCGCCCCCTAGTGTTAACCCTTTCCCTGACAGTGACATTTAACAAGAATCAGTGACTATTTGTAGATCTGATCGCTGTATAAATGTCAATGGTCCCAAAAAAGTGTCAAAAGTGTCTGATCTGTCCGCCGCAATGTCGCAGTCCCACTAAAAATTGCTGATACCATTACTAGTAAAAAAAAATAAAAAATAAAAATAAAATGCCATAAATCTATCCACTATTTTGTGGATGCTATAACTTTTGCGCAAACCAATCAATATAGGCTTATTGCAATTTTTTTAACCAAAAATATGTAGAAGAATACATATTGGCCTAAACTGATGAAGAAATTAGTTTATTAATTTTTTTGGATATTTATTACAGCAAAAAAGTAAAAAATATTGTTTTTTTTTCAAAATTGTTGGTCTTTTTTCTGTTTATAGAGCAAAAAATAAAAACTGCAGAGGTGATCAAATACCACCAAAAGAAAGCTCTATTTGTGGGGAAAAAAAAATGTATTTGGGTACAGCGTTGCACGACTGCGCAATTGTCAGTTAAAGTGATGCAGTGCCGCACAGCAAAAAATGCCCTGGTCATTAAGGGGGAAAATCTTCCGGGCTGAAGTGGTTAAACTGTGTAGAGGGTTCTTTACTGTCAGAGCGGTACGGATGTGGAATTCTCTTCCACAAGCATTGGTATCAGCAGGGAGTGCCAATAGTATAAAAAAAACTATTAGCTAACTATAAGCACCTTAACAACCACAACATACAGGGGTATACAATGTACTATTGACATAAACACATACACACACATCATAGGTTGAACTGGATGGACTGGTGTGTTTTTTCAGCCTCACCAACTATGTAACTATGTAACTGTGTACCATCAGTGTTACTCTGGCTCAAAGTTCTATGTTAAAATGGTTAATGCAGAGGATTACTTAAAATAACCAGTTTTTACATAGTACCACAAGCCTGAGTAATATCCAGGGTAACTTTGGGATTCTTCCACTTTGTTTTGAACATGGAAGCACTCTGACCTGAGAGCTTCCTGGTTCATGAATGTCAAATTCTGACCTAGGCACACAGCAATTGGGTAACACATATTGGGTATAACCAGGGCCGGCGCTAGACTATTTTGCACCCTAGGCAAGACCAGCTACTTGCACCCCCCCCCCATCAGCAATGTTATATCTGTGACGAAATATAGGAGATGAAATAAACTCCCCTGAATGAGCACAATCCAGGGAAATAAACAAAGGGTAGTACCAGCAGTGCCACCACAAGGCCAAATGACCTACCAAACCACCCTATATACTCCCCATAGGAGAGAAGGCACCACCCAGTATCCCATCTGGTGCGCAGTTCTCGCCCGGTTCAAGACCCACAGCAGAACCAATGATTGCTGTTGCCATCTTGAAAGAGGGCAGGGCGGCGGCATACCGAGCTCCAGACATTGGAGGCAACAGGGAGTGTGGCACAACCTGTCTGCATGACCCCAAAGACCCAGGCATCCAAAAAAAAAAAAAAATACAACAGGGACTACTGTAGGTCAAGGTCAAACAGTACGAACCAGCGGCTGTGGCTGCGCCCTAGACAGCAGTGCACCCTAGGCAGCTGCCTAGTTTGCCTAGTGGTAGCACCGGCCCTGGGTATTACCACACACTTCGGAGTGAGGAGAGTAACTCTAGGGCCATTATTTTCAGTTAAATTAAAATGATGAGCTGTAAAGGTCTTGATTATTGCAATTGTTTGATGATTTATGGATTATGCAAATTTAGGCCAAACATATGTACGGTATCTCATTCACGCAACACGGTATTATCTTTATACTAATATTTATTGTATATTTATTTTTTACTAAAAATATAGGTATGAAAATGGGTTGTGCGAATATCTTGTTATATATAAATTTGCAACTACCATCTCTTTATTCTACAGGTTCTCCGCTTTCAGAAAATATATAAAGTTTTGGGGTCTTGAAGTACTTTTTAGGCCTCAAAAAAAAAAAAAATTTTAACGCGTAACGCATTTTTTTATGCAACTTTCGTTTTATATTTTTTCAGGAGGAAATGTGACACTAATGAGGCTAAAGAGACCCTGCCTCGAAGCTAGAGACCTTCAAAGAGCAGTCCCCTGTAAAAGACACTTGTGCGCTGTTATTTATACCTGAGCAATTGTGACAATCGAACACTAGTTCCTCTGAAATGTCCCTTACTTATGTAGCACCCTCCCGACCCCTGACATCAGGGCGGGTTTACATTTTAGCTCAGGGTGTAGGTAGTTGGGCATGGTGGGATATGAATAGGTGTATAAATATAGGTGCCAGTCACTTTTAGAACAAAACAAAAGCGCATTTATTGCTTTATTGCTCACTTGAAAAAAATGGGGTAAGAGCTCAGGACACCCAAAGCAAGCATATATGAGCTGGCAGACTCCTACAAAAAACAGTGGACAGCAGTACAGATAAGAGCCTTTAGGCTGGTCCAGCGATCTGTACCCTTTTAGCAGCAGCAGACTCCAATGGTAACCAACTATATGTAGGAATAAACTAGATGAGTCCATCTTAGAGCTTTCCCAGGTTCTTCACAGCTTCCCCCTATGGCAGGGTAACTTCTAAGACTTCCTCACAGGTCCTTCAGTGTCCTCAGACAGGCTTCCGAGTCTCAGAGCCTTAAAAGTGAAACTTAATCAGGAAATGAAGTCCTGCAAGATCCCGTCATGCTGGCCTCTTTTGCAGTTATAGCTATGTCAAACATTAAAAATAAGTGCCTATACTCTAAGTCCAGTGTAGTACCCTCTACCTTTAGATAGGTGCTAGAATAGGATTTTTCTGGGTTTAAGATATCAGTGTAGGCAAATTTAGACGGGCCTGTGCTTTAGGTTTTGGTTTAAGGTTGGGAGTGTTTAGTGTAGTGGTGGGTGTGATAACCTGTGCTCGGACTCAGAGGAGCTGCTTTCAGGACTATTGTTCTGGAACGGGGGCTAGACCTGAGGTTTGAGTGGCAGGCAGCTCATGTGAGGAGCTCTGACCAATTCCCATTCGGTATTGGCAGGGCGCAGGCCTCCCATATAAGCTGGGGTCACATGCTGCCTGGGAGATTCTGATGGTGCAGGAAAAAGGAGAATGGAGTTTTAGGTAGCTGCCGCAGGGCATCCCCAAGTGGGGGGGTGCGCCGAGCACGGAGGAGGGCTGGAGGAGCTGCTAGGATGTATTCCAGGATAAAGATCTTCACTATGGAGTTGGTGTCAAGCTGCTGTGACCTGGGAACACAGGACTTGCACTTTGGAGAAGGTCAGTGAAGAAGAAAAGGAGGACTGTTGAGAGTAGTGCAGAATGCTGTGGCCGGGGAACGCAGCGTTTGCAGTTATGGACTGGCTGGGAACAATAGTTTGCTTATTACCGTGTGTTAGGCAGGGGCGGATCCAGGGGGGGCAACAGGGCAATTGCCACCCCGAGAAATTTGTTGTGGGCCGGGCGGGTGAGAGAGCGGGCGGATGAGGGAGCGGGCGGCTCCGAGCAGATGAGGGAGCAGGCGGATGAGGGAGTGGGCGGCTCCGAGCAGATGAGGGAGTGGGCGGATAAGGGAGCGGGCGGCTCCCCGAGCAGATGAGGGAGCGGGCGGATGAGGGAGCGGGCGGCTCCCCGAGCAGATGAGGGAGCGGGCGGATGAGGGAGCGGGCGGCTCCCCGAGCAGATGAGGGAGCGGGCGGCTCCCCGAGCAGATGAGAGAGCGGGTGGCGCCGCGGGAGCACCGGGCGGCTTGGTTTGTGGGTGGGCATGTGGCTCAGTGTGTGGGCGGGTGAGAGCAGGCTAGGTGTGAGTGGGGGCGGCTGGCCAATCAGCGAGCCGGCGTGCAGGGGAGCAGAGAGATGACATCATCTCTCACTGCCCCGCATCCCTGCAGTAACTTCTGCCCTCACTGTTCAGGCAGTGTGGGCAGCAGAGAGATTACATTATCTCTCTGCTGCCTGATCTGGGACAAAGAAGCAAAAGGCAAGCAAAACACCACCTTAGCAGCTACGTGACAATCCGCAAGGTGTGTCAGGTGACGTGGCAAGTGACAATCCTCAATGTGTGGCAAGTGACAATCCGCATCTGGTGGCAGGTGACGTGACAATCTGCAATGTGTGGCAGGTGACGTGGCAAGTGACAATGTGCAAGGTGTGGCAGGTGACGTGGCAAGTGACAATCCGCATCTGGTGGCAGGTGACGTGACAAGTGACAATCCGCAACATGTGGCAGGTGACAATCTGCATCTGGTGGCAGGCAAGTGACAATCCGCAATGTGTGGCAGGTGACGTGGCAGGTAACGTGGCAAGTGACAATCCGCATCTGGTGGCAGGTGACGTGGCAAGTGACAATCCGCAATGTGTGGCCGGTAACGTGGCAAGTGACAATCTGCAATGTGTGGCAGGTGACGTGGCAAGTGACAATCTGCAACGTGTGGCAGGTGACGTGGCAAGTGACAATCTGCAACATGTGGCAGGTGACGTGGAAAGTGACAATCCGCAACATGTGGCAGGTGACAAATTATTTTTGTTATGGGTAACATTCAACTTTAAAGTGGTTGTAAACTCTATTCATAATATTTGACCTAAGCACATATATCTGTAGTGTTTACTTATCTCCCTCCAAAGCTCTACATGCCGTGTCTTTCTGCTGCTCCGTTCCTCTGTTATCAGCAGGGTCCCTTCTGACAAGTTCTCTGACACACAAGATAACAGCAGCTGAAAATTTGTGTCGGGTAGGGAACTTAGAGATTGATAAGCAGAGAGATTGTCTATTCAGAGTACGAGTGGACAGCGCTCAATGGACTGAATAATTAAGCAGGAGAACCTCAAGAGTCAATCATGCCATGAATAGGAACTAATGTTTATTTCTCCAATGAAAAAAGATGATAAATAAAAAGGATAAAATAAGCCAACGATACCACACTGGTTAATATGAGGGGTTAATGTCATTCAAAAGACCAGCTGATTGGGCATGCAGTGAGGGATGGAAGCCTGGTCCAGGGTGGGTCCCTGATGGCCGGAACCAGGGAGCACCCGCATGCCTTGAAGGTGTCACTGCTAGTCACTACGAGATGGTATTACCCGGCTGGGGAACCGAGCCGAGGGATCCCCTGTCACTGCTTGTGGAGGTGTCACTTCCAGTCGCTGCGAGGTGGTGTGAACCGTCCGGGAGCCGAGCCGAGGAATTAACTTTGCGGCACCAACAGGGAATGAAAAGTGGAAGATGGATGCTGTCAACCAGCATGGAACGCAAGCTCCTCTGTTGCTGTGACGATGTGTTTCATGCTCATGCACTTAAAACGCGCCATCACTGCAGCAGACGAGCTTTGCGTTCCATGCTGGTTGTCCGGTATCCATCTTCCTCTTTCCATTCCCTGTTGGTGCTGCGGAGTTACATCATCGGCTGGTCTTTTGGATGGCTTTAACCTCTCAACACCCATATGAACTAGTGTTGTATCGTTGGCTTATTTAATCCTTTTTATTTATCATCTTTTTCATTGGAGAAATAAACATTAGTTCTTATTCATGGCATGATTGACTCTTGTGGTTTTCCTGCTTGATTATCCAGTCCATTGAGCCGTGTCCACTGGTTTGTTTTTTTCCATGTTACATTTTCCACATGTTATTGGTCAGCTGCACTGGCTCTAGATGAGTTCTATCCAGTTGCTTCACACTAACTTTTGATCCACATTTTCTAGTGCTTGAGGTTCACTGTTTCTATCCAGAGTACAGCTCTGCACAATCCTTTGTTTCTCTGCCTATGTGGAGGGGGGGAGGTGTCCCTTTCCTCCAATCAGCTCTCACACAGTATAAGCCCAGACTCCGCACCCACTGCTAAAAGAGTAAACAAGATTTCTAACATGATCTGCACTTTTCAAAGAATATAGAAAGGGAAATTTACATACAGCAGATATACATGTAAAACTTATGTAGGGAGATTTGTTTCATCTCTGTGTATCATCTGAGGCTGTTCACATCACTTCACTGGGTATATGTGAGGGTTTACATCCACTTTAAGCACATGCATAGGACTCAGGCTTCAGGCCTAGTTGCAAGGATGCTCCATGAACACAGACCCCAGGGCGGGGCCTGGGTGGAAGAAAGCGATCACCTGGCCTCCCCAAATATTTATACTCTCTCCCAGCATGCACTAGTGGCCAGGAAACTCCTACTGGTTGGCTAAGAGTAGCATAAATAATCATCAGCCAGTTTTTCTGTAGCTCGTCATAGTAGTACCAGAGGTACCAATGACACCTCCTGTCAAAAGAGAGGGACTACATCTAAACTGGATTTAGGGGAAACCCCAGATGATCAAATAAACTACAAATCAGCCAGGTTACTCACCACTAAGCAAAGCCAAATTAGCCAGTAGCCCCTGTTTAAGACAAGGGGGCTACATTTATACTACAGTTTACTCTTTATACTAATTTGAACAGCTTTTTGTCTCTGTTTATTTTGAAAAACTGCCAATACACCTCTCTCACCTCAGAAGGTGGATTATACTCACCTCTACAGCAGGTGGCGTGTTGAAAACTTGCTCCCTTTGGGGACTGCTGCTATCCAACACTTTTATGCCACGAGGCATGTCCACCCACTGGCCACAGAGGTTTATGTCTTTACCTCATTACAGGAAACAGTACTAATGTAGGAGCCACAGGAGGAACCACAGAGCTGCCTGGGGTATGCTATGCAATACACCCACAATTGTCTGATAGCATCTCATTGATAGCTGGGGGGCATCTAGGTACTGATAGATATTTTAGAGTCAGGTTTTGTGTATGTAAGGGACAGCAAGGAGCCCACAGTGGATGTGTTTGGGGATTTGTCTTACAGTAATTTATGGATGAACAATTGAAGTACAGAGTAAGTAAACTGTGCACCAAGCATCCAATTCAAGGTTTAGTTTTAAACTAAAATTTATTTAAAAAAATTAAATTCAATTAAAGTAAAACTGAAAGCAAAACTTTCCCTTTAGTTTTGAAAATAGTGAAGAGGGATTAGAACACCTGATTGAGGTATTTCAGGAAAATACTGCATTACGGTCACTAGATGGAGCTGATGATCATAGAAAAAAAAAAACATTTTAGGCAAATTACAAACATGTTTTTGTGACAGCTGTGCAAATGCTTGAGGCATTCATACGGCTATTTATTTATTTTTTTAAGTGTTTGTAAAGTCAGGATAATGAATAACTGCCACCCCCTCTGTTGTATCAAGATCTAAAGTACTGGGTGTCTGTTTTCTTAAAATTCTAATCCTAAATACCTAGTCTCACAGCATCAATGTGCAGTCACGTGAACTTCATCTGCTCTCCTTCCCTGATCGAAGGAATGTGGAGGAAGGAGCTGAGATAACCCTCTGATGTCAGCCAACCAGCAGAGGAAGGTCACGTGACTGTACATCAGTGCTGTAAGAGAAGGTATTTAGAATTTAGAATTACAAAAACTGACACACGGTACTTTATATCTTGATAAAACAGAGGGGGTGCCACTTTTTTATAAATGGTATTTTCAAGCCACAAGGAAGAGCAGCTGGAGGGGAGGTGCAGGGAGGAGATCGGCTCACACACAGGCTTCAGAACTGACAGGGAGGGAGAGACTCAGAGCAGAGAGCAGACAGCGGGATAACAGAGGCACATAAACTGACCACGGTATCATGGATCAGAAACCATGGTTACTGTGGTCAGCACACACATGGGGACACAGGACCAGGCAGGATCAACCAGGTATTTTACATTATAAAATGGGACAAATTACACAGAACAAGCACTGTGCTGTTTAACATGCTTTAAGCGTTTGCCGACCACCACATGCCGATTTACGTCAGCAGAATGGCACAGGCAGGCAAAAGGGCGTACCTGTACGTCCCTTTGAATTTGCCGCCTAGCGGGCGTGCGAGCGCCCGCTAGACAGGAGCGCGCCCGTGGGTCCCGCAAACTCTATGTTCGCCTTCGGCCCGCGATTGCGGCAAGTAGAGGCAGAACAGGGAGATGCCTATGTAAACAAGGCATTTCCCTGTTCTGCCTAGTGACATGACAGGGATCTACTGCTCCCTGTCATCGGGAGCAGTGATCTCTGTCATGTTGTAGTTAGCCCATCCCCCCCTACAGTTAGAACACATCCAGGGAACATACTTAACCCCTTGATTGCTCCCTAGTGTTTAACCTCTTCCCTGCCAGTGTCATTTATACAGTAATCAGTGGCTATTTGTTGCTCTGATCGCTGTATAAATGTCAATGGTCCCAAAATAGTGTTAAAAGTGTCCGATCTGTCTGCCATAATGTCGCAGTCATGATAAAAATTGCAGATCGCCGCCATTACTAGTAAAAAAAAAAAAAATTAATAAAAAAATTGCCATAAATATATCCCCTATTCTGTAGACGCTATAACTTTTGCGCAAACCAATCAATATACACTTATTGTGATTTTTTTTACCAAAAATATGTAGAAGAATACATATCGGCCTAAACTGTGGAAGAAATTATTTTTTTTTATATATTTTGTGGGGATATTTATTATCGCAAAAAAGTAAAAAATATTGCTTTTTTTTAAAAATTGTCAGTCTTTTTTGTTTATAGCACAAAAAATAAAAACCGCAGAGGTGATCAAATACCACCAAAAGAAAGCTCTATTTGTGGAAAAAAAACAGGGCGTCAATTTTGTTTGGGTACAACGTCGCACGCCTGCGCAATTGTCAGCTAAAGTGACGCAGTGCCGAATCGCAAAAAATGCTCTGGTCAGGAAGGGGGTAAATCCTTCCGGGGCTGAAGTGGTTAAAGGAACAGATTTTTTTTTTTCTTTCTAAGAACAACAATGTAATATATTGTAGATTATTAGTTATCAGACATGTTGGTGGCATTAGATTTCTTTTGCCAGGCTTTTTTTTGTCCTTTATTATCTATCGGTAGTCCAGCCACTAACACACTTCCTATCCTAGGGTCACCACGTTCACTTACTGTACTGTATGGTTCATGGGTTACCAGTGTTTTCACCCTTTAAGAGGAAAGGATTACAGACCTTCTCCCCCAGTGGTGGTGTTCTGTAGTTCACATAGTTGGAATATGCATGGCTGTCTGCTTGAGAAAAGCCTGCAGAATGCAGCACAGAAGTTCTGGTAGGATCAACAGACATTATTTGCACTTATTGAACAGATATAACACACTTTCAATGGTATATTCACTAGACTAAACCGGAGTAAATTGAAAATAAATAATTGTTGGAATTTACATACATTTTAAATTGTAAGTAGAAAGTAAAAGCAAATTTAAGTGCATGGAAGTTTTTGTAAAACCCACATTTTAAGAGCTGAGTGGGTTAAACTTCAACATAAGAGATGCAATAATAGAGGCTTTTTTGTAGAAACTATTACATATTTCAGTTATACAGTACCGATATTCTTATGTGCATAATATTGAACAGAAAGTTAACTACAAAATTTAATACATGAAATTAAAACATTAAAAATATGCTTGAATAGACTTGAATCTATTATTTAACTGCTTTCATTAAAGGCCCTTTTAAAAATCTATTTTCTTGAGTATCATTTAGAGAAGTCATTATAATTTTGATGTAAGAAATACTGCTGAAAAATGATACACCAATTCACAGATAAAATCATTTAAAAGCATTGTAATTGCTCAGTGCTGTATATATTTATTTTGAAAAATAAACAATTTCTCATTTTCAGTAACTACTTTTCAGTTTCATGTTAATAAATAAAAAAGAATAAGTAGGGTGATTTTGGTTATGCATTTATGCACCTTGTATTGCTTAGTGCATGATCAAACATACACTATATTACCAAAAGTATTGGGACGCCTGCCTTTACACGCACATGAACATTTAATGGCATCCCAGTCTTAGTCCGTAGGATTCAATATTGAGTTGGCCCACCCTTTGCAGCTATAATCGCTTCGACCCTTCTGGGAAGGCTGTCCACAAGGTTTAGGAGTGTGTCTATGGGAGTGTTTGATCATTCTTTCAGAAGCGCATTTGTGAGGTCAGGCACTGATGTTGGATGATAAAAAAGAAAGAAGGACGGCGCCCTCTAAGTGCAGCATATATGTTAAAAATATTTATTGAGGTCGGGCACTGATGTGGACAAGAAGGCCTGGCTCACAGTCTCCACTCTAATTTATACCAAAGCTGTTCTATGGGGTTGAGGTCAGGACTCTGTGCAGGCCAGTCAAGTTCCTCCACCCCAAACTCGCTTATCCATATCTTCGTGGACCTTGCTTTGTGCACTGGTCATTTGGTGGAGGGGGATTATGGTGTGAGGTTGTTTTTCAGGGGTTGGGCTGGGCCCCTCAGTTCCAGCGAAGGGAACTCTTAAGCATACCAAGACATTTTGAACAATTTCACGCTCCCATCTTTGTGGGAACAGTTTGGGGATGGATCCTTCCTGTTCCAACATGACTGTGCACCAGTGCACAAAGCAAGGTCCATAAAGACCTGGATGAGCGAGTGTATTTTATGCGTGGCCCAAGACAATTCCTCTTCTTCCATTGTGGCCTAGGAAGGTGAAAAAGTTGGACAACCCTGGAAGTGTCCATAAGTGGAGCTTGGTATAAGGTGTCACCCCTTGGCTTCTTATGCTTTTTGATGACTCTACTTTTGAGAATCTCCAGCCATTGTTTCCGGCTCTGGTTTCTGGTTATGTTGAAGAGCATTTGAAGTTTCCATAATATAGAATAATGGAAAGTGTATGCCCAAACCAAAGTTTTTTTGTTTAGTTTGATTGGGGGAAGGATTAGAACCCTCTGTTGAGCCTAATATTAATCTAGGGTTCTCTAATGCCCCGTACACACGGTCGGATTTTCCGATGGAAAATGTGTGATAGGACCTTGTTGTCGGAAATTCCGACCGTGTGTAGGCTCCATCACACATTTTCCATCGGATTTTCCGACACACAAAGTTTGAGAGCAGGCTATAAAATTTTCCGACAACAAAATCCGTTGTCGGAAATTCCGATCGTGTGTACACAAATCCGACGGACAAAGTGCCACGCATGCTCAGAATAAATAAAGAGATGAAAGCTATTGGCCACTGCCCCGTTTATAGTCCCGACGTACGTGTTTTACGTCACCGCGTTTAGAGCGATCGGATTTTCCGACAACTTTATGTGACCGTGTGTATGCAAGACAAGTTTGAGCCAACATCTGTCGGAAAAAATCCTAGGATTTTGTTGTCGGAATGTCCGAACAAAGTCCGACCGTGTGTACGGGGCATTAGAAAGACTTAAAAACAGGAGTTCAGAAGATTTTCCCCTCTATTTTTGTTCCCTACTAGAAATACACTATACTTTTAGGTTTTGTAGAACAACCTAGTGCTGAATAATACAAAAATGTTAGAAATGTAATCACTTACCCTTTTTCTCTCATTGTTAAAACCATCTTTAATCATCTCTTCTGAGGCCAGCTTGCCTTGTAAATGCTTCATGGAATCCTGCTGTTCCTGAAGCCATTGCTCAGATTTGTAGGATTTTTCCATGACCTCTTGGTACAAATCCCGTTGTTGCTCGAGTTGTTTGCTGAGCTTGTTGATCTTCTGTTGAAGCTCCTCACATGTCTGTATGAATGTAAGTTTATATAAATATGCATGTATAGGGCCAACAGTAAACATTAAAGAAGCTCTTCCAACAAAGCTAGTTGCTTCATATCTGGTAGGGTCTACTGAGAGTGGTTATTTAAAAGGAATCAAAGCCCGATACGCGCTGCGCGTTATTTTTTTTGTTCAAGACGCTGGCTAAAAAGATAAAAACTGAAAGATCGCTATATCAACACAAGAAATATTGGTGCAGTGACCTCCCCCGCTGTGCTAGTGTATGCTGACAGGGGTAACTGGCTGGATCAGCAGGTGAAAACGAAGAGGGAAAAAGCCTAAAAACAGAAAACGAATGCAGCCTCCACGTCTGAGGATTAGTAAGCTGCAATATATTACATTTTTAGTTTTGGGTTTAATACCATTTTAAGATTTCTTGCTCTGCTTTAGATGTTTAATTTGATGTTTAAAAGATGTGAAGAAATACAGCTACATTTGTCTAGCACATAAGAGATACAATTATCACAACACATTTCAAACATGATGATGCCCAAGCTTTAGCTTGTCTTAATATTTACACCACTGCTTCCTTGGTGTATATATTATAACTATCAGATTTGGAACAGTGGAGCATCGGCTTAAAGAAGTTGTAAAGACACAAGGTTTTTTTACCTCCATGCATGAAGGTAAAAAAACTTCTGTGTGCAGCAGCCCTCCCAGCCCCCCTAATACCTGAGTCCCCTCTCGATCCAGCGATGTCCACAAGAGCCTTGCATCCCATGGGGACTCGCACTCCTGATTGGCTCCTGCAGCTGTAAATCACAGCCAGTGAACCAATCAGGAGACAGAAGGGGCGTGGCTGACCCGCGTCTCCATGTGTGAATGGACACACAGAGCAGTGGCTTGGCTCGGGTTCCCTCATAGCAAGCCGACAGGAGGGAGGAGCCAGGCTGCTCTGTGCAAAACCATTGCACAGAGCAGGTAAGTATTACATGTTTGTAATCAATGGCGACCCTAGGGGGGGGCAGAGGGGGCCCTGACCCCCCCAACATTATGCTGGGCCCCACCATGTGCCCCCCCCCCAAAAAAAAAATTTTTTTTTTTTTTAATTTTTTTTTTTTTACAAAAAGGCAATTTCTTTTTGTTTGTATTCATATCGGATGTGCCGCATCTTACTCGGGCCATGCTGGGGTAACACAGTCTCTATTGAGAGGGAGAACGTCCCCAGTCAGCTCCTGCAGGTGATTCCTCCCCCCTCCCTCTGCTCGCTGACACTGCACAATGCAAGCGCTCACACAACCACGGCCGCCCAATCTGCTCCTTCCCCTGCATCCTCATTGGCAGGGAGAAGAGCGAGTTGCAGGAAGGACTCCACCAGGACTCTCAGTTACTGAAAAAACAGACTGATTTCTCCCGTCCTTAGGACAGGAGAACGAGCCTGTAAATTCCAAGAAATGCCAGACCAGCGCTGTCAATAGCAGGGGCAGGACAGCAAGAGGAGGCTGGGAAACCCCACAGTGACAGAACACCAGGGCCGGGTGGCAAGACAACCTTTGCAACCCTGATAGTTCTCCCACTGCTTTGGACCCTTATATTTTCTTGGTATGCTGGTGACATACAGTATATCTCTTGTTCTCTGTCACCCTGGGGGGCCCCAATACAGTAGGAAGGGAGCTCACTGCAGAACATGTGAAAGGGCCATTGTGGGATCGTAGTAAAGGGGTAAAGGGCCCCAGGATAGATAAAATATCTATCTATCTATCTATCTATCTATCTATCTATCTATCTATCTATCTATCTATCTATCTTTGCATTTTATATTGCCCCCCTATTTTTGTCCCTGTCCCCCCATGTGCCCCCCCTAAATATGAAAGCTGGAGACGCCACTGTTTGTAATATTAATGAAAAAATAATTCAAGCTTTACAATCATTTTAATTTAGCGTATGCCATGCTCTATAAATAGAAACTAGTACATCTCTCAAATTAAATAATTTTAGTGCACAGGATAACAGGGTCAGATTACACCATTGGTTTGGCGTTTAAGCCTTACTAAATTCCTCCCAGAGTATTTAAATCCATCATGAAGAAATTGCTCTGGTAATTCCTTATTTTATTTATCAAAGGTATTTAAAAAGTACCAACAACTTTTCACAGCACTTTACATACAGTATCTCAGACAAATGATAGAAAGAAAGAAATGATACTTTGCTACAATGTAAAGTAGTGAGTGTACAGCTTATATAACAGTGTAAATTTGCTGTCCCCTCAAAATAACTCAACACACAGCCATTAATGTCTAAACCGCTGGCAACAAAAGTGAGTACACCCCTAAGTGAAAATGTCCAAATTGGGCCCAATTAGCCATTTTCCCTCCCCGGTGTCATGTGACTCGTTAGTGTTACAAGGTCTCAGGTGTGAATGGGGAGCAGGTGTGTTAAATTTGGTGGTATTGCTCTCACTCTCTCATACTGGTCACTGGAAGTTCAACATGGTACCTCATGGCAAAGAAATCTCTGAGGATCTGAAATTTTTTTTTTTTGCTCTACATAAAGATGGCCTAGGCTATAAGAAGATTGCCAAGACCCTGAAGCTGAGCTGCAGCACGGTGGCCAAGACCATACAGCGGTTTAACAGGACAGGTTCCACTCAGAACAGGCCTCGCCATGGTCGACCAAAGAAGTTGCGTGCATGTGCTCAGCATCATATCCAGAGGTTGTCTTTGGGAAATATACATATGAGTGCTGCCAGCATTGCTGCAGAGGTTAAAGGGGTGGGGGGGGGGGGTCAGCCTGTCAGTGCTCAGACCATACTCCGCACACTGCATCAAATTAGTCTGCATGGCTGTCATCTCAAAAGGAAGCCTCTTCTAAAGATGATGCACAAGAAAGCCTGCAAACAGTTTGCTGAAGAGAAGCAGACTAAGGACATGGATTACTGGAACCATGTCCTATTGTCTGATGAGACCAAGATAAACGTATTTGGTTCAGATGGTGTTAAGCGTGTGTGGCGGAAACCAGGTGAGGAGTACAAAGACAAGTGTGTCTTGCCTACAGTTAAGCATGGTGGTGAGAGTGTCATGGTCTGGGGCTGCATGAGTGCTGCCGGTGTCTTGCCGAGAAAGTTCCCCCGGTGGATAAGGACCCCCCTGTACTGCGCAGGCGCAGCGCTTGCGCAGTACGAACGACTAGGAGCCGCCGAAAATAGCCGAAGCTGAAAAACTTCAATCAGCTGTACACGGCGCCTGCGCCCTGGGTCCAGGTTCAAGCCCCACCATCCAAGTGGACCCAGAGGGAGAATAAAAAAGTGCCGAGCGAAGCGAGGCCGTGCCCGAAGCGTGGCGAGCGAAGCAAGCCCGCAAAGGGTCCTCTTACAGGCACCGTGTACAGCTGATTTCTATTCTATTCGGCTTCGGCTATTTCCGCTGGCTCCTTCTGCGCAAGCGCTGCGCCTGCGCAGTAGAATGGGGTCCTTATCCGCCGAGGGGAACTTTCTCGGCAGAACACTGGCGCGGGGGAGCTGCAGTTCATTGAGGGAACCATGAATGCCAACATGTACTGTGACATACTGATGCAGAGCATGATCCCCTCCCTTTGGAGACTGGGCTGCAGGGCAGTATTCCAACATAACGACCCCAAACACACCTCCAAGACGACCACTGCCTTGCTAAAGAAGCTGAGGGTAAAAGTGATGGACTGGCCAAGCATGTCTCCAGACCTAAACCCTATTAATGAGCATCTGTGGGGCATCCTCAAACGGGAGGTGGAGGAGCGCAAGGTCTCTAACATCCACCAGCTCTGTGATGTCGTCCTGCAGGAGTGAAAGAGGACTCCAGTGGCAACCTGTGAAGCTCTGGTGAACTCTATGTCCAAGAGGGTTAAAGCAGTGTTGGAAAATAATGGTGGCCACACAAAATAATTTAGACTGTTATACAAGCTGTACACCCACTACTTTACATTGTGGCAAAGTGTCATTTCTTCAGTGTTGTCACATGAAAAGATATAATAAAATATTTTCAAAAATGTGAGGGGTGTACTCACTTTTGTGAGATACTGTAGTGTATACATGCATCAATGAGCCTTGACTGACCATGACCCTGTCGCTGGTTCACCAGTTTTCCTTCCTTGAACCACTTTTGGTCAGCCCTGACCACTGCAGACCAGGAACATCCCACAAGAGCTACTGGCAGTGGCGGCCCTTCAATAGGGGGTGCACGGGTGCCCCCCCCCCCAAGCTAGTCATTAAAAATAAGTGGTCCTTTAAGTGTGTCCAGGTGCCAGACACACAGCTGTCTAGGAGACGCTTTTACACCTTGCAATCAGCTGATTGTAACGGGAAGCTGATTCGTCTGTGTTTAGGTAGTTTTCGGGACGCAAGAGATGCGCCCGCAAACACTCCCACTCTACAATGATTTGTCCCTTTGGCTCCTGTGCTGTTTTTGATTGGCGAGGACCAGAGGACGGTGCTTTTTGTGGCACCGCGGCGTAACTTCCGGTTTCCCGGCCACCATTCACTGTGCTGTGGACTGTGTGTGGTGGATTAAGGAAGGCCTGAGTGGTGCCCCTGTGATTCCAGCTAGCGGTAAGTGTCTACGCTGCGACCCTCAGGCTCAGTCAGTCTTCACTCTTCACTCAGTCTCTCTCTCTCTGCTCTGACACTGACAGCCGCAGCCATCCCTCCACTCCGCACACACTTCCCTGCACTTCTCTGCTCTCAGTCATTCTTCACTCAGTGCAGACTAGGCCCAGGCCAGGGTGGATGACTGAGTGATGGCACAGCTGGACTGGGGCATCAGGGTGTCAGTGAGTGTGCCACTGCCACATCATGTCTTGCTGGCTGCAAATACATTTTGGGGATTTCTGCCATGTACTGACTACTAAGGGTCAATCAGGAGGTGTCACTTGTCAGTCTTCCTGGATGTGTGTATATATAGCTGTATACACTACACAGATAATATACTGCTGATATACTGTACATCATCTGTCCTGCTACTATATATATAGCTGTATACAGGACAGATGATGTATATCTGCAGTCATGGGATGATGGAGGAAGGTCTCTATATACAGGAAGGAATGTGGGTGTATATAGCTAGCTGTATACAGGACAGATGATGTATACCTGCATACCCTGATCTGTGAGGCTGCGCTACACACCCTGATCTGTAATGCTGAGCTATAAACCCTGATCTGTAATGCTTAGCTATATACCATGATCTGAAATGATGAGCTGTATACCATGATCTGTAATGCTGAGCTGTATACCCTGATCTGTAATGCTGAGCTACTGTATATACCCTCATCTGTAATGCTGAGCTATATACCCTAATCTGTGAGGCTGAGCTATATACCCTAATCTGTAATGCTGAGCTATATACCCTGATTTGTAATGCTGAGCTATATACCCTGATCTGTAAAGCTGAGCTATATACCCTGATCTATAATGCTGAGCTATATAACCTGATCTGTAATGCTGAGCTGTATAACCTGATCTGTAATGCTGAGCTATGAGCTATATACCCTGAACTGTGAGGCTGAGCTATATACCCTGATCTGTGAGGCTGAGCTATATACCCTGATCTGTGAGGCTGAGCTATATACCCTGATCTGTGAGGCTGAGCTATATACTCTGTCCTGTGATGCTGAGCTGTATACTCTGTCCTTTGATTCTGGGGCTGTATACTCTGTCCTGTGATGCTGAGCTGTATACTCCTGACACCATGGGTGGAAGCAAGTGGAATACAGGGGACGGAGTAGGTGGATTATATAAGGGGTGGAGCTTATGATAAGTGGGAGGGATCAAAAAGGAAGGGCAGGGTCTGTCGCCCCACCATCCTAAAACCTCACCAGGCGTCACTGGCTACAGGTTTGGAGTTGCTCTAACCCAGTCGTCTAGCCATTACAATTTGGCACTTGTGTGCCAATTTTTCCTGCTTTCAACACATCACCTTTTGGCAAAACATGTTCGCTTGCTGTCTAATATAGCCCACTGACTTTCAGATGTCGTTGTCACAAGATAATCAAAGTTATTCACTTTACCTGTCAGTGGTCATAATGTTATGGCTGTAGTGTATATATACAGTGTATACAGTACTGTGCAAACGTTTTAGGCAGGTTTGAAAAAATGCTTTTCTGCTTACAGAAATAGAAGGTTAATAGTTTTTTTTTTTTTATCAATTTTTTATCAGTTAAAAAAATGGAAAGTAAATGAACAGAAGAGAAATCCAAATCAAATCAATATTTGGTGTTACCACCCTTTGCCCATCAATTCTTCTAGGTACAGTTGCAAACAGATCTTCTGTGGATGTAGGCGGCCTCAAATCCTTCTGTCTCTTCATGTAATTCCAGACAGACATGATGATGTTGATGTTAGGGCTCTTTGGGGGGCAACCCATTACTTCCAGGACTCCTTGTTTTATTTTACTCTGATGATAGTTTTAAATTACATTGGCTGCAGAATAAATTGGGGGCCTGTATTTCTCAGCATTGAGGACACCATTGATCCTGACCAAATCTCCAACTCCATTCGTGGAAATGCAGCCCAAAACTTGCTAGGAACCTCAACCATGCTTTACTGTTTCCTGCAGACACTCACTGTAGCGCTCTCCAGACCTTCAGTGAACAAACTGCCTCCAGCTACAGCCAAAAATTTCACATTTTGACTCATCAGTCCAGAGCATCTGCTGCCATTTTTCTGCACCCCAGTTCCTACATTTTCGTGC
The DNA here is from genome assembly GCA_037952835.1 of Lithobates septentrionalis. Classification (NCBI taxonomy): domain Eukaryota; kingdom Metazoa; phylum Chordata; class Amphibia; order Anura; family Ranidae; genus Lithobates; species Lithobates septentrionalis. Next base: position 1,716,479 of record JBBDGP010001542.1, on the reverse strand, counting down.
ACAGTTGAGTCACTAATGCCGCGTACACACGGTCGGACTTTCTATCCTACTTGGTCCGGCACACTTTCTGACGGACTTTGTCCGCCAGGTGAGCCGGACTTTAAAACGGACGGACTTGCCCACACACGACCGGACTTTGCGGTGGGCTAAGTCCGCCCGTCTTTCCGACGGACTTTCGCCGGAGTTACGGCGGACTTTCAGAATGAACGGACTTGCCCACACACGGACAAGTCCGTTCATTTTGAACGTGACTCAGGTGTGACGGGACTAAAAAAGGAAGTCAATCTTGCCGCTGAACACAGCGGAGAAGCCGGCCGAAGAACTGGAACACCGGGAGAAGAGAGCGGAGAAGAACCAACCGGAAGCCGGGAGAAGATGAACCGGAGGGACCCCCGAAGCCGGAAGAAGACCCCCGAAGCCGGAGGAAGATCCCCCCCCCGGAGCTGTTTAATAAAATATTTTAAAAACCTGTGTAGTGTTTTATTATTTACACTTTTTCCCTGGGTGAATGGGTAGGGGTACCATGTACCCCATACTCATTCACATAGGGTGGGGGGCCGGGATCTGGGGGCCCTCTTATTATAGGGGGCTCCCGGATTCCGATAAGACCCCCGCCCGCAGACCCCAACAACCAACGGCCAGGGTTGTCGGGAAGAGGCCCTTGTCCTCATCAACATGGGGACAAGGTGCTTTGGGGTGGGGGGGCCCCACAGGGCGCCCCCCTCCCCCAAAGCACCCACCCCCCATGTTGAGGGCATGCGGCCTGGTACGGTTCAGGAGGGGGGGGGGCGCTCGCTCGTCCCCACCTCCTTTCCTGACCGGCCAGGCTGCGTGCTCGGATCGGGGTCTGGTATGGATTTTAGGGGGGACCCCACGCCGTTTTTTCGGCGTAGGGGGGTTCCCTTTATAATCCATACCAGACCTAAGGGCCTGGTATGCCCCGCGCTCGCCGCAATAGGAAAATTTGTTTTTCCTATTGCAGCGAGCGCGAAATGCAATACCCTGCCCTCGCGTCGTATCTGGTCCGTTGGACCAGCATACACACGAGCGGGCTTTTTGTCGGACCAGCACACAGACGAGCGGACTTTCCGCCCAAAACTGAGTCCGACGGAAAGATTTAAAACATGTTTCAAATCTAGGTCCGGCGGGCTTTTGGGAAAAAGTCCGCCGGAAAAGTCCGCCGGCGCCTACACACGGGCGGATTGTCCGGCACACTCTGGTCCGCCGGCATTACTGTGTACGCGGCATTAGGCTTGTTTCCACGTAGGAAGTAAGACTTTTTAGCAGCAATTCTTCCATAAAGACCAATTCTGCCCAGACCTCTCTGGACAGTAGATGGATGTACCTGGGTCTCACTGGTTTACGCCAGTTCTGTGCTGATGACACTGCTGGACTTCTGATGTAGAAGGGAAGTAAGCATGATGTGTCTTTCATCTGCTGCAGTAAGTTTCCTTGGCCAACCGCTGTTTCTACAGTCCTCAATGTTCCCCAATCAATGGTGTCCTCAACGCTGAGAAACACAGGCAGATACAGTACTTATCCATCATGCCATACCTTCTGGTAAGCATGGGATTGGCCCCAAATGTATTCCTCAGCAGGACAACGACCCCAAACATACAGCCAATGTCATTAAGAATCATCTTCAGTGTAAAGAAGAACAAGCAGTCCTGGAAGTGATGGTTTGGCCCCCACAGAGCCCTGATCTCAACATCGTCAAGTCTGTCTGGGATTACATGTGCAGACAGAAGGATTTGAGGCAGCCTACATCCACAGAAGATCTGTGGTTAGTTCTCCAAGATGTTTGGAACAACCTATCTGCCCAGTTCCTTCTAAAACAAATGTGCAAGTGTACCTAGAAAAATTGATACTGGGTATCACACCAAATATTGCTTTGATTTAGATTTTTTTTCTGTTCGCTCACTTTGCATTTTGTAAATTGATCAAATTAAATGAAGCGCACTACCCCCGTAGGAGCTGCAAGTTAGTTCTTTCCTTTTCGCCAGTGTGGTTCTATTACCCCCCTTCCTTGCAGTGATGACACCGCAGACAGTCTTAAACAAACAAACATGAACTTTATTCTTTCCATTGATGCATAGCATAAAGAATGTGAGTAGATCCTCCAGAAATATGAGCTGCCTTCATAGACTTGGTTCCTGTAATGGTCTGCAAATCTTCTCCCTTCTGTTTACTACTACTTCCCCAGCATTTCCAAATTTAAGCCCTAAGAACAATACTCTGAATAGAGTTCTTAGACTGACTGTTAGGATTTCTCCCAGGTGATAACTATTTAAGACTCCACGGTCAGCTCCTTAACACCCTCAGTCTTTGGAATTACTGTTCCCCTGGGTTTACACTCACGTGTACTTCTGAGCAACCCTCCATGCTTGCCATAGAGGGTCCTCTCCCAGTCCTTCTTCTGTTGGTAGTAGCAGCCTCCTCCTGTAATGCCCCGTACACGCGGTCGGACTTTGTTCGGACATTCCGACAACAAAATCCTAGGATTTTTTCCGACGGATGTTGGCTCAAACTTGTCTTGCATACACACGGTAACACAAAGTTGTCGGAAAATCCGATCGTTCTGAACGCGGTGGCGTAAAACACGTACGTCGGGACTATAAACGGGGCAGTGGCCAATAGCTTTCATCTCTTTATTTATTCTGAGCATGCGTGGCACTTTGTCCGTCGGATTTGTGTACACACGATCAGAATTTCCGACAACGGATTTTGTTGTCGGAAAATTTTATAGCCTGCTCTCAAACTTTGTGTGTCGGAAAATCCGATGGAAAATGTGTGATGGAGCCTACACAGGGTCGGAATCTCTGACAACAAGGTCCTATCACACATTTTCCGTCGGAAAATCCGGCCGTGTGTACGGGGCATTAGATGTTGCAGATTCCTACTGTTATCTCCTCCATTTCTCCTCCTGTTAAGGTACGTTCCCCTCCCCGGAGGGGAAAGCTCTTAAACTGCACCAGCTTCTACATACTGTCTTCCTCTGCCATTCTTTTCCCATCAGCCAGACTCCCTTGAGCATGTGATCCACAGTTTATATAGGCCTGAAAGCCCCTGCCCATTCAAATTAATAATTGGTTCAGGGTGACCCATACAACTAACTGTATCCTGTTTTCAATTTACCTGCCCTCCAGCACCTTTCACTGGACGAACAAGGCATCACTCTCGACAGAATGCAGGTGGTCACACCCTCATTTCTCCCCACCAAAATAAACCCAACCAGGCTTAAACCAAACAGCATACCTCCCAACAGTCCCGGATTGGGCGGGAATTTCCTGCTTTGACACCTGTGTCCCGCTATCCCGCCATACAGGTGATTTGTCTTGCATAATGCTGTTGACTACAAGCTAATTTTTCTCTCAATAGGACCTGCAGCAGTGTGCACATCCAGTACAGCCAGGGATTGCCTAGCAAGTCAGCTGGATGTGCACTGTGCAGCCCCAATGAGAGACTTCACCTGCCAAAAAGAGAGTGCGATGTCGGGTAGGGGCGGGACTGCTACCCAGACCCGCCCCTCTGTCAAACCAGTGCATAACGAAAGAGCCGGTGACACCACACCGGCATTCATAGATTGCTGGCCAGGATCAGCTATCTATTCCTCTCTGTCATGAAAGACGTCCTGTTAGTTCAGTCGTCGGCGGAAGATCGGTTAACAGAACTACTGTCAATAGAGCCAGAGGACGCGTTCAGAGGCGCGTTGGCGCGAACGGACGCATGCGGGTGCGCGCTAATACGAGCGGGTGTACAATGATACGAACGGGCACGTACGATCGGTACTCGGGCGTGCACGTGTGCACGCGGAGGCGCGCAGACGTGCAGTGTGACAGCTTTTGGCGCCATTAGGCCTGTTTAAGGGTGTCTGTCAGCATGCTTCCTTGCTGTCCGGTCTACAGCGTTCCCTGTGACCCTAAGCTTTCCAGTATACCTGTTTACCTGATTCCTGTTACCCGGCTTCTTCCTGACTTCTCCTGTTTGCTGCCAGTCCCCGACCTCGGCTTGTCTGACGATTCTCCTGCCTCATCCTTCAGTTATTACCTGCCTGTCTGTTGCCGATCCGGTCCGTACCCTGACTACTCTCCTGATTCCGTTTTGTACCTGCTCTGCTTGCCTGTGTTTGACCCGGCCTGTCTGACTTTGCTAGTGCTTCCAGTGGTACTACAGAACACCTCCCTGCTGCCTGCTTGTTCGTGGGTTTCTGCTAGCTACAGTGCTTCTCTATCCAGTCAACAGTTCCAGTGTTCCTGCCAAGAGTTCCAGTGCTCCAGTTGTACTACAGAACACCTCCCTGTTGCCTGTTGTTCCTGAGTTCCTGCCAGTGGATCCAGTGTTCCTGTCAGTCCTCCTGCTGCTTCACCAGAGGTCCGGATCAACTCTACACCTGCCACTTACCAAGCACTTGTGGCCCCCTGCGCTCTTGAGTCCCTGTCTTCTCTCTCAGGGGCTCTCGAACCAGAGGCACACGAGAGGCTACTCCTTGCATTCTGGGCTCCACCACCAGGTACGTGACAGTACCGTACAGCCATGTCTGAGCCCACGCAGGGAGCCTCTCCCATGGATGAACTCTGCCGCCATCTTGCTGGACTTACCCAGGCAGTAAAGAGCCTACAAGAAGGCTACACCCAGCTGGACGGCCGAGTCCAGGCCCTAGCATTGTCTACACCTCCAGTATCCGGGACTTCTGCTTCACCATCAGTGGTTATGTTGCCGCCTGAACCCAGGGTCCCCACGCCTGAAAGATTTTCGGGTAACCGGAGCAAATTCAGGTCCTTCCGTAACTCGTGTGAACTCTTTTTTGCCCTTCAACCAAGGACTTTCTCCCTGGAGGCCACCAAGGTGGGGTTCGTGATCTCGCTGCTGACCGGCGAGCCCCAGTCCTGGGCCCATCGCTTATTGGAAAAGAAAGATACCTCACTTGATACCCTGGATACCTTCTTTCGGGCTATGTCATCATTATATGAAGACCCACAGCTGACCGCTACGGCAGAGTCAGCCTTGCACACCCTACAGCAAGGCCGCAGACCTGTTGAGGACTATGTGTCGGAATTCAGACGCTGGAGTTCCGACACAAATTGGAACAATGCCGCCCTACGGTATCAGTTCCGTATGGGCCTTTCAGAATCCTTGAAGGATGAACTAGCCCGAGTGGGCATTCCAGAGACTTTAGAGGACCTCATAGACCTTTCCATCCAAATAGACAGACGCTTGAGAGAACGACGTACGGAGCGATCTTCTGGTCCTGCTCGTCTTGTCTGGATGCTGCCCCAGGTGCCTAGTTCTCCCCACTCCGCTCCTCCAGCTTCTACTACCATGACCTCAGATACACCGGAACCAATGCAGCTGGGACTCTTACGGCCATCCCTCACTCCTGAAGAGCGTCAACGCCGTCGGGCTGGTAACCTGTGCCTATACTGCGGGAAACCCGGACACTTTGTACGAACATGCCCGGCCAAGCTTCGTAAGTGCCTCTCTGTCTCTCCTGCTCTTACCCCAGCTGCACTGAATAATATGTCTCACCTGGCTGTTCCGCTTCTTTTACAGCTCCCAGGAGGGAATATACCAACCAGCGCTATCATTGATTCCGGGGCCTGCAGTGGCTTTATAGACTTGTCCTTCGCTTCCAGACATCACATTCCCATCCGGCCCAGGGCAAAAGGACTTTCAGTATATCTGGCCGATGGTTCTACCCTCAGATCAGGACCAGTAACCCAGGAAACAGTACCCATGCTCACCATCATTGCTGGCACTCATCAAGAGTTACTTTGTCTGGATGTCATTGAATCTCCTCTATTCCCTATCATATTGGGCATGCCATGGCTCAAGGCCCATAACCCACAAGTTGACTGGGCCTCAGGGAAAATTGAGTTTCCTTCCTCTTATTGCCACCAACACTGTCTACCAGAAGTTACTCAAGCTCCCTCTGCCCTGTTGTGCATGGAAACTGATGCCGAGACCCGTCAAGTTGTACCCGAAGTCTACCATAGCTTTCTGGACGTTTTCAGTCAAAAAGGGGCCGAGACCCTTCCTCCCCACCGGCCATATGACTGTCCGATTGAGCTTCTCCCAGGGGCAGAGATTCCTTTTGGGAGAATATTTCCTTTGTCAGAGTTAGAACTAGGAGTATTAAAAACTTACATTGACGACAATCTAAAGAAAGGCTTCATCCAACCTTCCACGTCCCCGGCAGGAGCAGGAATCTTTTTTGTGGAAAAGAAAGACCATTCCTTGCGCCCTTGTGTGGATTACTCAATAAAATCACGATCAAGAACCGTTATCCCCTACCATTAGTGCCAGAACTTTTTCAGAGGCTGGGGTCTGCAGTAGTGTTTTCTAAGTTAGATCTTCGTGGTGCCTACAACCTTGTCCGCATTCGCAAGGGAGACGAATGGAAGACTGCCTTCCGTACCCGGTTTGGGCACTTTGAATATTTAGTCATGCCTTTCGGACTTTGTAATGCCCCTGCTACATTTCAGCATTTTGTAAATAACATTTTCAGAGACTACCTTGACCTGTTTGTTGTTATTTATCTAGATGACATTCTAATCTTCTCTTCTTCCCTAGTTGAACACCGTGAACATGTCAGAAACGTTTTGACCCGACTTCGCCTGCACGGCCTTTACGCCAAGCCTGAGAAATGTGTCTTCGAACAGGAGAGTATTCAGTTCCTTGGTCTTATTATTTCTGTGGAAGGCATCAAAATGCACCTCAGAAGGTCTCCGCCATTCTGGACTGGCCCGCTCCTACTGACAAAAAAGGGATTCAACGTTTCATGGGATTTACGAATTTTTATAGAAAATTCATCAAGGGATTCTCCACCATCATTTCTCCTATTACAAGATTAACCCAACAGGGCCTCAAGTTCCACTGGTCTACGGAAGCTCAGATGGCCTTTACTACACTGAAGGATCTGTTTGTCTCAGCCTCAGTTTTAAAACATCCTGATTCCACGTTACCCTACATCCTGGAGGTGGACGCCTCGGAGATAGCGGTCGGTGCAGTACTCTCCCAAAGACAGGGGCCTAGGGCTCTTCTGCACCCAGTCGCTTTTTTTCCCCGTAAATTATCGGAAGCAGAAAAGAACTATGACGTGGGTGATCGAGAATTGTTAGCGATCAAAGCTGCGCTGGAGGAATGGCGATACCTGTTAGAGGGAGCAGCCCACCCGATTCTTGTTTATACAGATCACAAGAATCTAGAATATTTAAAGACTGCCAAGAGGTTGAACCCACGACAGGCCAGATGTGCACTGTTCTTTACTAGATTTTCTTTCCATATTACCTACCGTCCCGGGTCAAAAAATATCAAGCCTGATGCTCTGTCACGGATGTACAGTGATTCGGAAGCACCTTCTCCGCCAGATACCATCTTGTCCTCAGGGAACTTTCTGTTACTCCAAGGGGATCTACTGTCACAGATCGAGCAAGCCTCCGGGAACGTTTCCACTCCACCTGATACAACCCTACAGGCCAGAGATGATCTTCTGTGGTTTAAGGATAGGATCTTCGTACCTCAGGAGGTGCGAACGGCAGCTCCTAGTTCTTGCCATGACCATATGTTAGCCGGCCATTTCGGAGTACATAAAACATCTGTACGCGGGTACACGATGATACGAACGGGCACGTACGAACGGTACTCGGGCGTGCACGTGTGCACGCGGAGGCGCGCAGACGTGCAGTGTGACAGCTTTTGGCGCCATTAGGCCTTTTTAAGGGTGCCTGTCAGCATGCTTCCTTGCTGTCCGGTCTACAGCGTTCCCTGTGACCCTAAGCTTTCCAGTATACCTGTTTACCTGATTCCTGTTACCCGGCTTGTTCCTAACTTCTCCTGTTTGCTGCCAGTCCCCGACCTCGGCTTGTCTGACGATTCTCCTGCCTCATCCTTCAGTTATTACCTGCCTGTCTGTTGCCAATCCGGTCCGTGCCCTGACTACTCTCCTGATTCCGTTTTGTACCTGCTCTGCTTGCCTGTGTTTGACCCGGCCAGTCTAACTTTGCTAGTGCTTCCAGTGGTACTACAGAACACCTCCCTGCTGCCTGCTTGTTCGTGGGTTTCTGCTAGCTACAGTGCTTCTCTATCCAGTCAACAGTTCCAGTGTTCCTGCCAAGAGTTCCAGTGCTCCAGTTGTACTACAGAACACCTCCCTGTTGCCTGTTGTTCCTGAGTTCCTGCCAGTGGATCCAGTGTTCCTGTCAGTCCTCCTGCTGCTGCACCAGAGGTCCGGATCAACTCTACACCTGCCACTTACCAAGCACTTGTGGCCCCCTGCTCTCTTGAGTCCCTGTCTTCTCTATCAGGGGCTCTCGAACCAGAGGCACACGAGAGGCTACTCCTTGCATTCTGGGCTCCACCACCAGGTACGTGACACTCTCCCTCAGAGTTTTTTCAGCCTCCATTAGCCCTGCACTCACAGGCAGCTCCCCACTTTCACCTAAATACAGAAGCCTGGCTTCTGCAGTTGAAAGTGAAAGTAACAGCTCAGCTCGGCTCCTTCAACAGGCTCTCTGCTCTGCAGTCTGCACTAAAATCGGGACAAGTGAAAGTCTGACTGCAGTGTGTTTTAGGAGGGAGGAGGGAGGAGGGGGGTGAGCTGCCCACTAATCCTTATCTCCTTCCTGCTCCAGGAGTCCTGAAGATACCCAGTGCACTGAAAGGAGAAGGAAGCTGTGGCTGTACTGGATAGAAGACATCTACAGAAAGGTGCTACTTTTACAAGAGTGTGTGTGGTGTGTGTTATGTATGTGTGTGTGTGTGTTATGTATGTGTGTGTGTTATGTGTGTGTGTTATGTGTGTGTGGTGTGTGTTATATGTGTGTGTGGTGTGGTGTGGTGTGTGTTATATGTGTGTGTGGTGTGGTGTGTGTTATATGTGTGTGTGGTGTGTGTTATATGTGTGTGTGGTGTGGTGTGTGTGTGTGTGTGTAGGGAGGGGGGGGTTCAGATGTTATAGTTGAGGAGAAGGGCAATAGTGACATGTGGATGGATGACTGCACTCTTTACCTAGCGCTGTTGAACCCTTGCACTCTGTACGTAACGCACTCCAGAACATGCACTGTGCCTGCACTCGGTACATAACACATGCCAATACCCTGCACTCTATATGTAACTCCAGAACCCTGCACCCTGTGCATAACACACTCCAGAACCCTGCACTCTGTATCTAGCCCTATCCTGAACCCTGCACTCTGTACATAACGCACTCCTGAATCCTTCCACACTTTGTGTAATGCACACTTCCATAGTTTATGCAAAATCATTTGTAATGGAAGCTTTTTATTCTTATTTTTTTTAAATGACTGTGCTGAGGTTTTTGTATGCATCAGTGAGAATCTTTCTTTTTGCCGCAGTGCACGTAGCACGTGGTCAGTCGCTTCCTCCCATAAGTGTCCCTCTTTCTGAAGTTCAAAAGTTGGGAGGTATGCAAACAGGGTAATGCCTGGAGTTTTCACCTAACACTAACCCTCACTAACTATTTAGCACACACTTATATTTAGTAGGTGGGCACTACAAATAATTAATATATATATTTTTTAACGCATTCTTACTTCACACCTGTCTAAAACTTTTGCACAGAATTGTTGTTTAAGACAGAAGCCATATAATGGGACGAACAGACTCCTTACATTACAGATCCCTATAGCCACTGTGCAGTAGGGGGAGTGGAGACATTATTTTTATTAAAATGCATGGGAAATTTCCTTCTCTTGGCTCTGAGGAAGTTAGATAGATAGCACCTCTGTCTGGATATTTGCCTGCCAACAGGAGACCATACCAGTGGAGATCCGAGCCTGAGACTGGGTGTTAGGACATCCAGGGGCAGCGCAGTACTGCCCTCATCACAGCACCTGCACCCAAATATAGCCAGCAGAAGAGTCTTTCAAAGGGCTGCCCCTCCTGTAATTAATAATTCTGCAAGCCTCCTTTGTTCCCTGCTCCCTCTGCTACCATCCTCCTTTTCTTTTGGACAGTGCATACCCAGTCAGCGTAGGACTAGCATTTACCACCATAAATGCACTCTGGCAGTATAGTTCCAGCACTAAGTAGATTAAACTTTACTACTGCTCACTGCTACACTTGAGGTGGCCTTGCTACTTTTTATGCTGAAATTGTGCCTGCCTCCATCTGAGTACTCAACTATATTCAGAGATTCCTCTCCATTACTCAAATTAATTTCTGAGGGGTAGTACTGTACCACCCAGTCTACAGACATATCTTTCTTTCCTTGCACGTCAATGTCTTCAAGGGCCCCAACTTAGTCGGCAGAAGAATCACGTTAAGGACTATAGTCAGACATCTTTACCATGAGGACAGACCTGTGCATAACTTTAAATCTTCACACCCAGGGCTAAACCTAGCCTCCTTTATCTGAGAGCTCAAGTGACATAGTGGATCTCAATTGTTACTTTTTTTTGGTCACTTGGGGCAATTTATCTCATATGGAAAGCTACTTCTTATGCAGTTGGGTTCAATGGCGACCCTAGGGGGGGCCAGAGGGGGCCCTGACCCCCCCCCCCCCCCAACATTATGCTGGGCCCCACCATGTGCCCCCCCCCCCCCCCCCCAAAAAAAAATTTTTTTTTTTTTTTTTTTTTTTTTTACAAAAAAGCAATTTCTTTTTGTTTTTATTCATATCAGATGTGCCGCATCTTACTCGGGCCACCGCTGGGGTAACACAGTCTCTATTGAGAGGGAGAACGTCCCCAGTCAGCTCCTACGGGTGATTCCTCCCCCCTCCCTCTGCTCGCTGACACTGCATAATGCAAGCGCTCACACAACCATGGCCGCCCGATCTGCTCCTTCCCCTGCATCCTCATTGGCAGGGAGAAGAGCGAGTTGCAGGAAGGACTCCACCAGGACTCTCAGTTACTAAAATAAACAGACTGATTTGTCCCGTCCTTAGGACAGGAGAACCAGCCTGTAAATTCCAAGAAATGCCAGACCAGCGCTGTCAATAGCAGGGGCAGGACAGCAAGAGGAGGCTGGGGAACCCCACAGTGGCAGAACACCAGGGCCCGGTGGCAAGACAACCTTTGCAACCCTGATAGTTCTCCCACTGCTTTGGACCCTTATATTTTCTTGGTATGCTGGTGACATATATTTCTTGTTCTCTGTCACCCTGGGGGGGGGGGGGGGGGGGCAATACAGTAGGAAGGGAGCTCACTGCAGAACATGTGAAAGGGCCGTTGTGGGATCGTAGTAAAGGGGTAAAGGGCCCCAGGATAGATAAAATATATATAGATAGATAGATATATCTATATATATATCTATATATAGCTATATAGCTATATATATATATATATATATCTATATATATATAGATATATATATATATATATATCTATATATATATTTGCATTTTATATTGCCCCCCTATTTTTGTCCCTGTCCCCCCATGTGCCCCCCCTAAATATGAAAGCTGGAGACGCCACTGGTTGGGTTCACAGAATATGCTGGAATTCAAAATCCATGCAAGGGACCCTGTCAAGCGGATTGTACACTCAATACAGTAATATGTTCATGCTGGTTGACTTTAACTTGCCAATACATTCTGTTATTTTTTCATAGAGTTGTGAGCCTAGTTCTTGTGTGTCTATTAACGTTTACAGAAAGATATATTGGTGGGGTCAGTGAGGTTGGGGCCCACCTAGGGCTGGACAAAAGCTGAGGACCCAAAATAAACCAGCGGCTCCTGCGGGGGTAGTGCTACACCATTATTAATCCATTTTATGCTTGCCTAGTTACCAACCATATTGCCCTGAGCCCACCCTTTTTTAAGCCAATTAGAGCCTCAGGCTCTAATCATGTGCTTCCAAAAAAAGAACCCCATTTCGTCCTGCACCCGGCATGCAGATTAGGGTCCAGGCGCATGGATTAGGGGGGGCACCCCTGCGCCCTTTATGGATATGCCGCCACTGATATACAACATATACTTACCTATTTTTGGGCCACTCTGGGCTGCTGAAAAGGAGAGAGCGCTCGACAACCGTTGGAATGCCTGGGAGTGGTGATGTCACCCATAGGCTTCTATAGCCCATACGTTGGCAGCGCTTCCTCCACTCTACTGCAGCTGTTTCTGACTGAGCGTGATCACATGACTGGACCAGAGTAGCCTGAAAATAGGTAAGTATATACATCTTTCCTACAGAGGTTAGTCAGCATAGGTGTTAGGAGCAGGGGGTAGAGCATTTTAAAGATTAGGTTTAGCCTGGTATTCCACGTTAAGTTTTTTTAATTTTTTTATAAATACACCTGCAAGAATTGGTGTTTTAACCACTTGACGACCGCCTCACGCCGATGTACGTCGGCAAAGTGGCACGGACAGGCAAAATCACGTACATGGTACGTGATTTGCCTTCCGCGGGTGGGGGGTCCGATCGGACCCCCCCCCCGGTGCCCGAGGCGGTCGTCTTTTGTCCAGCGGCGATCAGAGGTGAGGGGGAGACCATCCGTTCGTGGCCCCCCCCTCGCGATCGCCGCCGGCCAATCGAATCATTCCTTTGCTGCTGTATGCTAAACAGCAGCAAAGGAAATGATGTCATCTCTCCTCGGCTCGGTAATTTCCATTCCGGCCCGAGGAGAGAAGACATCAATGTGAGTGCACAACACACACACACTCAGTAGAACATGCCAGGCACACAAAACACCCCGATCCCCCCCCCCGATCGCCCCCCGATCCCCCCCCCAATCACCCCCCCCCCCCCCCCCTGTCACAAACTGACACCAGCAGTTTTTTTTTTTTTTTTTTTTCTGATTACTGCATAGTGTCAGTTTGTGACAGTTACAGTGTTGGGACAGTTACTGTTACCCCCCTTTAGGTATAGGGTACCCCCCTAACCCCCCCTAATAAAGTTTTAACCCCTTGATCACCCCCTGTCACCAGTGTCACTAAGCGATCATTTTTCTGATCGCTGTATTAGTGTCGCTGGTGACGCTAGTTAGGGACATAAATATTTAGGTTCGCCGTCAGTGTTTTATAGCATCAGGGACCCCCATATACTACCGAATAAATGTTTTAACCCCTTGATTGCCCCCTAGTTACCCTTTCACCACTGATCACCGTATAACCGTTACGGTTGACGCTGGTTAGTTTGTTTATTTTTTATAGTGTCAGGGCACCCGCCGTTTATTACCGAATAAAGGTTTAGCCCCCCGATCGCCCGGCGGTGATATGCGTCGCCCCAGGCAGCGTCAGATTAGCGCCAGTACCGCTAACACCCACGCACGCAGCATACACCTCCCTTAGTGGTATAGTATCTGAACGCATCAATATCTGATCCGATCAGATCTATACTAGCGTCCCCAGCAGTTTAGGGTTCCCAAAAACGCAGTGTTAGCAGGTATCTGGGCTGATTCCGCTAGCACCTGCATTTTGCCCCTCCGCCCAGCCCACCCAAGTGCAGTATCGATCGATCACTGTCACTTACAAAAGACTAAACGCATAACTGCAGCGTTCGCAGAGTCAGGCCTGATCCCTGCGATCGCTAACAGTTTTTTGGTAGTATTTTGGTGAACTGGCAAGAACCAGCCCCAGGCAGGGTCAGGTTAGCGCCAGTACCGCTAACACCCACGCACGCACCGTACACCACCCTTAGTGGTATAGTATCTGAACGGATCAATATCTGATCCGATCAGATCTATACTAGTGTCCCCAGCAGTTTAGGGTTCCCAAAAACGCAGTGTTAGCGGAATCAGCCCAGATACCTGCTAGCACCTGCGTTTTGCCCCTCCGCCCGGCCCAGCCCACCCAAGTGCAGTATCGATCGATCACTGACACTTACAAAACACTAAATGCATAACTGCAGCGTTCGCAGAGTCAGGCCTGATCCCTGTGATCGCTAACAGTTTTTTTGGTAGTATTTTGGTGAACTGGCAAGCACCAGCCCCAGGCAGCGTCAGGTTAGCGCCAGTACCGCTAACACCCACGCACGCACTGTACACCACCCTTAGTGGTATAGTATCTGAACGGATCAATATCTGATCCGATCAGATCTATACTAGCATCCCCAGCAGTTTAGGGTTCTCACAAACGCAGTGTTAGTGGGATCAGCCCAGATACCTGCTAGCACCTGCGTTTTGCCCCTCCGCCCGGCCCAGCCCAGCCCACCCAAGTGCAGTATCGATCGATCACTGTCACTTACAAAAGACTAAAACGCATAACTGCAGCGTTCGCAGAGTCAGGCCTGATCCCTGCGATCGCCAACAGATTTTTTGGTAGCGTTTTGGTGAACTGGCAAGCGCCAGCGGCCTAGTACACCCCGGTCGTAGTCAAACCAGCACTGCAGTAACACTTGGTGACGTGGCGAGTCCCATAAGTGCAGTTCAAGCTGGTGAGGTGGCAAGCACAAGTAGTGTCCCGCTGCCACCAAAAAGACAAACACAGGCCCGTCGTGCCCATAGTGCCCTTCCTACTGCATTCGCCAATCCTAATTGGGAACCCACCGCTTCTGCAGCGCCCGTACTTCCCCCATTCACATCCCCAACCAAATGCAGTCGGCTGCATGAGAGGCATTTTCTTTATGTCCTCCCGAGTACCCCTACCCAGCGAACCCCCCCAAAAAAGATGTTGTGTCTGCAGCAAGCGCGGATATAGGCGTGACACCCGCTATTATTGTCCCTCCTGTCCTGACAATCCTGGTCTTTGCATTGGTGAATGTTTTGAACGCTACCATGCACTAGTTGAATATTAGCGTAGGGTACAGCATTCCACAGACTAGGCACACTTTCACAGGGTCTCCCAAGATGCCATCGCATTTTGAGAGACCCGAACCTGGAACCGGTTACAGTTATAAAAGTTAGTTACAAAAAAAGTGTAAAAAAAAAATAAAAATATATATATAAAATAAAAAAAAATAGTTGTCGTTTTATTGTTCTCTCTCTCTCTATTCTCTCTATTGTTCTGCTCTTTTTTACTGTATTCTATTCTGCAATGTTTTATTGTTATTATGTTTTATCATGTTTGCTTTTCAGGTATGCAATTTTTTATACTTTACCGTTTACTGTGCTTTATTGTTAACCATTTTTTTGTCTTCAGGTACGCCATTCACAACTTTGAGTGGTTATACCAGAATGATGCCTGCAGGTTTAGGTATCATCTTGGTATCATTCTTTTCAGCCAGCGGTCGGCTTTCATGTAAAAGCAATCCTAGCGGCTAATTAGCCTCTAGACTGCTTTTACAAGCCGTGGGAGGGAATGCCCCCCCCCCACCGTCTTCCGTGTTTTTCTCTGGCTCTCCTGTCTCAACAGGGAACCTGAAAATGCAGCCGGTGATTCAGCCAGCTGACCATAGAGCTGATCAGAGACCAGAGTGGCTCCAAACATCTCTATGGCCTAAGAAACTGGAAGCTACGAGCATTTTATGACTTAGATTTCGCTGGATGTAAATAGCGCCATTGGGAAATTGGGGAAGCATTTTATCACACCGATCTTGGTGTGGTCAGATGCTTTGAGGGCAGAGGAGAGATCTAGGGTCTAACAGACCCCAATTTTTTCAAAAAAGAGTACCTGTCACTACCTATTGCTATCATAGGGGATATTTACATTCCCCGAGATAACAATAAAAATGATTAAAAAAAAATAAAAATGAAAGGAACAGTTTAAAAATAAGATAAAAAAGCAAAAAAATAAGAAAAAAAAAAAAAAAAGCACCCCTGTCGCCCCCTGCTCTCGCGCTAAGGCGAACGCAAGCGGCGGTCTGTCGTCAAACGTAAACAGCAATTGCACCATGCATGTGAGGTATCACCGCGAAGGTTAGATCGAGGGCAGTAATTTTTGCAGTAGACCTCCTCTGTAAATCTAAAGTGGTAACCTGTAAAGGCTTTTAAAGGCTTTTAAAAATGTATTTATTTTGTTGCCACTGCACGTTTGTGCGCAATTGTAAAGCATGTCATGTTTGGTATCCATGTACTCGGCCTAAGATCATCTTTTTTATTTCATCAAACATTTGGGCAATATAGTGTGTTTTAGTGCATTAAAATTTAAAAAAGTGTGTTTTTTCCCCAAAAAATGCGTTTGAAAAATCGCTGCGCAAATACTGTGTGAAAAAAAAAAATGAAACACCCACCATTTTAATCTGTAGGGCATTTGCTTTAAAAAAATATATAATGTTTGGGGGTTCAAAGTAATTTTCTTGCAAAAAAAAAAAACTTTTTCATGAAAACAATAAGTGTCAGAAAGGGCTTTGTCTTCAAGTGGTTAGAAGAGTGGGTGATGTGTGACATAAGCTTCTAAATGTTGTGCATAAAATGCCAGGATAGTTCAAAACCCCCCCAAATGACCCCATTTTGGAAAGTAGACACCACAAGCTATTTGCTGAGAGGCATGTCGAGTCCATGGAATATTTTATATTGCGACACAAGTTGCGGGAAAGAGACAATTTTTTTTTTTTTTGCACAAAATTGTCACTAAATGATATATTGCTCAAACATGCCATGGGAATATGTGAAATTACACCCCAAAATACATTCTGCTGCTTCTCCTGAGTACGGGGATACCACATGTGTGAGACTTTTTGGGAGTCTAGCCGCGTACGGAACCCCGAAAACCAAGCACCGCCTTCAGGCTTTCTAAGGGCGTGAATTTTTGATTTCTCTCTTGACTGCTTATCACAGTTTCGGAGACCATGGAATGCCCAGGTGGCACAAACCCCCCCCAAATGACCCCATTTTGGAAAGTAGACACCCCAAGCTATTTGATGAGAGGTATAGTGAGTATTTTGCAGACCTCACTTTTTGTCACAAAGTTTTGAAAATTGAAAAAAGAAAAAAAAAAAGTTTTTTCTTGTCTTTCTTCATTTTCAAAAACAAATGAGAGCTGCAAAATACTCACCATGCCTCTCAGCAAATAGCTTGGGGTGTCTACTTTCCAAAATGGGGTCATTTGGGGGGGTTTTGTGCCACCTGGGCATTCCATGGCCTCCGAAACTGTGATAGGCAGTGAAGAGTGAAATCAAAAATTTTCACCCTTAGAAATCCTGAAGGCGGTGATTGGTTTTCGGGGTCCCGTGCACGGCTAGGCTCCCAAAAAGTCCCACACATGTGGTATCCCCGTACTCAGGAGAAGTAGCTAAATTTATTTTGGGGTGCAAGTCCACATATGCCCATGGCCTGTGTGAGCAATATATCATTTAGTGACAACTTTGTGCAAAAAAAAAAAAAAATGTGTCACTTTCCCGCAACTTGTGTCAAAATATAAAATATTCCATGGACTCAATATGCCTCTCTGGAAATAGCTTGGGGTGTCTACTTTCCAAAATGGGGTCATTTGGGGGGGTTTTGTGCCACCTGGGCATTCCATGGCCTCCGAAACTGTGATAGGCAGTAAAGAGTGAAATCATAAATTTACGCCCTTAGAAATCCTGAAGGCGGTGATTGGATTTCGGGGCCCCGTACGCGGCTAGGCTCCCAAAAAGTCCCACACATGTGGTATCCCAATATTCAGGAGAAGCAGCAGAATGTATTTTGGGGTGCAATTCCACATAGGCCCATGGCCTGTGTGAGCAATATGTCATTTAGTGACAACTTTTTGTAAATATTTTTTTTTTTTTTTGTCATTATTCAATCACTTGGGACAAAAAAAATAAATATTCAATGGGTTCAACATGCCTCTCAGCAATTTCCTTGGGGTGTCTACTTTCCAAAATGGGGTCATTTGGGGGGGTTTTGTACTGCCCTGCCATTTTAGCACCTCAAGAAATGACATAGGCAGTCATAAACTAAAAGCTGTGTAAATTACAGAAAATGTACCCTAGTTTGTAGACGCTATAACTTTTGCGCAAACCAATAAATATACGCTTATTGACATTTTTTTTACCAAAAACATGTGGCCGAATACATTTTGGCCTAAATGTATGACTAAAATTGAGTTTATTGGATTTTTTTTATAACAAAAAGTAGAAAATATCATTTTTTTTCAAAATTTTCGGTCTTTTTCCATTTATAGCGCAAAAAATAAAAACCGCAGAGGTGATCAAATACCATCAAAAGAAAGCTCTATTTGTGGGAAGAAAAGGACGCAAATTTCGTTTGGGTACAGCATTGCATGACCGCGCAATTAGCAGTTAAAGCGACGCAGTGCCAAATTGGAAAAAGACCTCTGGTCCTTAGGCAGCATAATGGTCCGGGGCTCAAGTGGTTAATCTGTCTAGAGTTTAGCTGTAACTTTTCCACCTATTATTCATATAGTACAGTTCAGTACATCTCACTCACAGACTTCCATGTGTGCTCACTGCGGCAGATTTCCTGGATCCGCTCCTTCACAGCTTCCTCAGTTCTCGGCACAGTTGTAAATCCATTGCCCAGGATGGTGGCCAGCTGACTTATGAAACTCTGGTGCAGGCTGTGAGAAGCTTTAGCTTCATAGCCGGAGGTTTGCAGAGTCCTGTCCAGATCATTTATCTTCTGCTCCTTCTCCATCAGTTCCTGGCGCAGGCTCCCCCATTCTTTATGGTTATCCTTCAGTCTTTCTTGAAGAATTTCTTTTTCTCTCTCAGCATTTCTCTTGGCTAGGACAGCTTCATCCCGTTCCTAAATACAAGATATAACACTGGGCAGTAAAGGAAATGTATGGACCTCACTGCTTATAGACAAACAAGAAAAAGTGATAAGCTTGATGTAAATAACCTAATTAATAATGTTTTAAAAGAACGTAGTTTCTGTGTTTATTTCAGTTTACGTAGGGGCAGCCATATTTCTTCTTTACATGCTCATGCTCTGCTTTACTGCTTTGCCGAGCTACACGCTGTTTGTGGCTGCAAAACAAGTAAAAAAATATGATTTTTTAAAAATTTCTATTACGTGTTTGTTTAGTACAAAAAAATCTGCCCTGTGTCAGCACACTGGAGAGCCCGACCGTGCACCCTGAGATTGCAGTGGCCTGACGTTCCACCTACACAACGCTCCAATTAACAATGCTGCTCAGGGTAAAGAGCATTATTGATTAAAGGAAAGTACAGGAGGGTTAACCCTTTCCTACTCTACTTAAAACTAAAGACAGGAACAGCTTTTGCTCGCAAAGATGATCTGTGCTGGTGGGAATCTATCTACAGTGTCTTGAAAAAGTATTTATACCCCTTGAAATTTTCCAAATTTTGTCATGTTACAACCAAAAACGTAAATCTATTTTGTTGGGATTTTTTGTGATAGACCAACACAAAGCAGGACATAATTTTAAAGTTGAAGGAAAATGATAAATTGTTTTCCAAATTTTTTACAAATAAATATTTAAAAAGTGTGGCATGGATTTGTATTCAGCCCCCTTTACTCTGATACCCCTAACTAAAATCTAGTGGAACCAATTGCCTTCAGAAGTCACTAATTAGTAAATAGAGCCCACCTGTGTGTAATTTAGTCTCAGTATAAATACAGCTGTTCTGTGAAGCCCTCAGAGGTTTGTTAGAGAACCTTAGTGAACAAACAGTATCGTGAAGGCCAAGGAACACACCAGACAGGTCAGGGATAAAGTTGTGGAGAATTTGAAAGCAGGGTTAGGTATAAAAAAAAATATTCCAAGCTTTGAACATCTCACGGAGCACTGTTCAATCCATCATCCGAAAATGGAAAGAGTATGGCACAACTGCAAACCTACCAAGACATGGACGTCCACCTAAACTGACAGACTGGGCAAGGAGAGCATTCATCAGAGAAGCAGCCAAGAGGCCCATGGTGACTCTGGAGGAGCTGCAGAGATCCACAGCTCAGGTAGAAGACTATGGGGTTGAGTTACTAAAGGCAAAAAGACTGTGCACTTGCTCCAGAGCTTAGTAAATGAGCAGAAGCTCTGCTGACATCCATCACCCAATCATGTTCAAGCAAAAATGCAGTTTTTTTATTTTCCTTGCACGTGATTGGGTAGTCTTTGCAAAGTGGAGCCTAACCTCATTTACTAAGCTCTAGAACAACTGCACTTGCAGAGAGCGACTGCATAGTCTTTTTGCCTTTAGTAAATCAACTCCAATGACCACAGGACAACTATTAGTCGTGCACTAAGCAAATCTGGCCTTTACGGTAGAGTGGCAAGAAGAAAGTCATTGTTGAAAGAAAGCCATAAGAAGTCCATTTGCAGGTTTGCGAGAAGCCATATAGGGGACACAGCAAACATGTGGAAGAAAGTTCTCTGGTCAGATGAGACCAAAATTGAACTTTTTGGCCTAAAAGCAAAATGCTATGTGTGGCAGAAAACCAACACTGCACATCACCCTGAACACACCATCCCCATCGTGAAACATGGTGGTTGTAGCATCATGTTGTGGGGATGCTTTTCTCCAGCAGGGACAGGAAAGCTGGTCAGAGTTGATGGGAAGATGGATGGAGCCCAATACAGGACAATCTTAAAAGAAAACCTGTTATAGTCTTCAAAAGACATGAGACTGGGGCAGAGGTTCACATTTCAGCAGGACGGCGATCCTAAACATACAGCCAGAGCTACAATGGAATAGTTTAGATCAGGGGTGTCCAAACTTTTTTCAAAGAGGGCCAGATTTGATGAAGTGAACATGCGTGAGCGCCGACCATTTTGCCTGACATTCTTTGAACCATTAAAATTAAATGCAAATTAACTAATACACTGCCCAACAAGAATTCTCTTGCCTTTGTGGCTGTGTGTGGTGAAGAGTCTAAGGATGAGCTCGGGCGAGTTATTTGTATTTATCGGCGTATAACACGCACAGGCGTATAACACGCACCTTCACTTTAAGAGGGATGTTTCAGGAAAAAAATTTAATTTTAAAAGAAGAACTATGAAGCAAAATAAGGGTCAGTGCCAATCAATGCAGCCTAATCAGTGCCCATCTGATTTAGATTTATCTCACTGAACAATAACATAGATTGCTCAAAGCTGGATTAACTCTTTGTGGCAAGACTGGGCTCAAATGATAGGAAATCTTATACTCTACATTATGACATCAAAAAAAAAATTCAGGTTTACATCCACTTTAATGGCTGTGTGTTGAGTTATTTTGAGGGGACAGCAAATTTACACTGTAAGGCTCGATTCACACAGGGGCAACACGACTTCAGTGCGACTTTGCACGGCGACTTCAACGCTGCTTCAACGCGACTTCAGCGCGACTTTAATCAATTTGCAACGCGACTTCAAGTCGCCTCCAGGACAGGCGACTTTGGCTGTGGCCAATCACAGAATAATCAGCTCTCTGGGAGGGAGGGGTTTGCCTGGGCAAACTAATTTTTTTAACTGTAAAGTCGCTTCAGTATAGATGGAGATCCGACTTGGAGGCGACTTCCATTGAATTGAATGGTACAAATCGCCTAGAAGTCGGATCCAAGTAGTACAAGGAGTGCACTCTGAAGTCGGAGCGACTTCAGTAGTGTCAATTAAGACGCTCCCATTAACTGTAATGTAAATCTCTTCTTGGGGCGACTTGGGGCGACTTGAGGGCTTACAAGTCGGATCCCAAGTCGTCCTAGTGTGAACCGACCCTTATACAAGCTGTACGCTCACTACTTTACATTGTAGCAAAGTGACATTTCTTCAGTGTTGTCACATGAAAAGATATAATAAAATATTTACAAAAATGTGAGGGGTGTACTCACTTTTGTTAGATACTGTATATGCCCTTGTAATATTGTTCAAGATGAGTTAGATATGTATCCCCAAGTGAAGCTCAAGATTCTACCCAGAAATTATGGAATTATAGTTGCGTAATTCTTTGTATGGGAATCGCATATATATCACCCCTCCTTATCACTTGTCCCTCAAAGAACAGGGGAAAAGAAGGCTCATGCCTACTCTTCCCAGCAGTAATGGCATACGCAGGACCAGGGCAATCAGGGAGGCGGGAGCTGCTATTTCCAGCTTCAGCTTACACAGATGAGACTGAAGCTTTCATGGATAAACTGTACAATGGAGAGGCAGAAATTATTTCTCTATGCCTTGGAATCCTAACTGGTGTCCTAGATAACAAATAAATTATATTATCATGCCTTAAAGGATTTAACCCCCAACCCCAGCCAAAACTTTTTGGAAGGGTTGGAATCCTCGGTCCAGTTCTGGGAAAATTCCCCCCTTCCCCACCCCAACTTCTTCCCCTATAGTTGGGAATGCCCTCACTTTCTGTAAGGTAAGCAGGAAACAGAGTCTAAAGCTGGTAACACACTAATACCTGCAGGCTGAACTAAAAAAACAGATTCTTCCATCCACGGTATTGAGTGCAGATGAATGAATGTCCCTGAGTTGATAGCTTGTCCCGCCAGCTGTCAAAACACCCACATAGCACTGCATCTAATTGTATGCGGCAACTTTTTGACCTGTTAATTTTTGCCTGACTCTTCAGATTTTTTAAATTGAGGAATGTCAGGCTAAAGGTGGCCAATGAGGTGAATTTTGGACGGGTCCTCATAAACCAGCCAAAATTTGTACTGTGTATGGTCAGCTTAATTCTTTACCCACGCTATTCAACTAAAAAAATGGCTGGGGTTTAAATTGAAGAAAAAGGTAAAGACCTTTTTTTGTTAGTCAATAAAACAGCATACAGCATGTACCCATCCTTTCCAAACAAAATCACATATTTCTGAAACAAGGGCAAGAAACTTTGGCATTATAGTAACACAACATCCTCTATATTTTACTGGAAAACAGCACATCAGAAAAGATTGAAGTGTGACCCAACTCATGACAATGTGGGTCACAAGTGCAGTTATATCTGCAAAGCAATAAAATGACATGAAATGTGACCCTGGAATTTGTAGAAGAAACAGTCAAATTGATCATTTATCTCCAGACACCCACTGTAAAGAGTAACCTTGGGTTATGGAGACCCACTGTGTCACTCAACGTGGAAACAAAGACAAGGAACACATTTTGGTTTCATGTTGTGACTGTTGTGTGTCAGAGGACAAGAGACAAACACAGGAGCATTCCCTCACCTGTTTTAGCGATTTAAGCTCTGCTGGAAAGTTGGCTATGGCTTTCTTGTGTTTCTCGGTCTCTGAGACCAGCTTCACTATGGTATCCCGACTGGCTTTAAACTCCACTTGTTGGCTGGCCAAGGTGTCTTCAAGACTTGTCACTCTGGATTTTTGCAAAATATATTCTCTCGCCATCTTTTCTGCCTAGAATATAGCACACATAAAGTAGGCTACCGGGAAACTTTTTTTTTGTTGCCCAAAGCAAGATATTAGTTTTTAAATTTAATTACTGCCACAAGCATTCAGATTAGTAATTATAAACATGAACAATTGTTTTCTACTGCACAAATTTCATACATCGTCCCTATAGTTATTGCTGCAAGGAATTACTCTTATTGGAAAGCCTTTTTGACTGAAATAATAGGGGCATATAGACAACTTAAAGCCTAACTGCAGGCATCTAAAATATTTTAAACTTGTACTTGCCCAGCTGATGATAAATTCTTCCCTCATTTTAAGGGAACGATCTAAGAATGAGCAAAACTTCTCTTACTCATCCCTGGGTCAGTCACCAATGTTAAAAAAAGATCTCTGATTCCTTTGATGTGCAGGCCGCACTTTGATTCCTCGGCATTGGAGATCAACTACAGTACCCGCGTGAAAGAATGGGTGACTGAGCTTAATCATATCATAAGAATGGAGGATTTACCAACTATCTTACAGGAATGCCATTGTTAATTGATGGAAATATGGTGCACCTGGATTGAATTCTTAAACTCTAATAAACGTTTCAGTCGTTTCTCTGATTTTTTACACCTTGTTTTTGTAGTATTTTGTTTTACGGTTACATAATAGTTTATGTTTTTGGGGTTGTATTTGAGATGTGCAAAGAGAGATCATACAAATACTTAGGCGTATAACATTTAATTAAGTGATTACAGATACATATAACAAATGTAATAATGTAATAATATTAGAAAATACAAGGGTTCTTCAAAAGGTTTCCGCACTTTTTTAACTGTATTATATATATAAAAGTGCAGAAATGTTTTGAAGACCCCTTGTAGAAAAAAATAATACTTAACTAAAGATGGCTTTTCTGCCACGGAGTCCCGTCCGCCTGCTCGCATGGTGTAGCACAGATAATCAGACCATACGCATGCATGATGCAGGTCTGATATGAGACTGAATATTCCAAGTTATAGTTGTAGTAAGTAGAACTTGTGTTTAAAGAAATGGCCAACTCTCCTTGCAAGCACCATGACCTTTTAAGGACTTGGTCAGTTTGTAATGACATTCCTTTGGCTTGAAGTCAGCTGCGGTAACGAGGCTTTTGGAGGCTTTATTAGATATTGTGACACAACTTTAATAAGGAAATATGAAATTTCCCCATCATATATTAAGGAAGATGTAACTCCAGACTTTGGCTAGGTACCCTCCTCTATATCATCTTTCCCTTTTCTTTTCCTCTCTAGGCTTTTTTTTCTCTATTTTCCTTTACCATAAACATACTTGAGGTAACTAGTGATGACGGGCAACTTATGGCTGGTAATTTTTGGCCTGCATGTCGTATTTGTCTTAGTATGGTCGTTTTTTAACCACCTCACAATGATTCAGACATATGGTATATGTCATAATGGTCTCCACTGGACATTGATGGTTCCCTCAATATAGATATCCATTGGCTTTGGTCATGACCCTCTTGTGTTAACCTCTGACCCTTTAGTTTTTGTATGTGTATCCTTGATACTAGATTCTAAATGAGCAATAAAACCTTGAATAAAAAAAAAAAACTTTTCTTACTCCACAGGCCCACTTGCCAGTTTGGATACTGACTAGTCCTGCCCAGCCTCTCTATTTGCCAGTCTCTGATTGGTCATGTCACCACCCCTTTTGTAGATGTCATCACGTACAATGCTGGGCCAGTGGCTATTGCTGGTTCTGCATTTTATGTGGCAACATTGGACAAAACAAGAATTTTTTTCTGCATCAGCTGGTTGATGGGAGGGGCACAAGGTTTAAAATGTAGTGAGTATCTGAAATTCTGCATTAACACATCTGATCAGCAGAAGTTTGAACATTGGTAGTGTTAAAGCAACTCTAACACCACAACTTTTATTTTAAGCTTTGGATGGAGTACAGAAAGAGTTAAAACCCATTTTAAGTTGTCATTTCTATCTGTATCCCATCTTGAGAGATTCACCCACTCTATGGGCTTAATTTACTAAAGGAAAAAGGCTATTCCCTCTGCAAGGGAATTTACACTTTACAAGGGAATTTTCCCTTAGCTTAGTAAATGTGGTGGAAATTCATTTTACAAAGAATACCCAAACCCAAAACAAAGAAAAAAAAATGTGTTTTTGCTTGTATATGATTGGATGATGATAGCCAGCAGAGCTTCACCTCATCAAGTAAGCTTGGGTTGACACAGATATGATCCAATGACAAGAATTTTGGTGTGCGAGTGTTGGTGGCACGATGACGCGGGACAGGTCTCCGCCCCTTCGTGGGTGTGGGTGCGCTGTGCGCCGTGGCGCAGAGGGACCCATGATGGATGCTGGACACCACAGCCCAGGGCACCAGCGTTCCCTCTCTGCTGACCAGCTGTTTAAAATCGCCAGTTGGGCGATCTGACGAGCAATCACACCTGCTAGGTATATGAATCCCAACCTGTGTTGCCACTCATTGCAGCACAAAGTTGGGAAGTTGACGGACATGAGATTTCAGGTGATCATTGGAGGTATGATATGTATGTATATATATACAGGCTATTATCCTATTATGTGATTTACCCAACAGGACAGGTGTCCTACTTTGTCAGCTATAATCACTTCATTTTTCTTACAACCATATATAGATTATATTAAAGTCCTGTTACACAAGTATACCTACCAATAAGTGTGTATTTGCTTATCTATACAGACTAGCATCTGAAAAAAAACCCCAACGAATGACTATAGACACCTTGTCTGGTTGGCAACAGTTTGGCAGGGACTCCTGTTCCATTTCCATGGGGTCCTTGTGTGTGCAGCCTCTGGTTCGCTCTGTCCTGTGGACTGTGGTCTTTGTTGGTCTCCATTTGGGGTCATTACACGGTGCATAACTCTCCGTTTGAAAACTGACCATATATCTACCAACTATGTGAAACATTTAGAAACTTGATTTTGTGAGTACAGTATGCAACCTTGATCCTATGCAATATGCAGTTATATTAATACTTTTTTCTTATTAATTGTTTACATGTAAAATTATGTTACTGTTTTACTAATATTATATAATTATAAAATTAATGTTACCCATATGAATGTTATCCAAAAGTGTTAAAAGTTAAAGCTATATCTGTTCTGTGGTTGGGCAAATCGAAATTTGACATTCTTTGTGGCAACCATGGGCGCCACATCTCCTGGACTAAATAGGAGAGGAACCTTCCAGCTTATGATCAGCACTCATGTCAAAAGTCTGCATCTCTGATGGTATGGGGGGGGGGGGGGCATTAGTGCATATGAAATGGGCAGCTTGTACATCAGAATAGGAATCATCGATGCTGAAAGATATATCCAGAGCAGCAGATGCTTTCTATCCAGATGATGTTTTTTTCCGGGAAGGGCATTGAACATTTCAGCAAAACAGTGCTAAACCACATGCCACATCTATGACAATAGCATGGATTCCTCGGTTCCCAGATGTTTACAGAGGGCATACTACACCATGGTAAACATGGCCCTTTAACAACTTTTTTGAGATGTCTTGCTGCCATAAATTTCCAATTTTATTTATTTTTTCTTATAATGGTACATTTTCTCAGTTTAAACATTTGATATATTTTCTAGTGTAAATAAAAAATGGGTTTATGGGATTTGCAAGTCATTGCATTCTGTTTTATGTATATTTTACACAGTGTCCCAACTTTTTTGGAATTGGGGTTGTAAATGTCAAAAAAAACAAAACATTACCATTCTTTATCCAAAATGACTTTGGGTAAACTTGAAAGCCCCAATTTAGCATTACACACTGCACTGCAGTAGTGCTCTGTTCGCACTGCAATGGTTAATAGCTTCCTTTGTGTAGGGGAAAGGTGATACAGTTTTAGTTACCTGATCATCCACCCCCTATGTTTTGGCAGTGGACTGTCCCTCAGCATCATCATATTCAATGCAGGGCTATGGACCCTGCTTTGGTCTTGATGATGTCAGGACCCTTGACTGCTAGAGCTTGGGTGAGAAGAAGTGGCAAGCACCGGTCTAGTTGCAGGGAGGAACCTAGGATTGGGTAAGTAAATCTTATTTGTTTTTGTTCCAGTAGACAAAAAAAAGCAGGCACAGTCCCTCAGTACGGGATAATTTTTTAGTTGTCCGGAGTTGGGCTTTAAGCTGGCCATAGTTTGCCAATCTGGCCAGCAGTAATCTCATATCTATGAAAACAGGAAACACACAGACACCAGACAGGCTGGGACACCTGTATGATCATAACTCTTGTTGAAGAGAAGCTGGAACCAGAGGTAAATGGCCATGTTCCCACATACCCACTACATGTATATTAACATGTATGATTGAGCTGGCTAAAAGTCAGGTCTTCATGTAGTAGGATTGTATTACATATATACACACAGTGGCGTCGCTAGGCAGGTGCGGTCCGCACCCGGGTGACACCTGCTAGGGGGGTGACACCATCCCGACTCTCCTGACGGTGACCAAAGCCCTGGCTTCCTATCGGCATTCTTTTTTTCAGCCGACCCGGAACACCTCCAGCGCAACGGCCATGCCTGGCCTGTGTCTTCCTCCTCCTACTTTGCTAAGCCTGTCACTATCTCCGCCGTTGGCCCGGCTGCACACTTTCCTCTCCTCTCCAGCTGCCGTCTGGGATGGGTGTACTGTTTACCTAACAGGTGAAGTGTGATAGGTGAGGGGGGGTTGGGGGTTGCCATGGTTTTGCCACACCACCCAGTTACACCTGTGAGCTGGTGTGGGAGGAGTGTATATGTCCGGCGCCCTGTGCTGATAATTGGGGGGGGATTGTTCTTTGCTGTTGTACATACACAGCTATATTATATAGCCCTAAGCTGTTCTGATAAAGGGGGGGGGGGGGTGTCCACAGACCAGGTGTAGACAGACAGTGACCCACACCCACATCAGATCCGTCCAGCAAGCAGAAGGTCACAGGCAGCATCTTGCCATCTTCCCTGGCTACAGTCATCAGATACTTTCTATCACAGTCCAGCAAGCAACATGCCTTGTAGTCGGCAGGCCACAGCATCTTGCCATCTTCCCTGCAGCCATCAGATCCGCTCCATCAAGCAACACCGTGTCAGCAGGTCAGTTCCAAAATCCGAATCAAATTATCAATGCCAATGATGTCATTGTCTGCTGTCCCCAGGGACAATCCAATCCAGAGATCACCATACAGAGGGATCTCTGTATCAGATTTGTCCCAGAGGACAGCAGATAACACACAGTATTGGCGGAGCTGCAATGACGTCACTTCCGCGCATGCGTGCGGGAGCCCTCGGTTATGGCACCTTGCTCTGAAGGCCAATATATGCGTTATATGGGAGAAAAAAAATATGTGGGGGGTGACACCATGTTTTACCGCACAGAGTTGACACCAACCCTAGTGACGCCACTGTATACACAACTGCTCTCTGTGGCCAAATCTAGGCTACTTGATGCTCATTGGCCTTGTCCACAGATTTGTTCACCTGTTGTCGGATCCAGCCAATCACTAAGGAATATGCTGGATTGGGGTGGCCATATTACTAAGTAAGCACTAGGTTCCTCTGATTTGTACTCTACATCTACAGAAACAACTGACTTTTCTTGTATCATTTTATGACTGATGGAAAACAACAATCCCACTGATCAAATGAACAAAGATATGTTATCGGAATTACCTTTGTCATCAAAACATTGAGAGGATCTTCTTGTTCCTCAACATTCACACTCAGACAGGAGGACAACCTGTCAATACTCTCCAGGAGCTTTTTCTCACAGCTAAAACTTCTTTGTTCAGCCTTTTCTCTTTCCATCAAGTGTAACCTGTAGATTGTGGACACATTGAGAATTATTTGTGTA
Source organism: Lithobates septentrionalis (assembly GCA_037952835.1). NCBI lineage: Eukaryota > Metazoa > Chordata > Amphibia > Anura > Ranidae > Lithobates > Lithobates septentrionalis. The sequence goes on along the minus strand of JBBDGP010001542.1, from coordinate 1,687,545 downwards.
TCATTTTAAGACAGCTTATACCTTAAAGTGGTGTTCCGGACGAAATTATACTTTTTTAAATAAAATACCCCTATAATACACAAGCTTAATGTATTCTAGTAAAGTTAGTCTGTAAACTAAGGTCTGTTTTGTTCGTTTATAGCAGTAGTTTGTTATTTTACAAACTTACAGCAGGCCGTGGCCATCTTAAGTGTGGGCATCTGAAGCCAGACTGTATTTCTTCCTGGATCTCATCCTTGCAGATCTCGCACATGCTCAGTGCAGCAAAGGAGTGTAATAGGTTTCAGGTCAGGTTTCCATAGCAACGGCAGTGTCAGAGAAAGTTGCCGCCCCTTCCCAGAAGGCATTGCAAGCAGGAAATGATGTGATGGGCCACGGCCAGGGAGGAGGAAGTGAAAAATTAGAACAGCAGACATACAGTAGGTGCTGAGAAAAAAAATATATATATATCGAATTCGTTTACAGTGCACAGTTTAGTGAGGGATGCTGAAGTGTTGTATAAGTGGGTGGAACTCCACTTTAAATATATGTCCGGGCATTACCCACATTTAACCCCAAACCTCCTACTTCCCCTGTAGAGCATGTCCCAGCATGCATTTTTTTTATCTTGTTCCTGTAGCAAGAAATAGCTTGTAATATTTCTGTAACATCATAAGGCTTGTAAAATTCTTGCAAGGGAAGCTGCTGGGAGGTCAGTTTCTACTGAGATTGGCACGCTCCTACTCCCTGTACTACATCCAACAAGTACCTATTACACGCAATGCGGGCAGACTCTTGGAAAGCAAGGCAGCAGGATGTTTTTTGCTATAAAAGTAATTAAAGTGGTTGTAAACCCTTACATATGGCCACTGAAGTGACAAGCCGCAGGTGATACAGACCGATGAAACAAATCATCCTACATAAATTGTACCTGTTTATCTGCAGCTCTCTCTTCTGGACAGCTGTTCAAAGTACACAGGTCAAAGACTATTTCTCAGCTACAGAAGACAGGGAGCAGGGATCTGATGTCACACACTGGAAAGCATAGGAGCAGGGAGTTGAGTGTAATCTGAGACCTGAGTGGAGGGAATGGGCACATGGGAAACATGCACAGCTAAGGCTGTCAATCACCTTCTATGTGCTGGAAGGGGTGTGTGACCAACTCCCTGGATTATCTGGAGGAGGATTGTGTACTGTGATGTTTGAGGAAACTACAGTATGTATAGCACACTGCCAGCCCCTCCTACCAGCCAGGATCTGCTTGCATTGCTTGGAGAAGCACAAAGACCCAGTGGCGACAGTTGTCTAAAATAAGGTACATGACAAGAATGAAAAGGTTTTTATTTAAAAATATAATTAGAATGTTGATGAGGGGGGGGGAGGGGGAGGAGGAACCAGGGAAGGCAGATTAAACTTCAGCTTCAAGGTAATCACATCCAGGTAGAACTCTGAACCAGGCATCAGAGTTTTTAGTGCGACATGCACCCCTCTATTGGCGGCGCATAGTGGTTGAAAATTTTAAACTAAAAAAGATTCTATTATTGATTCCTTATGGATTTTGCAGCTCAGTACTTCAGGGAATGTTATTGCCCCCTTTCTCTCAGGTAACATTTTAGAAGTTGCAATTGTTACTTAAATGTCAATTATTGAAGTGCTATACTTTTTCTGGAATTAAGTAGATGTGGCCCTCAGCAGGCATAATGGAATCCCTTGAAGATTAATTCCATTCAATTCAGCCCACTGATTTGTTTGAGTCTGAAAAGCCTGTAAAATCCTTTAAAGTGGACCTCTAAGTAACTTTACAAGTCTGATCGAATAAATGCATGACATGTAAAAATAAACAGCAACTGTATCTTTTTAAAAAAATAGAATTCCAGCATAAACCTAGCTATTCTTAAAACTGTCCCTTCCCCCCTTCTAACACCAATGCTGACTAATGCCGCGTACACACAAGCGGACTTTACGGCAGACTTTGCCCGGCGGACGGGATTTTGTCGGACAATTCGATCGTGTGTGGGCTCCAGCGGACTTTGTTTGCTCAAAAGTTGGACGGACATAGATTTGAAACATGCTTAAAATCTATCCGTCGAACTCGAGTCCGGTCGAAAAGTCCGCTCGTCTGTATGCTAGTTCGATGGACAAAAAGCCACGCTAGGGCAGCTATTGGCTACTGGCTATGAACTTCCTTGTTTTAGTCCGGTCGTACGTCATCACGTACGATTTCGACGGACTTTAGTGGATTGTGTGTAGGCAAGTCCGTTCATTCGAAAAGTCCGTCATACAGTCCGGCGTAAAGTCCGCCGAGCAAAGTCTGCCGTAAAGTCCACTCGTGTGTACGCGGCATAAGGCTCTATTCACACTAGTGCGTTTTTTGATGCATTTTGCAGAAATGCATGGGAATTTTTTAACATGGGTTCCTATGGAACATGTTCACATCAATGCATTTTTGTGCCTCTGCGTTTTTGGAAAGGGTGGGGGTCTTTTTTCATGCAAAATGCAGCGTTTTGCATGTAATAGAATTCAATGGACCCGCATCCAAAAACGCAAGTACCGCATTTTTACCGTGTTTTGCGTTTTTTTTTTCTTTCTTTTTTTTTTGTTACACTGTATACAGTATAAAAAAACACCATTAAAAAAAAAACGCAAAACGTGGCAAAAATGCGGCAAAAACACATGCATAGATGTGAGGTTTGAAACAGGAAAATTTGGATGCCGCACACCGGATAAAGTTGAAAAAATCTTCTTTATTGTAAAACTTGGATCATCAAAAAATACAGGACAATAAGGCAGATAGTACAGACACAGCTGACGCGTTTCGCACTCTAAATCGAGCGCTTACTCGGTAAGCGCTCGATTTAGAGTGTGAAACGCGCCAGCTGTGTCTGTACTATCTGCCTTATTGTCCTGTATTTTTTGATGATCCAAGTTTTACAATAAAGAAGATTTTTTCAACTTTATCCGGTGTGCGGCATCCAGATTTTCCTGTTTCAAACCCTGCTTCAATTTGCATTTAGCCAGCACCTGGGACTACCCTCCTCTGAAGGACTCACCAATACACACCTGAAAGCAAGTCTTCCTGAGCGGTGATTCATTCTCTATGCATAGATGTGAATCGAGCCTAAAGCCCCATACACACTATCAGATTTTCTGCTGATTTTTTCCTTCAGGTTTACCAAAAACCATATAATATGAGGTCAAACCTTAGGAGTTTCAATTTGTATGCAATCAGGCAGGCCCTTGCACTACCTGGTTTTGGTAAATCTGAAGACAAAAATCAGCAGAAAATCTGATAGTGTGTATGAGGCTTTACCTGTGTAAAAAAAGACATTTGTACTTACCAATTTTCAGCCCGATACAGTCCAGTCATATAGTCCCCTCCCTGTGTCAACCAGCGGAGGCTGCAAGGGGGAGAAGCGAGCGCTCTACAACAGATGGGAAATCCAGGAGCAGTGACCCATAGGCTTCCATGTTCCAGCTGTTGTCGGTGCTCCCACCTCTCCCCTGCAGCAGCTGCAGGCTGACACATGGGAGCCAGATCATGTGACTGGAGTGTCCTGAAAATAGGTAAGTATATACATCTTACTTACACGGGTTAGTCAGCATAGGTGTTAGGAGGGGAGAGGGAACAATTTTAAGATTAGTTATGTTTAGGCTGGAATTCTATTTTTAAGGCTCTACTGTTTATCCCTAAAAGGAAGACCATGGGTTCCAGTGACTTTGCCCAGTGGCGGAACTACCAGGGTCGCAGCAGTCGCACTTGCGACTGGGCCCTGGAGTTCCGACACAGTGGGGGGGGCCCGCCCACTCTGGCTCTGGCAGTGTGAGCGGCCTGGCCGCCCGTCTGCCAGTGTGAGGGACCTGCCCACCCGTCTGCCAGTGTGAGGGCCCTGCCTGCCCATGTGAGGGGCCCACCTGCCCGTTCTGGCTGTACTACTGTGAGGGGCCCGCCTGCCTGTCTGTTCGTTCCGCTGGGGGGGTCAGCCCACCTATCCTCTCCACTCCAGAGAGAAACCATCTAGGGAGGCGGAGGTGGACCCTGAAAGAGAAAGTCAGCTGACACTAATAGAGTGAAGGGGGAGGAGCTCTCCCCTCTGCGAGAAGACCCCATGACACAGAGCCATCCCTGGAGGCATGGGAATACTGAGGGGGAATCAACTAACTGACTAAGTAAGTGAAAAATTGCCAGTGCAACTGATCCCAACCTCTACCACCTCTGCCTCTTACTGATCCCATCCCCCCACCACCACAGATCTCATCCCTATCCCCCCTATCACCTCTACAGAGGTGATGGGGGAATAGAGTTGAGATCTGTGGTGGTGGTGGTGGGGGGATGAGATCAGTAAGAGGCAGAGGTGGTGGTGGGGGAGGATGGCACCACTGCTGCCACTGATCCCACCCCCCACCACCACCACCACTGCTGCCACTGATCCCACCCCCCTCACCACCACCGCTGCCACTGATCCCACCCCCCTCACAACCACCGCTGCTACTGATCTCACCGCCCCCTCACAACAACCGCTGCAACTGATCCCACCCCCCCACCACCACCACCACCGCTGCCACTGATCCCACCCCCCCTCACCACCACCACCACCACTGCCACTGATCCCACCCCCCCTCACCACCACCACTGCCACTGATCCCACCCCCCCTCACCACCACCGCTGCCACTGATTCCACCCCCCTCATCACTACCCCCGCCACTGATCCCACCGCCACTGATGTGACCTCCCACCACCATCAGTGGGTTGATCCCACCCCCCAGCCACCACCACCGCTTCCACTGATTCCATCCCCCTAATCTCACTCAGTGGACTTATCCTATCCCCCCACCACCACCAGCACTGCCACTCATCCCATCCTTCCGCCACCAGCACTGCCAATGATCTCATCTTACATCCCCCCAGCACTGCCACTGATCCCATTCCTCTCTCCCCACCAGGACTTATACCAATCCGATTCCCCCCTCTCCATCAGCACTTTCACTGATCCCATTCCCCCTCCCCAAGAGCACTGTTACTTGTCTTGTTCTAGTTACAGTATCTCACAAAAGTAAGTACATCCCTCACATTTTTGTAAATATTTTACTATATCTTTTCATGTGACAACACTGAAGAAATAACACTTTGCTACAATGTAAAGTAGTGAGTGTAAAGCTTGCATAACAATGTAAATTTGCTGTCCCCTCAAAATAACTCAACACACAGCCATTAATGTCTAAACCGCTGGCAACAAAAGTGAGTACACCCCTAAGTGAAAATGTCCAAATTGGGCCCAAAATGTTGATATTTTGTGTGGCCACCATTATTTTCCAGCACTGCCTCAACCCTCTTGGGCATGGAGTTCACCAGAGATTCACAGGTTGCCACTGGAGTCCTCTTCCACTCCTCCATGATGACATCACTGAGCTGGTGGATGTTAGAGACCTTGCGCTCCTCCACCTTCCGTTTAAGGATGCCCCACAGATGCTTAATAGGGTTTAGGTCTGGAGACATGCTTGGCCAGTCCATCACCTTTACCCTCAGCTTCTTTAGCAAGGCAGTGGACGTCTTGGAGGTGTGTTTGGGGTCGTTATCATGTTGGAATACTGCCCTGCGGCCCAGTCTCCGAGGGGAGGGGATTATGCTCTACTTCAGTATGTCACAGTACATGTTGGCATTCATGGTTCCCTCAATGAACTGTAGCTCCCCAGTGTCGGCAGCACTCATGCAGCCCCAGACCATGACACTCCCACCACCATGCTTGACTGTAGGCGAGACACTTGTCTTTGTACTCCTCACCTGTTTGCCGCCACACACGCTTGACACCATCTAAACCAAACAAGTTTATCTTGCTCTCATCAGACTATAGGACATGGTTCCAGTAGTCCATGTCATTGGTCTGCTTGTCTTCAGCAAACTGTTTGAGGGCTTTCTTGTGCATCATCATTAGAAGAGGCTTCTTTCTGGGACGACAGCCATGCAGACCAATTTGATGCGCGGCGTATGGTCTGAGCACTGACAAGCTGACCCCCCACCACCTGTCTTGGCCATCTTTATGTAGAGCAGGGGTCTCAAACTGGCGGCCCTCCAGCTGTTGTGGAACTACAAGTTCCATCATGCCTCTGCCTATGGGAGTCAAACTTGTAAATGTCAGCCTTGCAATGCCTCATGGGAATTGTAGTTCTGCAACAGCTGGAGGGCCACCAGTTTGAGACCCCTGATGTAGAGCAACAATTCTTTTTTCAGGTCCTCAGAGTTCTTTGCCATGAGGTGCCATGTTGAAATTCCAGTGACCAGTATGAGAGAGTGAGAGCGATAACACCAAATGTAACAAACCTGAGACCTTGTAATACTAATGAGTCACATGACACCGGGGAGGGAAAATGGCTAATTGGGCCCAATTTGGACATTTTCACTTAGGGGTGTACTCACTTTTGTTGCCAGCGGTTTAGACATTAATGGCTGTGTGTTGAGTTATTTTGAGTGGACAGCAAATTTACACTGTTATACAAGCTTTACACTCACTACTTTACATTGTAGCAAAGTGTCACTTCTTCAGTGTTGTCACATGAAAAGGTATAAAAAAAATATTTACAAAAACTGTGAGGGGTGTACTCACTTTTGTGAGATACTGTACGCCTTTGACTTTGCCTATACTTATAAGATGTTATCAGGCTGTTGCACTTGCAGGCAGGGGAAAGGCCTTTCTCCAGCCACCACTCACCCAGTAATCACTGAGACTTTATATTGCGACTTTCTAGCAAGTCACAAGATGAGCGGCTACAGCAGGGGGGCTGATCTGTGTAAAATATTTGTGAACAGAGCCTAGAGATCTACAAGCATAAACAAATATAGCAGATGAAAGGTCCACTTTAAAAAGGTTATGGGTTCCCTTTAAGCAGATTTGTTACAAATAAATTGTGTGAATCTTATAGAGCATTTGGAAAACTGAAACAGCTTGGTATGTCCTTTATAGGGTTGCATCTAGACCATGGCATGTAGCGTACACTTTTGGGGTTTTCTACTTTATGCCCCCCATATAATGTTATCTCTTTAACATTATATTTATTGAAGATTTTAAGATGCAACGAGAAGCCAGTGATGATGTACAATTACACAAACCAAATTAAAATAAAGTACAATTACAAAAATAGAAGAAAAATTAATTTAGCAAAATCCTCACAATCTCCAAGAAGCGCATACATTGCGCACATGTCTATGGAAATTCTGAGCATGTGTCACAGGGTATTGTAAACGGAAGGGATTAGGAATTTCTTTAAAAAACAAACAAACAAACATATATATCCAATCAATAAAACATTCCCCCAGTCTTTTTTGTAGTAACTGTTGACAGAGAAAAGTTCTTCCTGAACTTTGGTTGTGAGATTTGGTTTTTGTATTTTTCAGGGCTGGACTCAGCCCTTCCTTCTCTGAGCTGGCTGCTCAGCTGTCGGCTAATTGCCAGATCCTATCTCTCCACAGTTATTCAGCTGTTGATGATATCCTGCTCGTCAGTCCTGCCTACTTAAGCCATCCAGTCCAGAGGAGCTCTGCCTTTGCCTTGGTCACATCACAGAAATTATCTCCCGCGATACTGTTCAAGACTTGCTTTACTGACATCCCTTCTGGCTCCAGATCCTGCTGGCTGTTCCACTACATTGATCCCTGACTTCTGGCTTGGCTGACTATCTGTTCCGGTTACTGAACTTTGGCTATGTTTTGACTACGTTTGTTCTTTTTACTTTTATTATTAAACAAGTGTGATTTGACTGATTTTCTGTCTCGGCCTGATTTCATGGTTTCTGACAGTATTTTTATTCTACCACCTACACTAGGAACTGTATTCCCTTCAGAATTATTTAGAACTGTTTGATAGATCACTTATGCCTCGTTTCCACTGAGCGGATCGGTTCAGGTCGGTACAGTTTTAATGGCCTAGAATGGCTTGGTCTATTCTGGTGAGCGTTTCCACTGCAAGTGGGACCACAAGGGGCCATACAGGGTTTAGAAAAAATGCCTCAGCATAGCACAGCAGAGGGTTTTCTGTCAGCCAATCAGTGGAATGTATCGTAGCTCCGCCCTAACCGAACCGTTCCATTTTCTATGGCCCCACATCTGAAGCAGGACCCTGAATGGAACGGTATAGTTCGGTTGTATGGGCCACTTTCATAATGGAAACACCCAAAATAGCGTACCGCACCGAACCGAACCAATCCACTCAGTGGAAACGAGGCATTAGTAAATCAAAGCATGTGGATTTTGAGGTTTCTGTGTTCCTGTACACGATGTACAGGGCCGTCTTTAATACTGATTGGACCCTGGGCAAACATTTTCTTGGGCCCTCCTGAATCCACTTATCAACTATTTGCAGGCAGTGCAGGCTAAAGGGGAAGCGGCCTTGGGCCCCACAACAATGACGGGGCCCGGAGCAGCTGCCCCTTTTGCCCTGTGTTAAAGACGGCCCTGACACTGTATACTTTTTTATTTATTAGATTTAGGACAATCAATTAACAATAAGATAATACATTTCATAGACAATATTCTTTTGGAACATTTGTTTATTACAGGTATTTATATAGCGCCGACAATTTACACAGCGCTTCATATAAATATTGTACATCCGTTGTATACTATACTTATACTTGAATGAATTATTTACACTGGCTGCATTTAAAGCCTAAGTTTACCTAAAACAATTAAAAAAAAATTAGCACAAGAAACATGACTTACTTGTAGTAAGATGTGTCTTATTGCTGCTTCCTCCTCCAATGTCTCCCACCCCCTGCCGCCATAATCTTCAGTTGTGTATGGGTTAATAGTACTAACAGGCACACATAAATCAGGAGTACCAGGCTATGCTAGCTCTTTACGCCCAGCTTCTCCATTTATACAATCTGTTACAACAGATTGTATGAATGAAACAGGATCTTTGAATGAGGAGGGGGTGGAGCTATCAATCATAAGACCATCCTCCATTCATAGATCCTGTTTCATTCATGGAAGCTATAGTATGGCTTTTATGAATGGAGTAGCTAGGCAGAAAGGGCAGGCATAGTCAGGCACTCTTGATCAGAGCCTGTCACAGCCCCTTAGTTCTATTAAGCCTGCTGCACAAGAAGATTACGGATTACATTGGAGGAGAAAGATTTAGGCAAAAAGAGGGCACAGCACCACAAGGGACACATCTCACTGGCGGTAAGTATTATACCTTGCGCTGATTTTTTTTAAAAAAATGTAAGTAAACTTAGGCTTTAAAATTGCATTCAATTTTTTTTTTTTTTGCAATTACATAATTGCATTAATTAGTGTTTGTTTTAAATCTAATTCAGTTCAGCTTTATGTCAGGTCTTCAATTTAAGAAATTATAATACTGAGCGTTCAAGGTCAAATATTTTTTTTTTAATTATCGGTTTAGACCCAGTTTTGTTTCTAATGCCGCGTACACACGACCGGACTTTCCGGCAGAAAAGGTCCGACAACATTCCGATCGTGTGTGGGCTTCATCGCACTTTTTCTTTCTAAAATTCTGATGGACCTAGAAATAGAACATGTTTCAAATCTTTCCGACGGACTCAATTCCTATCGGGAAAAACGTTCGCCTGTATGCTAGTCTGACGGACCAAAAATGACGCAAGGGCAGCTATTGGCTACTGGCTATTGAACCCTCTTCTGGTCCCATTGCACGTCATCCTGTTCTAAACGAACGGACTTTGGTGTGATCTTGTGTAGGCAAGTCCGTTCCAGCGGAACTCCGTCGGAAAGACCGTCAGAGTCTACTCTGACAGAAAGTCCGGTCGTTTTCTATTTGATACCATATATCAGCTTATTTCTGTATAGCATAAGAGGGAAAGGCAGTATAATGAGTAGTGAAAACTGTGACTTTGCAAAGTATTTTTGGATGGCATTTTTAATGTCCTTCTCCTCTGGCCTAGAAGCCTTTCACCAAAAGGTCAGAGAACTAATGACTCAGTTCTAACAGAGACAAAGAGGTGAGATGGGGAATTTCCATATCAGACATCCAAGCCGCTTGCACCTTCTGTAGTTTGTATAGAACAGTGGTTCTCAACTCCGGTCCGCAGGACCCACTAACAGGCCAGGTTTGCAAGATAACTGAAATACATCACAGGTGATATCATTTAGTGATTGCTCAGTGATTGCAGTAGTCTAGTCTGCATCTCCCCAAGGTAATATTTATAATCTGGCCTGTTGGTGGGTCTTGAGGACTGGAGCTGAGAACCACTGGTATAGAAGATTTCATTCTCATATTTGTTTTCAATTAAAGAGAATGCAGCAGGAAAACCGAGACTCTCATACTTGGTTTCATCTTGGCCCCTGCACATTTGTAAGTACTAAGAACTTTTCTCGAGGAAGCCTTGCCATGTTTGTTCTTAAGACATATAAGAACATAGTACATAATGAACCTACTGACAACAAAAGGATCTGATTTTGGATGCATTTGTCTGTTAATGTTCTACCCACCTTACTCTATTCTCCAGTTCTGTTTTCCTTTCATTTAGCTCCTTATTCTCTTTCCTCAAAGTATATATCTCAGCATTTGCTTCAGCCTTCCCGCTGGTCGCATAACTCAGTTCCTTTATGTGGTCTTTCAGGGATTTGATCTTAAATGCCTGAAGAGCATTCTTCTCCTTGAAGCCTTCTAATTCTTCTTTAAGTTCTTTCAGGAAGACGTCCTTGGCAGACAATTTATGCTTCAGATCAGATACCTAAAGAGGGCAGAATTGTATACAGTCATCATACTGTACGTGATGTAGAGCTACACAATTAATCGTTAAAAAAATCGCAATCTCTATTCAACCCCCCTCACGACCTCTATGCGGCATTTACAAGATTCATTCATGTAAGAGCCCTTGCACACTGGGGCGGGGGGCGGCGTCGGCGGTAAAACGCCGCTATTATTAGCGGCGTTTTACCGTCGGTATGCGGCCGCTAGCGGGGCGGTTTTACCCCCCGCTAGCGGCCGAGAAGGGGTTAAATACCACCGCAAAGCGCCTCTGCAGAGGCGCATTGCCGGCGGTATAGCCGCGCCGTCCCATTGATTTCAATGGGCAGGAGCGGTAAAGGAGCGGTAAAGGAGCGGTATACACACCGCTCCTTCACCGCTCCGAAGATGCTGCTGGCAGGACTTTTTTTTACCGTCCTGCCAGCGCATCGCTCCAGTGTGCAAGCCCTCGGGGGTTTCACACTGGAATGCAAGGAGCGGCACTTTCGGGGCGGTTTGCAGGCGCTATTATTAGCGCAATAGCGCCTGCAAACCGCCCCAGTGTGCAAGGGCTCTAAGTGCAGAGATGTTCTCTACTCAGTCAGAGCTGTCAAAAAAATAAAAAAAATAGCTGGCAAATGTTTATCAACATTGTCAGCGCTGGGAGATAACTATAACCAAAGTATCTTTTAGTTCTTTTAGATCAAAGGAATGAACTTCGGTCTGTTTAGCCACTTAAAAACTGAGGCCCCTTTCGCACGATCAGACCGCTCAGGTCCGCCTGTCAGTTTTGACGGCGGACCTGAACGGGCGCTCCATGTTAGCATATTGAGCGACGGATGTCAGCGGAGACATGTCCGCTGACATCCGACCCCGTCCGATCCGCAAAAAGCAGACGGATGGCCCTACGTCCAGGTCCATCGCTGGCGGATCAGGTGAGATCTGATGAAAACGGACATGCTGTCCATTTTCATCCGATCCCTCCATAGGCAGCAGCAGCGCCTGACAAGCTCCTCCCCGCTCAGTTAGCAGAGAGGGAACTGTCATCTGCCGGCTCAGCGGAGATCAACAGAGAGATCTCCCGCTGAGCCGGCGGACTGAGTTGGGCTCCGTGGAAGCGGAGTCCGCCTCGTGTGAATGAGGCTTAAACCTTTTTCTGACACTTGTTGCTTGCAAGTTAAAATCTGTATTTTTTGCTAGAAAATTACTTAGAACCTTCAAACATTATATATATTTTTAGCAGAGAGCCTAGAGAATAAAATGGCGGTTGTTGCAAAATTTTATGTCACACTGTATTTGACCAGCAGTCTTTCAAACACAATTTTTGGGGAAAAAATACACTTAAATTAATAAAAAAAAAAACTAAACAGTAAATTAGCCCAATTTTTTTGTATAATGTGAAGGATAATGTTACGCCGCAAGAATTGTGATCTTTATTCTAAGCAAAAAAATTGTTATTCTCATTTTACCTAGAATCGTGCAGCTCTAATATGATGTATTATAAACTGCACCAATCACCTACACAAAGTGGAGAAGGTGGATGGCGAAATAATGGGTTGAGCCACTCTTATACCAACCGTCAGCATTTTTACATGGATGAATAAACTGAGCATATCAATTGAAGAGAGTAGCACCTCAAGATTAAGATCATCATAAAGCTTTGTAGTCTTTTCATATATTGAGAGGGCAGGGACAGTTAACCCTTAGCACCACATCCCTAGTAAATAAGAGTATAAAAAGGAGGGATTGGGGTACAGTTACCCCTGGGACTTTTAAGGTGCTTAACACCTTAAAAGTCCCAGGGGTAACTGTACCCCAATCCCTCCTTTTTATACTCTTTGTAGTCTTTGTTGCTGCTTAAGGCTCGGTTCACATATATGCGAATCGGATACATTTTTAACCGCATCCAATTCGTATAACGTGAATCGGACCGGCTTACAATGAAGCCAGTTCACAGATGTGCAGGGCGGCCGCGGTGCGGTTTTAAAAAGGGTCCTGTGCGATTTTTGGTCCGGTCCATGAGTGATTTCAGGTAAAAATTTGAACAGAACCCACACTGGACTCCCACACTGAAACCGCAGCCACATATAATATATGCGAGAGCCTTAAATAGCATTCTGATAGAATAAAACCAACCCCTGACCACTTCTTTATTGTGTGCTTGTTTGAAGTAAAAATCTTAGCAAATCAGCTTCCCAGGATGCTTACAAAATGTCACCCTATTGAATTTCTGAAGGACTCCTTTTGACTCCTGTAGCAATTTTGCAACTTAATGTATATGTAAACTCAATCAATAAAATTTGATATAAATTTTCACATGTTAAAGGAGAAGTATAGCCAAAGCTATTTTGGCTATTCTTCTCCTGTAGTTCATGGGAGTGCAGTTCATTCTGCACTCCTGTGACCCCTTTTTAGCGAACAGTGGGCTAAAGCCCGCTGTCAGCTGACGTCACTCAGCCAGTCCAGGCTCTAGATTGATCTCAATTTTATATCTGCTCCAAAACTGGTCAACCTGTGGCATGAACAAAAGAACAGATTTCTCCATCCAGTCTAATAGCATGTATAGATGAATCTCCCCTGCCGGGCTACTGTATTCTGAAAGCTGACTCCACCAGCAGTCAGAATACTCAAACAAAGCCTACATCTGATTGGATGCATGCAGGAGCTGTTTGGCCAAAAAAATTTCAACAGTCTCCTTCGACAAAAGTTGACTGAACAATTAACTTTTGTGAAACAAAAGGATGCCGAAGGGACATACACTGCTCGAATTTCTTGAGTAGTGCACAATGATTTAGGAGACCAGCACAATGATGAAAAGCAATGGAGTATGGTGGAAAGGAAGCCACCACAAGCACACATTTATCAGGGACTTCTATCTGCATTAAATAGTTGTTAAATACATTAATATCCATTAAGAATTTTTTTAGGTGATATTACTAGACATGAGATGTGTGATCCATTTCATTACAAAACGAAATTCAGACAAAATTTTCGTTATTCTGAGATTCGGATGTATCCGAATCTCTGAATCACAATAACAACGAATTTCAACTAATCAGAAAGAAATTAGACCGAAAACAACAAATTAATTTGTATTCATTCCTTTTATTCGTTTGCCACGTCAGAGGGTTTTGTAAATTCAATAATATGTTGCAAAACATCAAAGTCACAAACAAGTCGCATTGAAGTCACAAGCAAGTCAATGCACTGGAAACATAAGGAATGAATCCAAATCTTTATAAATAACTTCCAAAAATACGAATCAGTTCGGAACAAACATACAAAACAAGCTCCGAAAATGAATCATTCTAACATAACGAATATAACTAAATGAAATGATTGACTTAAATTGATCCAAATATAAAAAAATGTTTTCACATTTCTAGATATAATCCTTTCTATCTTCTTACGGCTTTTACAGCGAAACACAGTTGTGGCTTCTGTCATGCACACATTTTACAGCTTCTTTACTGATTCCAAGTTATAGAAACCAACAAAATCTTATTACCTGCAAAAGATTAATTTAATATAAAAGAACTTGTTGAGTGAAAAGGGAGATGAGATAGAACAATCTCAGATTATTGCCAAATGTTACATTGTGTATTTGGGTGGGGGTGGGCTTACAGAGCCCATTACATGATGAAAGGAAGTAAAGATGACACATTGCTCTCACTTGACATAGTAGAAGAGGCTCTGTTTTGGAACTAGTGGAAGGTCAGGTACATTGTGTAGCTGGAAATTGCTCCTATTATAAGCAGCACTATCCCCGTTGGATAACAAACTCTGCATATAATCCAAGGCCACGTCCCTGAGCCTCACCTGACCATGCCAATTTCAGTGAATAATATGACTGTTGTTAAAATTAATAGAGAAATATGGAGGACAACATTTCTGGCCTCCTTCCAAAATGCTAGTTGCCTGGCTTCAGTACATTTAAGTTTTAGGCTCAGAACAAGAATTCTCAAAAGGCCTACGTATTTTTCTTACAAGTATAGCACCCTTCTAGTTTAGCGCAGGCTGCTAGGCAGATTTAATTAACTCCTCTGTAAGGAGCAGGGGTTGATTGTTTTGGGCTGTTCTGTGTCTCACTGGCTTCTGTTTTGCTACTCCCCCCTGTCTTCTGTATATTTCTAAAAGTATAGTGGGAATGAGGGCAGGCAGCTTGAATATTAATGGATCTCCAGCCAATCCCTGGGGAGGCATGCCCAGTAGGTGGAGGGAGAGTCCATTAATGTTTTGAGGCCCTGCAGTAGAGGGGCAGAATTACAGGGACCAGCCTTAGCCTCAGGAAGAGACCCCTGTGCTGGGGGCTCTGCTCCCAGGGGGGAGAGAGAGAGTATGAGAGTGAGTGTGAGAGAGAGAGTGAGAGAGAGAGAGAGAGTGAGTGAGAGAAGCTTGTGGATTCCTTTTGAAGACATTGAGGTCCCAGCTAGGTTTAGCTGGGGGCCTACCAAAGAGAGCCTGGATCAGAGTCTGGACAGAGCCAAGAAAGCAGATGTGAGGTAACTCCACTATTCTGGAACTGAGTGAGCACTTGACCCCGCTACACAGTGAAGTGTCTGTTGGGTGTTTTACTTAACAACCTAATACAGTGCAGCCAAGAGTTGTACAAAAAAAAGCCAGGAGTGTGCTATACTGCCTAATGCCGCGTACACACGAGCGGACTTTACGGCAGACTTTGCCCGGCGGACTGGATTTCGTCAGACAATTCGATTGTGTGTGGGCTCCAGCGGACTTTGTTTTCTCAAAATTTGGACGGACTTAGATTTGAAACATGTTTTAAATCAATCCGTTGAAATCGAGTCCGGTCGAAAAGTCCGCTCGTCTGTATGCTAGTTCGACGATAAAAAAGCCACGCTAGGGCAGCTATTGGCTACTGGCTATGAACTTCCTTATTTTAGTCCGTTTGTACGTCATCACGTACGAATTTGACGGACTTTGGTGAATTGTGTGTAGGCAAGTCCGTTCATTCAGAAAGTCCGTCGTAAAGTCCGCCGGGCAAAGTCTGCCGTAAAGTCCGACCGTGTGTACGCGGCATAAGTGTGTCTTTGTACAGAGCAGACAGAAACCTAGCAGTCCTCAAGTTCTACAGTTCGGGGTATACCATGCTTCCCATCCTGGGTCTAGGTGTTGCAGGCTGAGGAGGCTTAAGATGGACATGGTGGACAAGGCTTGACCTCAAAGTTCTGCCCAGGATGGGATCGGGTCTACCTTTCTTGCCACAATAAGACTTCTGGTTCCTGTCTGATGGCTGCCATGCCACTGCCATGGTGTTTTCTGACTGAATCAAGATCAAATGACCTTCCAGTAGGACAGTTCAATGCCGCAGAGAAAGTCAAATTGTCTGAAGTTCCAGCATGTGGACTGAGTGATGAGATTCTGATGACAACCAAATGCCCTGCACAGACAGGGTGCCCTGGAATCCTACCCAGCCTATCCAGCCTGACAGGCTGGCATCCATCTTGAGGATACTCCAGTAGGTGGTAAGGAAAGGCTTCCCCAACTTCAGAGCAGGATTCCTGAGCCACCAAGCCAGGGACAGTCTGGTCCTCAATGCCAAACAGACCAGTCCAGAAATCTGATTGACATTCCACAATGAGAGAATGTTGCATTATAGAGGTCTGGAGTGAAACTCGGCAAACAGGACTGCCTCAAAGGAGGCTATCATCAGGCCAACAACTCTTGTGCAAAATAGGAGAATTGGTCGACTCCTGTACAGCTTGAATCTGAGATCAGAGAATCTAAAGTTTCTCCTGTGTAAGAAGCACTCTGGCCTCAGCTGTTTCCAGGACTAGACTAATGCCGCGTACACACGAGCGGACTTTACAGCGGACTTTGCCCGGCGGACTGGATTTCGTCAGACAATTCGATGTGTGTGGGCTCCAGCGGACTTTGTTTTCTCAAAAGTTGGACGGAATTAGATTTGAAACTTGTTTAAAATTTATCCGTTGAAATCGAGTCCGGTCGAAAAGTCCGCTCGTCTGTATGCTAGTTCGACGGACTAAAAAGCCACGCTAGGGCAGCTATTGGCTACTGGCTATGAACTTCCTTGTTTTAGTCCGGTCGTACGTCATCACGTACGAATTCGACGGACTTTGGTGGATTGTGTGTAGGCAAGTCCGTTCATTCAGAAAGTCCGTCGGAAAGTACGTCGAAAAATCCGCCGGGCAAAGTCCGCCGTAAAGTCCGCTCGTGTGTACGCGGCATTAGATACAGCAAACAAGGAGTTGGTTCCAGCGACCAGACCTGAAGGTTCAAGATCCACCAGCTGTAACATCTGTACAGTCATAGTCATGTTTTCCAATAGAGCTCATAGCGACTGTTATCGTAACAAGGGGTTGTTCGCATATCCCACAATGGGGATGCCACAAAAGCACAGGTGAAATGGTTGCAGTAAAATCCTTGAAACCGTTCTGCCAAAGGAGTCGGGGCAAACACACCTTGAACCAGAAGACCTGAGGTGGCTCATTATAGATCTGTTAATCTGAGCACTGTTGGAGGTGAGAAACCAAAAAAAAATTCTAGTTTGTGGTTTTCATGAACCCAAGTGTTGGAGACGCAAGCTGTCTAAGCATCCCCAATGGTTAACAAACATTCTCCCACACAAAGGGGTTGTGGCTTATCAGGATTTGGCAGACTTGGAGTGCCAAACTTTACAGGCAGACTGAGAATGTTTGGAGGTTCTAAAACAGGATGTTGAAGGAGTGGTAAAATGAAAGAAACGTTTCTTAAGGCCTGGTTCACACGAGTGCAACTGAAAATTCATCTGATTTCCAATATCAACTGCAACTGCAGTATGACTTGGTGCATTTTTTTACATGTTTTGATGCGATTTATGGAGGAGGAGGAGAAAAGTTGGGAGAAAAAAAACACACCGGCATCACACCACAAAAGTGCATTGATGTGATTTTGATGCGTTTCCACTGAAGTCTATGTGGCACAAAATCGTACTCTTCCCAGTTGCATTGCATTGACGTGAACAGGCAACGCTGAAATTAAAGCATTTCCATTGTCATGCGATTCTGTGCAATCCAAGTTGCATCTGTAATCGCACCAATGTGAACCAGGCCTAATGCCGCGTACACACGGTCGTACTTTTCGTCTACAAAAGTCCAACGGACGCTGACGGACTAAAGCTGGCTGGTAATCCGATCGTGTGTGGGCTTCTCCGGACTTTCAACTGACTTTTTTAGCCTCAAATCCGACGTACTTTAGATTTGAAACATGCTTCAAAACTTTACTTCGTAACTACGACGGACCCCGAAATCCGCTCGTCTGTGTGCTAGTCCGACGGACAAAAAGCCACGCTAGGGCACCTATTGGCTACTGGCTATGAACTTCCTTATTTTAGTCCGGTGTACGTCATCACGTACGAATCCGACCGACTTTTGTGTGGTCGTGTGTAGGCAAGTCCGTTCGTTAGAAAGTAGGCCGCAAGTCCACCGAAAGTCTGCCGGAAGTCTGTCGGACAGGCTGTCTGACTTTTGTAGACGAAAAGTACGACCGTGTGTACGCGGCATAACGGTCAGACAGGGGAAAGACTATGCAGTCTACTCGACAGGTTTTTTTTTCATCTGAGGAAGATAGGTGTTCTTGCCACTATTAGCATCCGTGACAAAAGTATCAAGAGTTAAGCCGAAGAGAAGTTGTGCCTCCAAGCATCAAACACTTCTTACATAAGAGCTGTCAATGCTTAGTCCCACAGCATTAAACCCTTCCATGGTGCAAAACCACCAGGAAATGGGGGATTTGAAAGGTGCCCAGATGAGTCAGAATACAGTATTCCAAAAGCCAGGCTGGGGATGGCCTCACTGGATAGAAGCAATTAAAGAGGAAAGCCCTAGCAGCGAGGCAAAAAAGAATCTCGATTAAAGCGAAAAAAAATAAATAAAGAGTAAAAAAAAAAAGTGCTAGCAAAAAATAGCTTAGTCTTTCACAAAGTAAAGCTGAAGAATAGACAACCATCCAACTAGGATAATAGCAAAAAAAACACCAAAAAAATAAACTGAGGCATGATGGTAGTAGGAGGGGTTATTCTGGGCTGGCCTACATTTTTTTGTTTATCGGTGTCCAATCCTCCTGTAGGCAGCAGTATAACTTGAAGGTTAGATTTGTGTGTCATCAGTACCACTTCTATGCTGACAACACACAAATCTATCTTTCCTGTCCTCACCTCACTCCTTCAGTCTCCTCTCGCATTACTAACTTACTAACTGACATATCAGCATGGATGTCACACCACTTCCTCAAACTCAATCTTTCTAAAACTGAGCTCATATTCCTTCCTGCCCTTGCCCCCTCCCCTGAATTCTCCATCAAGATCAATACAACCATCAGTCCCTCCCCTCATGTCAGGGTGCTAGGTGTAATCCTGGAATCTGATCTGTCTTTTCAGTCCCAAATCCAATTGCTGTCCAAATCTTGTGGACTTCACCTCCGTAACATCTCCAAAATACGCCCCATTTTAACTGTTAAAACCACTACGCAACGTATTCACTCCCTTGTTATCTCTCGCCTTGACTATTGTAACTCTCTCCTCATTGTCCTACCTCTCCACAAGCCATCCCCTCTTTATTCTATCATGATTGCTGCTGCCAGACTCATCCACCTTACCAACTGTTCAGTTTCCACCACCTCTCTCTGCCAATCGCTCCACTGGCTTCCCATTGCCCAACAAATAAAAGTCAAAACACTAGCAATAACATAAAAAGCCATTTCCAACTCTGCCCCGAGCTACAGTACCAATCTTGTCTCCAAATATCACCCAAACCGTCCTCTCCGCTCCTCCAAAGACCATCTGCTCTCTTGTCTCCTTTTCCCATGCTTGTCTCCAGGACTTCTCCAGAGCCCCTCCCATCCTCTGGAACTCACTGCTCCAATCTGTCCGCTTATCTCCTAATTTGTCCACTTTTAGGCGTTCCCTGGGGACTCATCTCTTCAGGGAAGCCTATCCTGCCTTCTGCTAATAACTGAATCTTTTATCACTCCCATCATTTCATCCCTCACAGTAATTACCTTTTGTTCCACCAGCCTCTCCCTATTAGATTGTAAGCTCACAGGAGCAGGGCCCTTCTCTTCTATTGAATTGTATTGTCGCTGTATTGTCTCCCTTTATATTGTAAAGCACTGCGCAAACTGTTGGCCTTATATAAATCCTGTGTAATAATAAGGTTAAAGAATTCCTGTTTCCCTCAATGAATGAATAGGAAAATAAAAATTTAAACCAAAGAAGATAGGAAAAAAAAAATACAAAACTTTGTTGTAATGCAGAGAAAAGCCACCTGAATCTTCAGAATCCGACACACTTTATGGAGTATCAGATCCCCAGTATACTGTATATATACTGTATCTTTTTTTTTTTTAAATAGCATTTGCTTTATAGGAATAAATTAGCCTATAAATCTTTTATCTGTACAAACACAATATTTATATTCTAATAAAAAGGTGGCAACGGGACTTTTTGAGATTCCACTGTACTTCCCCCTACTACTGCCCACAACACTCCCCAGATCTCCATTTAGCTATAAACCTGATTAATGATGTAACCCTCCAGTTTATCTTCTATAGATAATTTTTGTAGCTGCACAGAGATTAGCTTTGCTTTTTTTTTTTAGATTGTTCACATGGGGCGTTTAAATCTGTGCCCTGTGAACGAACAAGATTACTGGCAGGGCGGTGCACAGGTTTCGGGGCATCCTTATGTCGGCACCTGTGAATCCCTGTGCCGGTAAGACACGGCCCACATGGGGCACGGATTAAAATGCCCCACGTGAACGAGGCTTTTAGCTACAAAGAGTACAACTTTGAAGTATATTTTTATGCAACTGTCACATCTTTACATGTTTTCTGTACCACATTCCCTTTCATGTAATCAATATGGGGATTATTTAATAGACGAAGAGTTGTGTGTCACTTATCTGGCTTGATTACCAAACCTGGAGATGAAGATAATTGCCACAAATAAATTGTATGGAAACACCTGGACGAATGGGGAATAGGACCACCATCTGTCTGTTTTTGGAGAACACAATCGGATCTGATGGCGGCAGGTGTCAGCTGACATCCGCCGCTCCATAGAAGAGATTGGAGGGTCTGATTAGGTCCGCGGCTCTGCCTGGAAGACAAACAGGCAGACCTGATCGGACAGCCCGTGTGAAAGGGGCCTTACATAAATAAAAAAGCTGATCATTTAGGCATCCCTGTCAGTGTTCAATGGTTTGTCTCCACCCTTTCTTACATCCCCAGGACAGCTTGTTCTGTTGAAAAACAACAGACTTACTAGATAGATCACCAGGGGAAAAAAAAAGAAAGAAAGTTTTAATAAGTAAACGAATGCAGCCACCGCATCTATGGTAAGCCGTAATATGCTGTAATAAATGTTTGCTTTTTGGTTTAATACTGCTTTAAAGCGTATAAAGAGATATAGAAGCTGGCATATTACTGTATTAATTACATCTAACTCCACTAAAATCTCAAATATCTTTCTGGGATGCAACAAATCATTTAACATGTATTGCTTGCTCCCATTCAGTGATACCTCTATGGACCTCACCTCAGCCAGCAAGCTTGTATTCCTCACCAGCAATGCAGCATGTTCATTCTGTGCAGCTTCAGCCATAATCTTGTAATTCACAAACTGGTCTTTAATCCCGGAATTATAAGAAGTCTGAAAGAAAAAATGGTTCTCAACTATTTAGTACATAGAAGCTTGCTCGAATAACTATTTAAGAGAAAACAGCAATCAGGCATGTCTACTGCTGGTCTAGTAAGGAACTAAAACTATAAAATCTCATTATACAGTATTCTATTCTATGACACCCCTGATGAGTGGCTGTAATGCCATGAAACGCGTTGAGTGCTATTTAATTCCAAGACACATCTGGTTTATTATGTGTATATAGCATATATTCTTTATGTATTCATTTCACTTTTTATGTTTATCGTGTCAACTCAATCATTGTATCCTATGCTATGAGCAGTGTAATTCCAGTGTAAGTTATGTGACTACCAAATTATTTGATACTATGTTTTTTCAAGGGTTTGAACAAATTTTAGATTGTGACAAATAAATAATTCTATCTATAAATATATACATGTTAGAGCTGCACAATTAATCGTTAAAAAATCGTGATCTCGATTCACCCCCTCTGACGATCTTTCCTGCTGAGTTTGCTGATTCTTTCATATAAACAAGTGGAGAGATTGCTCACTCAGCTGTCAAAAGAAAGCATCCGGGCAGTCTGCCAAGTTTAGAACTTGAAATATTGTAACTAACTTCCTTCTTAGATCAAAGGAATAAACTTCTCTGTGTAAACAAAAAACAGGGCAATCTGCCAAGTTTTAAAACGTAAATGCAGGAAGTTTAACCACTTAAAGTCTAAATCTTTTTCTGACACTTCTTTCTTAAAGAGGAGTTCCACCCAGGGGGGCCATAAAAAAAAAAAAATTAAAAGTCAGCAGCTACAAATACTGCAGCTGCTGACTTTTAATTGGACACTTACCTGTCCTGGAGTCCAGCGATGCGGGGGATCGAAGCCCCGCTCGTCTCCCCCTCCGTTCAGCGGCGCCGGCATTGCAACTGTGGGCGCCGGGCTGTGGCTTCACAGCCTGGCACCCACTGCGCATGCGCGAGCGGCGCCGCTCGCTGTGATTGGCCGCTCAGTCACCTGGGACCTGTAATGGGTCCCAGATGATTGACAGGAGGGAGGGAGCAGAGTGGAGCCCTTCCTGTGCCGAGGAGGAAGTGATGTCACCAGCCCAGGCTAAGGAACAGGCAGACTACGAGGGACCACCTAGCAACAGGCATTTAGAGGTAAGTGAAAAAAAAAAATATCCAAATGTTTTTTTTTTGTTTTTTTTTTTAGGATTTTTTATGTATGTTTGTTTTTTTGGGTGGAACCCCACTTTAAGTTAAAATCAATATTTTTTGCTAAAAAAAAATTACTTGGAACCCCCAAACATTATATATATATATATATATATATATATATATATATATATATATATATATATATATATATATATATATATATATATATATATATATATTAGCAGAGACCCTAGGGAATAAAATGGCAATTGCTGCAATATTTTATGTCACACTGTATTTGCCCAGTGATCTTTGAAATGCAATTTTTTGGGAAAAAATACACTTCAATAAATAAAAAAAAACGAAACAGTAAAGTTAGCACAATTTTTTTTCTTTTAATGTGAAAGATGATGTTACCCCGCGAGAATCGTGAGAGAATCATGATCTATCCTCTAAGCAAAAAAATCGTGATTCTCATTTTAGCCAGAATCGTGCAGCTTTAATACATGTATGTACTTATTTTCATTCTATATGCTATGGTGGGCCTCATTTAAAGTCCCAAGCCCCTTTTCTGTCCTGCAACTCACAACAGGGATGGAGGCCCACCATTTGGCTGTGCCAGGTCACAGCTCTCTTCATCTCCTACTCCAGTTGACTCTCATTGGCTATAGTCTTCATTAGAAGAAAAAAAGATCTGAAGTCATAAGCCTACAAGGCATGCTGAGACTCAAGGCACAAAGCCAATTTTCCCGCTGTGCAACTATTAGAGAATGAAACTGAGAGTTTAATTGACGTCGATGGAGTAGGTGTAAATAAGGTGGCTTTTTAAAGATGCAATGGTCTTTAACCCCTTCACGCTGAGGGTAAAACAAATCTTAATGCCTAAGCACAATTTTGACATGTGTTAGTAAAACCATACATATCATCACAACTACTTTGTGCATCCAGGTGGATTGATTATACCTGGGTTTTTTTTTTTTTTTTGCAGGACAAATTGGGCTTTCGTTTGGTAGTAACTGGTTATGGTTACCTCCAGATTTTTTTTTTTTTATTATTATCAAAGGAAAACCTTTATCTCTATATTTTTCTTCATTTTTTATTCTTTATTTGTTTAATTTTTACATACACTTTTTTCCCCTCACTGCAAGGAAAGAGAAAAATACATTGCATCTTTCCTCTCCATTCACAGAGAGAGAAAAACACAGGGGCGGGCTTCACAATGACTGATCACTGTGGTAGCCAATCAGAGGCTTCCACAGCATTTGGGTTACCCAGAGTCGGGAGATCCAGGTCCCGAATGTTAGTATGTTGTCCGGGGCTCTCAGTGAGACCCTGATCTCTGTGCTGGGAGCGCACTGTGTGGCACTCTCCTAGCACATAGGGAGATGATCATATATGCGGCCTCACGGAAAAAAAAGCAACGTACAGTAGGGCTGCATATATGTCTTCTCGTTAGGGTCCCAGTCGTACACTTACCTTTGTTCTCCTGTGACCCAGCAGCCATTGCCTGCTATCAGCTGACGGGGCACAGCCACGCCAGACTTGGGAAGGATGAGGACAATATTGTCAGGATTCATCCGTCTTGTCTGATTGACAGCTGGCTCCACCTTTCAGCACGCAGCTAGGAGCCAAAGCCAGCTCTGCCTGCCCCCTCCTGAGCCTTACACTCCAGTGAATGCTGGAGGAGCAGAATGAAGAGTGGTTATGTGATTGATCAGTTCTTGGTCTTAGAGCTGACAGGGGACAGCTGCAGTGTCACACCAATGCTGCTTTAAAAGCCTCCTGAGGATAACTGATGCTCCTGTTCCTTTGCCAAAAAGGGCTTCTAATTACCTGCATTATTAGACATTTTTAACTGCAATAGGAGGGAAGTGCTTGCATTCCCAGAAACATCTTGTTCCTCTCCTGGTAGAGAGGTTTCATAATAGACAAAGAGGATGATATTAAACTGTATGGGTATATTGCATGGGGGATAATATAGTAGAATAAATAAAGCACGGTTGTGTGGTGTGCTGCAGTACCATTCATTGTGGCATACTGTGCACTGAGATGCACTGTAGTGCCTGGCATAAAAGTTTCCAGTCCATTCATTTGTCTGCTGAAGTGAACAGGCTGCCTTTTCATACAGTAATACATTAACGCTTCACAAAGGACTGGCAAGTATAAATGGGAGTAACACGTTTTCCTAATGTATACATAACGGGATTAAACCGTGGTTGCTTTATAATAGCTTAGAGTTCACTTTAACCACTTACGCTCCGGAAGGTTTTACCCCCTTTATGACCAGGCCATTTTTTGCTATTTGGCACTGTGCTACTTTAACTGGCAATTGTGCTCATGCAACACTGTATCCAAATTTAAGTCATATAACTTTTTTTACACAAACAAAAAACCTTTTCTGAAGTTGGAGCGACTGCAGTAGTGTGCATTAAGACGGATCCATTCACTTTTGATTTTTTCATGTAGATCGACTTGAGGCAACTAGGGGCGACTTGAAGTCGGATCCAAAGTTGCCCCTGTGTGAATGGAGTCTTATGGTGAGTTTTTATTATATAATTTTTATTTTTGTTATATAAATGAGAAAACACTGAAAAATTAGAAAAAAAGAAAAAACATTTTCTACTTTCTGTTATAAAATATATCCAATAAAGTCACATTTCTTCATAAATTTAGGCTAAGATGTATTCTGCTACATGTTTTTGGTAAAAAGAAATCCCAAAAAAGAGTATTTTAATTGGCTTATGTTAAGGTTATAGCGTCTACAAACTATGGTATATATATCTCTCATTTCTTGAGGACCTAAAACATCAGGACAGTACAATTACCACCCAAATGACCCATTTTTTGGAAAGCAGAGTCTGAGGCATTTAGTAAGAGGCCTGATGAGTTTTTTTGTATTTTTTGTCACAATTTTTTGGAAAATTAAGACATTAAATACATTTTGTTTTCACAATTTTTCTTTATATACTGTCACCAGTGCAGTACAGCGCCATCATATGACTGCTGTGGCGGTGATCAACATTTTTTCTTTAACTTTTTTTTTTACATCCTGTCATCATTTTTCTTTCACTGTTATTGCTTATACAGTGATGGTCACTGTATAAGCAATTGCTTTAGTTGGCTTCCCTATTCATGAACAGCTTGCTTTTGATTGTGATCTGTGTACCATGTGATTGCTGTGGCCAATCATAGATCACAACAGTAAGCAAGCTGTTCATGAATGGAAAGCCATTTATGACAGGCTGTTTACATTGTTATCATTTGATCGCTATGACCAATCAGTATTTATTACCTTAATTAATTCAGTGCAGTAAAGTAAAAAACGCTCCACTATCTTTCCTAACCCCACCTTCTCCCCCATCCTTAAACACTAACCTGTCTCTGCTGCAGCACCGCTCTCTTCACTTACTGGTGTCACAAGAGACCCCGAGAGGAAAGGGAGTCATAGGCTGCTGCTGCTGCTGTTAGTCAAATTCCTGTGAAGAGGGAGCAGGGGCATGGCTTACTGGCACTATGTGTGTCTATGGCGCTCACAGTCCGGATCGAGAGTGCACGCACATGGGTGCACCCTTAGCACCCAACTTGCTAAGGGGGCACTCAGACGAAGGAGTGAACAGCACCGGCAGGAGAGAGGAGGTAAGGGACCTCTCTGTGCAATATTATTGCAGGTAAGTATAACATAAAAGTATAACATTTTTATTTTGAAGACAAAAAAATGTAACCTTTAATATCCTTTTAAAAGCAAATTAAATCTTGCACTTCTTTCTTGCCGCAATGGAGCACATTAAATGAAAATTTATGGTCATGTTAAATTTAATTTGCACTTTTTATAAAAAATAAGTGGGCAGAATTTCATTTGTATTAAATCTTGCACTACTTTCAAATGACATTTGAATGTACTGATAATTTTATACGAATTTTCAGAAGAATTTGCATATGAATTTTAGTTTGAAATTCTACTAGTATTTAACCAGCTTAATTCTTCCTGTCTCCCAGTTAATTAAATAAACCCAAAACCAAAAAAATGTAAAATAGTGCAGCTTACCAATCCCTAGCTGTATTTGTTTCTTTGGGCTGTTTTTTGTTTATTTTCACCTGGTGATCTTGCCGGTAAGTGGCGGTTCACACTACAGCAACTTGGGATCCGACTTATCAGACCTCGAGTTGCCCCAAGTCGCTGGACATAAGAAATTCCATTGAAGTGTGAACGAGAGCCGTATTAATGTACACTACTATAGTTGCTCTTACTTCAGAAACGGATCCTGTACCATTTCTAGGCGACTTCTAGGCAACTTGTACCTATAGATTTCAATGGAAGTTGCCTCCAAGTTGGATCTCCATCTATATTGAAGTGACTTTACAGAAAAAAGAAAATAATTTACAGTAAAGTATTTCCCACGTTTGCCCAGGCAACCCTCTCCCTCCCACAGAGCTGATTATTCTGTGATTGGCCACAGCCAAAGTCGCCTGTCCTGGAGGCAACTTTAAGTCGCGCTGTAAGTTGCGTAAAGTCGCGCTGAAGTCGTCTCCAAATCGCCTTGCAAAGTCGCGCTGTAAGTCTGGTTGCCCCTGTGTGAACCGAGCCGAACACTCACTACTTGTACATTGTAGCAAAGTGTCATTTCTTCAGTGTTGTCACATGGAAAGATATAATAAAATATCTACAAAACAAAACAAACCAAAAAAAAAACAAACAACTGGCATTGAGCTTTACATTTTTTTATTGAAACTGGTTCACTAACCATATTGTACACTAGGGTGGTTAGTGAACCAGTTTCAATAAAAAAATGTAAAGCTTTATGCCAGTTTGTTTGTTTTTTTTGGTTTGTTTTGTTTTGCAGATATTTTATTATATCTTTCCATGTGACAACACTGAAGAAATTACACTTTGCTACAATGTAAAGTAGTGAGTGTACAGCTTGTATAAGGCTTGGTTAACACAGGGGCAACCCGACTTACAGCGCGACTTTGCAAGGCGATTTGGAGGCGACTTCAGCGTGAACTTCCTACAAGTAAGTACACCCTACAGAAATGTGAGGGTGTACTTCTGTTTGTGAGATACTGTATATGTGCTACATGCACACATACATGCCCTGCACATGATGCATACCTCTCAACTTTCTGAGATGGGAACGAGGGACACCTATTAGCAAAAGTATGTAGGCATAGGACACACCTCCCAAAGGAGAATTGTACAAAATAAATGATTGGTTAAACCCACAAGTGCTTTTTTACCACTACTATTCCTTTATATTGGCTTTTAGAAATTACAAATGCAGCCATTTAGAAATTGGATGAAATCCCTGTAGAACACTTTTGATAGATAAGTAGTGCAGTAGTGGAGAAAAGAGGGACCGAGGGACTTTGTTCCGAATGAGGGATAGTCCCTCAAAATCAGGGACAGTTTTGAGCTATGCATTTTCGAGAACAAGGTATACTACCACTTTAATTGGGTGAAGTGGAGATTGTGGAGACATCCTCCGCCTGCCTCTTGACCTTGGCCATTTAGAAGAAGAAGCCTTGTATTGATACTATAGTCTTTTATCCCCGGAGGCCAGGCTGTCCTATAATGGAAATCATTTGTTTGGGCCAGCTTAGCCCAAACTATTTAAAATTAAAGTAAACCTAGAATTTTCTTTTAAGAACAAATCTGATGATGTGCATAGCTTATTATTGTGCATTGATCTGCTATGATCATTTGCACACTCTATGGCCTCCTCCATGCGGCTAACAGTTGGATAATACTAGCAGAGTGATTTAGCATGTGAGAAGACCATATAACAAAGTAAAAAAAAGTACAGAACGGACTTCAGAATGGCATGAAGCATATTTTTCACCTCAATAAATAGAAAAATGCATTTTCCTTGGGTACACTAAATAATTCCCAAAAGAGGCCTACACAGAATTCCACTGAAAAATACATAACTCATCATAGCAGCTTTGGGTAGATCTCTAACACTCAGTAGTCATACACCACTCAGCCATCTGTACCCAGGCCAGTGAGCACTCAGCTGGCTCAGACCACAACCATGAAATATCTCTTTGGTGATTTTTCTCTTGCCGAAATGGAGCACATTAAATGAAAATTTATGGTCATGTTAAATTTAATTTGCACTTTTTATAAAAATAAGTGGGCAGGATATATTTTTTTATTCTCTAATAATCTACCAGACTTAACTACTGGACATAGTGGCTGCGCTGCAACCCTGAACTGTGAAAGCTCTATATTTCATTTGTATTAAAAGTTTTAGATATCTTTTATATATATTACAAGGGCTCCCTCTAGTGGTTCAATATTGACAGGACCAATTGACTTTAACCAGAACTTCAAGTGGAGGTCCGCTGAAAAAAAAATATTAAAAGCCAGCAGCTACAAATAATACAGCTGCTGACTTTTAATATATGGACACTTACCTGTCCAGGGAGCCTGCGATGTTGGCAGCCGAAGCCGATCCGTCCTTTGGCTCTCGGCTGCTGCTGCCGCCGCCATCCTCAGTAAGGGAATAAGGAATTGAAGCCGTGTGGCTTCACTTCCTGGTTCCCTACCGCGCATGCGCGAGTCACACAGCGCAGCCTCTCAGAACCCTGCTGTGTTCTGTGTCTCGCAGAATACAGCGGGGGAGGACGGGGTAGTCGCCGGAAGTGGCGTAGGTCACCGCAAGCGCCGCGGTGAGCTATGCCAGGAAGTGGGAGCAAATACCTGTATTAGACAGGTATCTGCTCCCTCCTCCCCCCTGAAAGGTGCCAAATGTTACACCAGAGGGGGGGAGGAATCCAAAAAGTGGAAGTTCCATTTTTGGGTGGAACTCCACTTTCAGTCATTTTTTCAACTTTCCATCTATTAAATCTTCTGCCCTTGCTTTTTAACTTTGGATAGTAAAGCATTTTTTTTCTGCCAGTAAATACCTTATACAGCCCACTTCCTGTTTTTTGTCTGGTAAAAAGCCTAGGCTTATGACATCATGCACAGCTCTCTTTCTCACTCTCATGAGAGTTTGCCAGGCAGGGAGGGGGGATGAGTCATAAGAGGGCTAATGAGAGCTGCAGAGCTGGAGGTGTGTCTGTGTAAATCCAGGAAGTGAACAGGCAGCAGCTTCAGCTGCCCACAGTTAAAATGTCTGCAGCCAGACTCAGTGGAGGGAGATTTCTGCAGCCCAGATAGCAAGTAATTGTGCTGCAAGTTTGAAAATGACTTGCTAAGCTATTGCTAGACTTGCAAAGTTTGTTGCACAATTGCAACAAGTCCGCATTGCATGAGTCCAGATCAACTTTCTTTGCCAACTTTCTGCAGTTCCGCTGCAAGTTCTGGTTCAGTTATTTTGTGCAAGAGTCATCCCACCACAGGGGTCACTGTGGCTAAATTTTCATGCTGTAGACTTGCAGAGCTCTTGCTGTAGACTCACCGCTGCAACTTTGCTCTTGCTAGAGACTTGCCACGCAAATTTACTACAAATTGGAAAAGTTTCAACTAGAACTTGTGCTTCAAGTGTTTTGCAAGTGTACAACTTGTCAGGGAAAATGTACAGCAAGTTAACAGACTTACAATTCAACACTGCCACCAATTTGTGCCAAGTTATCCTTGATATCTGGAAACATATTTGGCAAGTACAGAATCACAGTATATATAAAATAATATGCAAAGTGGTTGGAGGGAAGCTTCGGAATGGCAAAGATATTTTTATTACAAATTATGTGAGCAGACTGCAGGTCCTCTTTAAAGTGGAACTAAACCCTCTCAATTAATATTACTCTATTTTTGTTCTTTATGCTACTGCTACTATTATACTTCCTTTTCTTAATTTCTTTAGTTGCTTCCTGGAGTCTGGCCTAGGCCAAAATAATGTTTTGACACTACCTGCCTGGAGTTTGCATGTTCTCCCTGTGCCTGTGTGGGTTTCCTCCGGGTACTCCGGTTTCCTCCCACACTTCAAAGACATGTTGGTAAGTTAATTGGATCCTGTCTAAATTGGCCCTAGTATATGGCCAATGGCCCTAGTAGGACCTTAGATTGTAAGCTCCTTGAGGGCAGAGACTGATGTGAATAAACTGTATATGTAAAGCTCTGCAAAAAATTGTCAGTACGACATACCTCCCAACATTTTGAGATGGGAATGAGGGACACCTACTAGCAAAATTATGTGGGCATAGGACACACCCCCTGCCACACCCTCTTAAAGGAGAATTAACCAAAAAAAAAAGGTTAATTAAATCCACAAGGACTTTTTTTTACCACTATTATTCTTTTATAGTGGCTTTTAAAATGTACAAATGCAGCAATTTAGAAATTGGATGGTTTAGCGCTGGGAAACACGTTTTTAAAGATAAAAAGTGCATTTTATACACAACTATATGAAACCCCAAAATGAGGGACAAATGAGGAGGAAAGAGGGACATTGCTCTAAATCGGGGACAGTCCCTCGAAATCAGGGACAGTTGGGAGCTATGGAACTATATTAGTACCAACAATAAATAAATAAATACATCCCTGGAGTTTTTTTTTTTTCTCTATTTACCCTTGTAGATCTTTGTTAGGAATCTAATGTTTTAAGAACGTTTGTTTGATTTTCTAATCATTAGAGCAGGGGTCTTCAAACTACGGCCCTCCAGTTGTTCAGGAACTACAATTCCCATCATGCCTTGTCATGTTCGTGAATGTCAGAGTTTTTACAATGCCTCATGGGATGTGTAGTTCCACAACAGCTGGAGGGCCGTAGTTTGAAGATCCCTGCATTAGAGGGTCAAATTGGTGTTTGTTTTCAACCACATTGTGGATAAAATTCGAAGGGTCGATGGAAAATGTTTCTCAGACAAATGAACTTGTAGCCGTGTAAATGATTTTCATATAAATGTACTTACAAATATGCTGGCCATAGATGGATAGAATTTTGAACGGAAATGCTTAGGAAAATTTGTATAAAAATTCTCAGAATATTCGAATGTCATTTTAAAGATTTTGTTTTTTTACATTTGATTTTGAAATTAACGGATTTTACCGAACATAAAAAAAAAAATCCATCCTGCTCTTTCAAATTTTCTCGCCACTGCAGTCAAACAAACTTTTGACCCACTAATGGTTAAAAAAACACACATTCTTATTTTATTTATTTTTTTTATTTTTTCTGCTGATTTTTTTTATGTTATTCATACACTATTTAGATCTTATGTTACCTACGGCTCAGCTACCTGACTAAATAATAGGAGGTTACTTATAGGCTGTATGTCATTGGCTGACATTTTTCTGTAACCAGTACTGTATGCTGAGATGGACCAAAGAATGGTCGTACTGTTTTGTACTTTCGTGTCGTTTTTGATAACTTTAATAAAAATCATAAAAAAAAAAATAAAAAAAATACATTCCTAAAAAATTATTTTCCTGGGAATTTTCGTTCGAAATTCTACCCATCTATGGCCAGGTTTAGGCTCTCCCAATCTCCCTGAATTCTTTGACAGGGAAAAAGCCACGAAAACAGAAGAAAAGAGGTTTAACCTTAAACTACATAAAGGGTTCTTTACTGTAAGAGCAGCAAGGATGTGGAATTCCCTTCCACAGGCGGTGGTCTCAGCGGGGGGCATCGATAGTTTCAAAAAACTATTAGATAAGCACCTGAACGACCGCAACATACAGGGATATGCAATGTAATACTGACACATAATCACACACATAGGTTGGACTTGATGGACTTGTGTCTTTTTTCAACCTCACCTACTATGTAACTATGTAACAGGAATATAAATGTAAACTTTAAACCCAAGGTACTTTATTTAAAAGGTACATTTAATGGGGAGGTAAAGTTTGATCAGTAACTTTTACCTATAGGTAAGCATATAGCAAGGCTTACCTATAGGTAGTGTAAATACGGTATCTTCTAAACAGGCACTGTTTAGGAGATATTTACATTACATGCAGCCAGTGACAACACTGGCACATGCGTTCTGAAGGAACGACCACCCATGCGGTTCCTTCAGAGCCCTGTACCGTAATCGGCGGCTCCCACGCGCATGCACGGGAGTGACATCATCGCTGCTCCGGCTAGTCACAGAGCCTGAGTCCGCAAACCCGGAAGCAAGACGGTTGAAGATGGGAGCCCCTGCAGCGCTGACATCTCAGCATTAGAAGAGCGTTATTTCAAGGGAAGTTTCACATAATGTACTAGTATGTAATGCATACTAGCACATTATGACTAGGGATGGGCCGAACACCCCCCTGTTCGGTTCGCATCCAGAACATGCGAAGAGGCAAAAAATTTGTGCGAACACCGTTAAAGTCTATGGGACACGAACATGAAAAATCAAAAGTGCTAATTTTAAAGGTTAATATGCAAGTTATTGTCATAAAAAGTGTTTGGGGACCCGGGTCCTGCCCCAGGGGACATGGATCAATGCAAAAAAAAGTTTTAAAAACTGACGTTTTTTCGGGAGCAGTGATTTTAATAATGTTTAAAGTGAAACAATAGAAGTGAAATATTCCTTTAAATTTCATACTTGGGGGTGTCTATAGTATGCCTGTAAAGTAGCGCGTGTTTCCCGTGTTTATAACAGTCCGAGAGCAAAATGACATTTCTAAAGGAAAAGCTTGTCGTACGTGTTGTACGTCACCGCATTCTTGACGTTCGCAATTTCCGACCAACTTTGTGTGACCGTGTGTATGCAAGACAAGTTTGAGCCAACATCCGTCGGAAAAAAAAAAAGGATTTTGTTGTCGGAATGTGCGATAGTGTGAACGAGGCAAAAAAGGTGGCTATAGATGGATCAAAATTTGGCCAGTTCAACAGGGACTGGCCAAATTTCGATCCAAGTGTTGCCACTGCCGCTCAAAACAAGTCGATCTCTTGATCGACTTCTGTTGAACAGGCCTGTTGGGAAAAAAAATGCTCGATCAGTGGTGGCAGCACTGATCAGTGTATTCTGACAGCAAAGGAGTCCCCCCGCTTTCAGAGTACAACAGTGCAGTGGGGAGGTTTCCCCTATCCACCTTAATTGTGTGGATGGGGGGATTCAGGGCCGGCCCTACCATGGGTACCCAGTGGGCCCATGGTCCAAGGCGGCATTTAAAGAGGGGCGGCAGCCGGCAGTGACAAGTTGTACCGGCTGTCTCCCGAGATCTACCTGTGGAACTGCTGTGAAATGTTGCATCCAATGAGTGTGAAGTCCGTGCTGCCTGTGAGACGGTTTCACACGGAGCCGATATTGATGCTTGCCAGAGCCGCTCAGTG
This sequence comes from Lithobates septentrionalis, assembly GCA_037952835.1. NCBI lineage: Eukaryota > Metazoa > Chordata > Amphibia > Anura > Ranidae > Lithobates > Lithobates septentrionalis. The sequence continues at coordinate 1,653,843 of JBBDGP010001542.1, read as the reverse complement.
TGTGACCAGGGCCAGTTATACCACTAGGCAGCCGGCTAGGGCGCCCGGCCGCTGGTTTCCCTACTCTCCATCTTCTGCCGGTCTCTGCGCTATGTAGGTTTTCGGTGAGGTGGTGACTGTATGCAGGGTATGCCTCTGTCTGCAGCATGTAACTAACTCAGGCGGCAGCTGCCCTGTCCGTAAGTAAGTAGTGTCAGAGGTGCAGCACAGCACTGGAGGACTATGTCCCGACGGAATAGAAGCACACATCCCCTGCGCGCCCTAGCCTCTATGATCAGTGAACTGTCTGTCTCTCCCTATCTGAGTCTCTGCCTCTGCCCATAAGTGATTCCTATACCGAGTCATGTGACCCCCTGACCCCACCCCGCCGTGTCACTGTCATTCGTAGAGGCTGCTCTCCCTCCCGGCCTATCCTGTACAGCAGCAGCGTGTGCTATAGCCTAATCGGATCGGAGTAGTGGGCACTCCGGGGCTGGTGACAGCTGGAGCCTGAAGACACCAAGGCAGGGTTTGTTCCTGGCACTGGCAGCATCATTGGATGCATGTAGGGCCACGGTGAGTGAAGAACACTGACATTGTATTAGGAATCAGGAAGGTCAGTGTAATGATCAAGTAGGTCAGTGTAGGGGTCAGGTAGGTCAGTCAGTGTAAGGGTCAGGTAGGTTAGTTTAGGGGTCAGGTAGGTCAGTATAAAGGTCAGGTAGGTCAGTGTAGTAGTCAGGTAGGTTAGTGTAGGTGTTAGGTAGGTCAGTGGTAGGTCAGTATAGGGGTAAGGTAGGTCAGTGTAATGGTCAGATAAGTCACATGGGTTACATGGGCAGGGCAAAGAGGGTGGAGTCAGGGGCGTTGCCGGGGGGGGGGGGGCAAAATGAGGTTTCGCCTAGGATGTCAAAAATCCTTGCACCAGCCCTGTGTGTGACACTGTCATGTAACTGAATGCAGAGAGAGACCAGCTGTCAAAATTGAGCGTTGATGTCAGGGTGGGCGGAACCCAGCAGCTATCAAACACCAGCCAATGGGATGGGGTCTGGGCGGGCCACTATGTGTTTGTGGCCCAGACCCCCTTTTTAGGCAGCCCAATCATTGGCTGGTGTTTGATAGCTGTTGGGTCCCACCCCCGACATCACTGCTGAATTTTGACAGCTGGTCTCTCTCTGCATGCAGTTACATTACATTACAGTATCGCACACAGTTTCACTAAGCGTCAGTATCGGCTTAGTGTGAAACTCCCTCTTCTCTGTCAGTGTCAATCAGTGACACCTGTCAGCGCCAATCAGTGCCATCTGCCAGTGCCAATCAGTGCCACCTTTCAGTGCCAATCAGTGCCATCTGCCAGTGCCAATCAATGCCACCTGCCAGTGCCTGTCAGTGCCAATCAGTGCCACCTGCCAGTGCCAATCAGTGCCACCTGTGAGTGCCACCTGTCAGTGCCACCTGCCAGTGCCAATCAGTGCCACCTGTCAGTGTCAATCAGTGCCACCTGTCAGTGCCAATCAGTGTTTCCAATTAGTGCCACTTTTCAGTGCCAATCAGTACCACCTGTCAGTGCCAATCAGTGTTCCCAATCAGTGCCACCTGTCAGTGCCAATCAGTGCCACCTGTCAGTGCCAATCAGTGCTGCCTAATATCAGTGCCAACCAATGCCACCTATCAGTGCCACCTACCAGTGCCAGTGCCAATCATGGCCGCCAATCAGTGCCAGTGCTTCCAATCAGTGCCCATCAGTGCCACCTATCAGGGCCGCCTATCAGTGCCCATTAGTACTGCCAATCAATGCCCATGAGTGCTGCCTATCAGTGACCATCAGTGCTGCCAATTAGTGCCCATCAGTGCTGCCAATCAGTGCCACTAAATGCTGCCAATCGGTGCTGCCTATTAGTGCCAATCAGTGTTGCCTATCAGTGCCATTAGTGCTGCCAATCAGTGCCACCTATCAGTGCCAATCAGGGCCCATCAGTGCCAATCCACGCTACTAATCAGTGCCAATCAGTGCTTTACATTAGTAGAAATCAGTGCCGTCTATCAGCGCCAACCATTGCTGCCTGTCAGTGCTGCCAATCAGTGCCAATCAGTGCACTGAGTGCATGGATGGGGAGATGAACTCAGCAGCCAGGCACATTGTCCATGGGGGGCTGGACTGGTGGGGCAAAACTGAAATCTGTTGATGTTTATTAATTCCACATAACAATCTTTAGTATAATAGGTAATTACCACACTACTATTTACAATAAACTACTGGAGGTAAGATAAAAAAAAAGTGTCAGTAAAAGGCCTGCCGCTAAGCACTGTTATATGTTTTCTCACACCACAAAAAAAAAAAAAAAAAGTGCAGAGCTAACTTACTGATCAACAACTTAACAATAACGGTGGAATTCTCGAATGTATGGAAATCTCAATAGGCTTCAATATTATGACAATACCGGTCTCTGATATGCAACTTCACATATAATACACATCAAACTGAAAATAAGACATACTGTGTAAAATGAAACTTAGCAGGGATGGTGGAAACCCCTCCTATAGATATTGGCTATAAAAAATGTCTTCATCAGATTAGGCCAATATGTATTCTGCTACATATTTTTGGAACTGGTGTCTCCATTAGAAGATTTCCTCTACCTCCCATTCTGGGGACAACTCTAAAATGTTGGACTTTCCCTCGCTTTCTTTCCACATGAAAAATGATTCCCAGGACAAATAAGAATGTTAATCGCCCCTGTGGATCCACAGACAGGGAAAAAACTTGTCAGGGAGCCTAACCCTTCACCACATGAATACTAAAAAGTAAAAGTTTTGCCTAAACTTATGCCCCGTACACATGATCGGAGATTCGGCCAGCAAAAGACCGATAAGAGGTTTTGGTCGGAAAATGCGACCGCGTGTATGCTCCATCGGACTTTTGCTGGCCGAATTCCAGCCAGTAAAAGTTCTGATCGGAAATTCCGATCGTCTGTATGCAATTCGGACGCGCAAAATTCCTACGCATGCTCGGTAACAATTCGATGCATGCTCGGAAGCATTGAACTTCATTTTCTTGGCTCGTCGTAGTGTTGTACGTCACCGCGTTCTTGACGGTCGAAAGTTCAGCGAACTTTTATGTGACCGTGTGTATGCAAGTCAAGCTTGAGTGGAATTCCGTCGGAAAAACCATCCAAGATTTTTCTGGCGGAAAATTCGCTCGTGTGTACAGGGCTTTACACTTCAGCCATTTCAAAAATGACAGGACGGCGGCCCAGAGATCCCTTACAGACATAATAGGCCAGGGCATTATTTCAAATGTCCTGCAACTACTGAGAAAGGAAATGTCGGGGTTTCATTGATTGTCGATTCATGATCAAAATGTAATAGATCCGTAAGTATTATCCACATGGTGTAAGTTCACCCTGCATGAACTATCTAATATATGTTTATCAAATGCAAACCACAACTTACTCTAGTTTCTCCCCGGCCACCAGGAAGGTCATAGTAATGTCTGCAAAACACAATCAATGAGTTACAAAATGAACATTCTGTTTACAGAACAACATTTGTTAGCTAGAAGGCAGTTCTACAGGAATATCAGAAATGTCAACATCAGAAATAGTGTTTACTACTATTATTTAGATATACCTAAAGCCAATTTTTTTTTTTTTTTTTGCAAGTTGCATATTATTAGGGAGATTTCCCTTAGGCTGGCCATACATTATACAATTTTCTTATTCAATTTCCTTTTAATTTACCTTCAACTTGGTAGTGTAAGGGCCTGCCTGATTGCACACAAATTGAAAGTATTTAGGATTGACATAATATTATATGGTTTTGGTAAATCTAAAGGAAAATTGTACAAGAGAATTGTATAATGAATGGCCAGCATAGTTGCTAGACTTTCCAGGCATCTCAAGTTTGTTGCACAATTGCAGCTAGTCCACATTGCATGACTCCAGATCAACTTAATTTGCAAAAATTCTGCAAGTCTGCTGCAAGTTCTGGTTCAGTTATGTTGTGCAATAGTCATCTCACCACATGGGGCACTGTGACTTACAGAGCTCTTGCTGTAGACTCACCACTGCAACTTTGCTCTTGCTAGAGGCTTCCCACGCAAATTTGCTACAACTTGGAAAAGTGTCAACTAGATCTTGTGCTTCAATTGCTCTGCAAATGTACAACTTGCCAGTGAAAATGTGCAGCAAGTTAACAAGACTTACAATTTAACACTGCCACAAATTTGTGGCAAGTTATCCTTGCTCTCTGTCAAACTTCAATTTGACCCCACTTAGTCCCTGTTCACACTGGAGTGATTTTCTGCTTGAAGCTTGCAACTCTAGCTTGCAACGACTTGTATAGGCATGGGGCGGGGTCACCGGGTGATGTCATCCAGTGACCCCGCCCACTTATGACGTCATCCTTTCCATCATGCCCCGGGTGGTGACGTCATAAGTGGGCAGGGTCACAGAATGACATCACCCGGTGACCCCGCCCCATGCCTATATAAGTCCTTGCACACCGCGCACACGGCATTACAGCGGGAGAGAGCCTCGTGTCAACATCGGAAGAAGAAAAGAGGGAAGAACGACGGAGAAGACCGGGCCACCGCTAGCAAAACAGCGGGCAAAAGAGCAGAAGATAGCGGAGGAGCCCAGCAGAAGATAGCGGACAGCAGGCGGAAAAATCTGAGAGCGTGGAGAAGAGGGCAGAGAGCGCGGAGAAAAAGGAAGAGACCCCCCCCCAAGTCACAAGTGACCCCCGGAGCTGCCTAATAAATTACTTTAAAAACCTGTGTAGTGTGTTTTATTTTTGACACTTTTTTCAAGGTGAATGGGTAGGGGTACAATGTGCCCCATACTCATACACATAGGGTGGGGGGCTGGGATCTGGGGGCCCCCTTATTAAAGGCGGCTCCCAGATTCCGATAAGCCCGCAGACCCCGACAACCAACGGCCAGGGTTGTTGGGAAGAGGCCCTTGTCCTCATCAACATGGGGACAAGGTGCTTTGGGGTGGGGGGGCGCAGGGCCCCCATGTTGAGGGCATGCGACCTGGTACGGTTCAGGAGGGGGCGCTCACTCGTACCCACCCCCTTTCCTGACCGGCCGGGCTGCGTGCTCGGATAAGGGTCGGGTATGGATTTTAGGGGGGAGCCCCACGCTGTTTTTTTCGGCGAAGAGGGTTCCCCTTAAAATCCATACCAGACAGGAGGGTCTGGCATCGTCCGAGGGGGGGAACCCCCAATTTTTTTTTTTTTTTTCATTTTGGCGGGGTTCCCCTTCATCCTCAGCACACAAGTCGCATCGCAAGTCAGATCATGATGATCCAACTTCTGGTGCGACTTCTATTCAAATCAATGGGCTCCCATAGGGAACCATTGATTTTGAATAGAGGCAAAGCTAGCACCGCTGAACGTGCATTAACGGCAATGCAAAACGCTGATAAAATCACGTTTTTCAACCACCGTTTTCTGCCAGCAATCTGGCGTCCAGAAACAGCTTTTTTGAGCTCCAGTGTGCATGGAGCCTAATGCCCCATACACACGATCAGAAATTCTGCCAGCAAAAGTCGGATGTGAGCTTTTGGTCAGAAATTCCGACCGTGTGTATGCTCCATCGGACTTTTGCTGGCAGAATTCCAGCCAGCAAAAGATTGGGAGCATGTTCTCTATTTTTCGGCAGGAAAAAGTTCCTATCCGAAAATGCATTTGTCTGTATGCAATTCGGACGCGCAAAAAATCACGCATGCTCGGAAACAATTCTACGCATGCTCGGAAGCATTGAACTTCATTTTCTCGGCTCGTTGTAGTGTTGTACATCACTGCGTTCTTGACGGTCGAAAGTTTAGAGAACTTTTGTGTGACCGTGTGTATGCAAGGCAAGCTTGAGCGGAATTACGTCGGAAAAACCATCCAAGTTTTTTCTGACGGAATTTCTGATCGTGTGTACGCGGCATAAGGTTCAAAAAAGTACACAAGCTAATTTTTGGCAGATTAAAACTGTTTTTGGCCCCATAGGCTTCAGTAGGAATGCTTGACTTGAGCGTTATTACGAGCGTTTTGACGCTTATTTTCTGCTCAAACAGCAGCTCTCCACCCCTAAGTTCCTCTCCTTCTCCTCCCTCTGCTGCTTTCTATTGGCTAATCAAAAATGCCTACAAAAGCTTGTAAAAAAGCTGCAAAAAAGCTTAAAAAAGTGCCCAGAAGACGCCAGTAAATTGATATTTTCAGGTGTGGATGAAATAGATAGACTTTCTATTAGATCGTGAATTTTGGTGCGTTTTCTGAAAGCGTCACCGTTTGACCTAAATCATAAAGGTGTGTGTAGATTTGTATCTTGCAGTAAGCAGCTAGCCTGACAACCTTTGTTCACTATTGCTGTCCCTAGAAAAGCCCCCGTGTCTGATACCATGACAACCTCTGACCAAAACAAATGTGTCTGCCAGAAATAAGTCACAGAGCTGGTTAGACGGGTGATCTCTTCCCTGTCAGGGTCATTAGGCTGCATAATGGTGTTCTTTCATTCTCAGTTATCACAGAGGATTCGGATTATTTTTGTATTTAAACACAACATACAGGAATGGATTTACTTAAAAGATTAACATGCAAAGTCATTAATCCATATTGCTCCAGGTACTGCCCTATTAAAAAAGCAAGAAGGACCTACTACTTTAACCACTTGACCTCCAGAAGATTCCCCCCCCCCCCCCTTTCCTTATGACAAGGCCATTTTTTGCTTTTTGGCACTGCGTTACTTTAACTGACAATTGCGCGGTCATACAAACTCTGTACCCAAATTAAGTTGATATCATTTTTTTCCCCACAAATAGAGCTTTCTTTTTGGTGGTATTTGATCACCATTGTTTTTTTTTTTTTTTTTTTGCGCTATAAATAAAAAAAAAAAAAAGATTTACTTTCTGTTATAAAACATATCCAATAAAGTAAATCAAATTTCTTTAAAAATTTAGGCCAATATGCATTCTGCTACATATTTTTGGTAAAAAATATCCCAATAAGCGTATGTTGATTGGTTTGTGCAAATGTTATACTATCTACAAACTATGGTATACAGTATATAATGGAATTTTGGAATTTACTGGTTTGGCAAGAACGATTCTTCATTAATCCATGCTGATTACTGCTAATGACACCGTTCTCATTACTAAAATCTTGTATATAGTCCCTTATCATCCCCTCCAAGCGCTTGCATATTATTGATGTTAGGCTAACTGGTCTGTAATTCCCAGGGATGTATTTTGGGCCCTTTTAAATATTGGTGCTACATTGGCTTTTGCCAATCAGCTGGTACCATTCCAGTCAGTAGACTGTCAGTAAAAATTAGGAACAATGGTCTGGCAATTACTTGACTGAGTTCCCTAAGTACCCTCGGATGCAAGCCATCTGGTCCCCGTTAGGCTAACTGGTCTGTAATTCCCAGGGATGTATTTTGGGCCCTTTTTAAATATTGGTGCTACATTGGCTTTTCTCCAATCAGCTGGTACCATTCCAGTCAGTAGACTGTCAGTAAAAATTAGGAACAATGGTCTGGCAATTACTAGACTGAGTTCCCTGAATACCCTCGGATGCAAGCCATCTGGTCACTGGGATTTATTAATGTTTAGCTTCCCAAGTCTAATTTTAATTCTGTCCTCTGTTAACCATGGAGATGCTTCCTGTGATGTGTCATAAGGATAAACACTGCAATTTTGGTTACTGAAGCCCCCCGATTCCCTCGTGAAGACTGAGGAGAAGAATAAATTCAATACCTTCGCCATCTTCCCATCCTTTGTAACCAGATGTCCTTCCTCATTCTTTATGGGGCCAATATGGTCTGTCCTCCCTTTTTCACTGTTTACATACTTAAAAAATTTCTTGGGATTTTTTTGCTCTCCTCCGCTATGTGTCTTTCATGTTCTATCTTAGCCGCCGCCCTAATTGCACCCTTACATTTCTTGTTGCATTCTTTATAAAGTCTGAATGCTGAGGATGATCTCTCAACCTTGTATTTTTTGAAGGCCTTCTCCTTTGCTTTTATATGCATTTTTACATTGGAGTTAAGCCATCCAGGACTTTTGTTCGCTCTTTTAAATATATTACCCAATGGGATGCATTGGCTAATCCCCTTATTTAATATGCTCTTAAAGCAAACCCATCTCTCCTCCGTGTTCTTTGTTCCTAAGATTTTATCCCAATTCATGCCTTCTAGCAAGGTTCGTAGTTTAGGGAAGTTGGCTCTTTTGAAATTCAGTGTCTTTGTATTCCCCTTATGTTCCCTATTTGTGTAATTTATACTGAAGCCAATTGATCGGTGATCGCTGTTTCCTAAATTCCCCTTTATTTCCACATCCATTATCAGGTCTGTATTGTTGGTAACCAGTAGATCCAGTAACGCTTTATTTCTAGTTGGTGTGTCTACCATCTGAATCATGAAATTGTCCTGCAAAACATTTAGGATCTGGCAAGCCTTAGACCAGGGGTCTCAAACTGGCGGCCCTCCAGCTGTTGCGAAACTACAAATCCCATGAGGCATTGCAAGCCTGACAGTTACAAGCATGACTCCAACAGGCAGAGGCATGATGGGACTTGAAGTTTTGCCACAGCTGGAGGGCCACCAGTTTGAGACACCTGCCTTAGACGCATGCGTGGTTCCCTCCGCCCAACAGCTTCGGGTCTTTGTTACAGATTTCCCTCTCTGTCCTTCTAAGAAATGAGTCCCCTACCACAAGAATCTATCTTTTCTTTCCCTTCGCTCTCCCCCCCCCCCCCACTCTCACTGGAGGAGTTCTTCTCCTGGCTAGGAGAGTCCCTCAGCTCCAGCAGTGCTGGTCCCTGACTGGTTTCACCAATGTCACTCAATGGAGCGTACTTTTTGGGATACTCCAGCCCAGGATTGGCCTCCCTGGCACTTCCCCCTCTACCCTTCCTGACTGTCACCCATCTACTCTTTCCTAGTGCCTGCCCCTCTTTGTCTCCACCCACCTCTGTGCTGACCCCTGCCATGTACATTCCTGGCTCTCCTTTAGTATGGAGGGTCTTCTCAGTGCTGACAGTTGCTTCTCCAGATTCAGAACCTGGGCTTCCAGGGAAACAATGTGCTTACATTTGGCACAGCAGTATTCGCCCTCTATCGGATGATCAAGGAATGCATACATGCCGCAAGATGTACACCGAGTACTACTACACAACTTCTGACCGTTTCTGCATGGAAGAGGTTTTAGCCCGAGCCTGTCAACCGACAGATTGGATCCTTTGCGAGCCACACCCGTGGCCCCCCGCCCGCGCACCCCGACCCCCAGCAACTGGGGCCAATCCCATCCCGCAAGAGGCTGCGCGCACCCCCCCAGGAGGTGGCGGATCCCTCCCTGGGCCACACCCCGACTCCACCCCAGAACCACCGCATGTGGACAATGAACGGACCCCACACCCACTCCGGTGCAAATTTAGCAGCGCCACACTTCTGTTTCACCTTAACTATTTTTTTTTTTTTGGAAAATCTTTATTTGTGAAAGGCAAGGCAGTACATCACAACACACGTTGTCCTAGGCATTTTCAGCAAACAGTACGCCAATCAGTTTTTGCAAATGGTGTAAAAACAGATAGAACATATAAAACATACAAAACAAGCTGTAACATTGTGGCCCGATGTCCAAATGGGAGTAAGGAAGGTTCAGTAATCAGGTAGTGAGCCGGAGGTGGGGTCTCCCTCTGCTTAACCACTTCCTTACCGGGCCAATTTTGACATTTCTCTCTTCCTGTAAAAATCATATTTTTTTTGCTAGAAAATTACATAGAACCCCCAAACATTATATATGTTTTTTTAGCAAAAACCCTAGAGAATACAATGGCGGTTGTTACAACTTTTTATCTCACACGGTATTTGCGCAGGAATTTTTCGAACGCGTTTTTTGGGGGAAAAAAACAGTTTTGTGTTTTAAAAAAAAACAAAACAGTAAAGTTAGCCCAATGTTTTTGCATATTGTGAAAGATGAAGTTACGCCGAGTAAATAGATACCTAACATGTCACGCTTCAAAATTGCACACGCTCGTAGAATGGCGCCAATGTTCGGTACTTAAAAATCCCCATAGGCGACGCTTGAAATTTTTTTACTGGTTACATGTTTTGAGTTACAGAGGAGGTCTAGTGACAAAATTATTGCTCTCGCTCCAACGTTCGCGGCGATACCTCACATGTATGGTTTGCACACCGTTTTCATATGTGGGCGGGACTTACGTATGCGTTCGCTTCTGCGTGCGAGCACACGGGGACAGCGGCGCTTTAAAAATTTTTTTTTTTTTTTTTTATTGATAATTATATATATATTTTTTTTTTTTTACACTTTTTTGAAAAAAAAATTTTTTTGATCACTTTTATTCCTATTACAAGGAATGTAAACATCCCTTGTAATAAGAATATAACATGACAGGTCCTCTTAATAGTGAGATATGGGGTCAATAAGACCCCATATCTCACCACTAGGCTGGGAAGCCTGAAATAAAAAAAAAAAATAAAACGATCGCCGCTTCCTAGCCGAAGCGGCGCCGTTTTTTTGAATGGAGAGGCCGGGCGTGACGTCATAACATCGCGCCCGGCCTCCGATGATCATAGAGACTCCGGCGACCATCTGGTCCGCCGGAAATCTCTATGATCTACATCCGGCGCCGGCGGATCTGCTCTCCGCCTCACCGATCGTAACGGTGAGTCGGAACAAGCACCGGAGGGCGGCGGGAGGGGGGGGACGTCCCCTCTCGCCTCCCATAGGAACGATCAAGCGGCGGAACGGCCGCTATGATCGTTCCTATGGTGTAGAGATTCGCCGGCTGAAACCGGCAATATCAGAATGATGTCTGTAACTACAGGCATCATTCAGATATACCCACTCAAAGCCCAGGACGTCATATGACGCCCGTGGGCGGGAAGTGGTTAAAAAACAACATAGTAAAAAAACAAAAAGGGGGAGAGTTACTCCTGACCTCTCATCCATGAGTAAATGCGAGTGTCCTCTGAAGAGGAGTGATAATTTGGAGTCAGGCCAGCCAATCATCTGGATGGTAATTTAAGTACAGGGTAGTGTGTAGATTGAGTCGGGCAGGCACGAGGGCAGGGGGGCCACTATAGACCTCCAGCTTACCTCCCCCCACACGGCGACACCAGCCGGTCCCCACTTAGGTCAAGAAGTCCGCACCAAGGTGGCAAAAAAAAAAGGGGGGTGCCTGCCTCCCGCGGGGATCAGGCTGCCCCTTGGTAGCTGAGTCCCATTTCCGTCAGACTAGCCGGTTCTCCCAAGTCCCACTCACTACCTGGTGCCAACACATTCATTTGTTGAACGTTACCTTGGGATCTTCGGGGATCCATCTATATTCTTAGTGTAGTCATCATCGTCTTTATCATAAACCTACAGAAATTAAACAGCAGGAATTATTTAAGCTGAAAACAAAAATCTAACATATTGCAGCCTTCTGGTCCTTAGATGTGGTGGCTGCCTTTGTTTTCCTTTTTTTTTTTTTTATTTCCACTTGGTGATTCTGCAAATAACACACTTCCTGTCATTTTGTATCTACTTTCAAATCTCCACTGTATCTATGGAGGGAGCCATTGTTGTCACACAGACTGGAATTCAAACATGTCTGCTTTTCTTCATCTCCGTTATATGGTGGATTGATGGGACTAGCAGTTACACAATAAAGATAAGCTTGTTTGTGCTTTCTTATCTGTTCACAGGAAGTAACAAGGAGATTGCATTTCTGTCCAGATTAACAGCTATTTTCTGTATATGCTGAAAATGTTCTTGGCCTGGAAAAAAGAAAACTAATGCAGCCACCAAATCTAAGGACTGTAAGCTGCACTATATTACATTTTGTTCTCTGGTTTAGATATCGCTTAAAACAATAGTAAACAAAAGAAAAAAAATGTAATATGTTGCAGCTTACCAATCTTTGGATGTGGTGGCTGCATTAGTTTTCTGTTTGTAGGCTTTTTTTCCCTTCTGTTTTCCCCTAGTGATCTGTCCAGTAAACACACCTCTTGTATTGGAGTGCCTCCACTCTGGATGAAGGAGCAACAGAGACACCTTTGGACAGCAGCATTGTCAGTCTGGGGGGGAGCGAAGTGTTGGAAGTACTAGCAGATTTAGAAACACTAACTAATTGAAGCCAAACTTCAGCTCACACTTTATAATCAGTTACAGCAAACAGTTTTGGTTCTTTTTGGTATAAAGGTTTTCTATAAATAAATAAAAGCTAATCATTGTAGGCACCCCGCAGTTGTAAATGGTTTGTCTGAAACCTTTTAACTACTACATCTTCTATTGAAAATGAACAGACTTACTGTCTGGATCGCCAGAAATAAAGCATAACAAAGAAAACGAATGCAGTCATCACATCTAAGAATTGGTAAGCTGCAATATAATAAATGTTAGACATGTGCACTGCCAAAAAATGTGTTTGTTTTACTTTCATTTGTTTTTTTCAGAAATTCGAAAATTCGTAAATTCGAAAATGCGTAATTCAGAAGTTCGTAAATTTGGAATTCGAAAATTCTGAAATCCGAAAATAAGAAAGGAAAATCCAAAAATTCGAAAGAACGGAAATTCAAAAATTCTAAATAATAACTAACTATTAAATTATAGGTATTGGAATTTCCTTTCAAATTTGGCTGTTAGTGAACGTAATGAATACAAATTTATCTGAAGTTACGAATTATCTGAAATAAAGAATGCTGCATCTAAACAAATAGAACAGAACAAAATAATAATAAGTAATAATATGTTTTTATTATTATTGTTATTTATTATTATTATTAATTCGTTGCATTCCATTCGTTTAGATACAGTATTCGTTATTACGGATAGTTCACAACTTAAACATAAATTTGTATTTGTTACGTTCACTAACAGCCAAATTTGAAATGAAATTCCAACATAAGTTATTATTAGTTATTATTTCAGATTTTTGAATTTTCGGGTTTTTGAATTTTCGCATTTGCGTTCTTATTTTTGGATTTTCGTTCTTTTTAATTTTCATATTTTCACTCTTATTGTCAGACTTTCGAATTTTCGAATTTCCAAATTTTCGAATTTCCAAATTTCCGAATTTTTGAATTTTTGAATTTTCGAATTTCTGAATTTTTGAAATTTAGAATTTCCGAATTTCCAAAATTTCGTGTTTTCAAATTTCCGAATATTTAGAAAATTTGGAAATCCGAAAATTTGGAAATTCTGATATTTCCGAATCAACAAATTTGTCTAAATTCATTAAAAAACGAATTGGGAACTAAACGAATTGCACATGTCTAATAAATGTTTGCTTTTGGATTTAATACTGATTTAATGTGAATGGGGTCTACGTAGCAGAGATGATAGGCTTTAGGCTGCATTTACACTTGAGCGTTTTCAGCTTATAAAGCGCTCATAAAATGCCTGAAAAAATGCCTGAAAATCGCCCAACAAGCAAAATTCCATTCATTTTAATGGCACCTGATCACATTTGAGCGTTTTGTCACCTGAAGCAAAACGCCTGAAAAACGCCCTAAAAAGAACATCAGCTTCTTTGGGGCAGATTACAGGCGTTTTTTTGCCTTTTACATTGGTGACCTGAACAAAAAATTGCAGTAAAAACGCGGTTAAAACCGCGGTAAAACACGGCAAAAATGCGTGACTTTGAAACACTCAGGTATGAATGCAGCCTTAAAGAGTACCTGCTACACTGACAAAGTGATAGGTACACTTTAAGGCTGCTTTCACACTGGGGTGGGCGGGTGAGCGTTGGCGGTAAAAGCCCTTTCGTTTTACCGGCGATTTACCGTTGTTTTAGTGCCGCTATTCGGCCGCTAGTGGGGAGCTTTTAACCCTCCCTAGTGGCCAAATAAAGGGTTAAATGTGCCCGTGTAGCGCCGCTGCCAAAGAAGCACTTTGCAGGCGCCTCGGCAACGTTGCCCATTCATTTCAATGGGCATGAACGGTGGAGGCTTGATGTATATGATTTTTATCTCTGTGTATTATCCAAGGCTAGTCACTCCATTAGATATATGTGAGGGTTTACAACCACTTTAAGATATGATCATAAGTTATTGATTGTATCTCTGTTTCCACCATGTAATCTCACAATCTGATCACGTGCAAAACGATCGTTCTCATGAATAAGGTATCCCAGTGCTGCTGATTGATGCAAGCGACTGATCTTTTTTTTTTCATCACAGGCAATTGACTCAAATTTTGGCTATTCAGTTTGTTTGTGGATTCAGTCCTTTTGATCATATCACACACTGGACACATAAGAAAATCAAAGCATGTACAGCAGGGGTCTCCAAACTTTCTAAACAAAGGGCCAGTTTACTTTGCATCAGACATTAGGGGGGCCGGACTGCAGTCAGTGGAAGTGGAAAATGCCCTGGCATCAGTGGGAGTAAACAAGGTCCAATCTTTGGTATTAGGGGAATTATTAGTGCCCCATCGTTGGTGTCAGTGGGAGGAATAGTGCCCCATCGTTGGTGATAGTGGGAGGAAAAGTGCCCCATCATTGGTATTAGTGGGAGGAATATTGCCCTGCCATTGCTATCAGAGGGAGGAATAGTGCCTCATCATTGGTGTCAGTGGGAGGAATAGTGCCCTATCGATGGTGACAGTGGGAGGAATAGTGCCCTATCATTGGTATTAGTGGGAGGAATAGTGCCCTATCATTGGTATTAGTGGGAGGAATAGTGCCCTATCGATGGTGACAGTGGGAGGAATAGTGCCCCATCATTGGTGTCAGTGGGAGGAATAGTGCCCCATCATTGGTGTCAGTGGGAGGAATAGTGTCCCATCGTTGGTGTTAGTGGGAGGAATAGTGCCCCATCATTGGTGTCAGTGGGAGGAATAATGCCCCATCATTGGTGTCAGTGGGAGGAATAGTGCCCCATCATTGATGTCAGTGGGAGGAATATTGCCCTGCCATTGCTGTCAGTGGGAGGAATAGTGCCCTATTGATGGTGTCAGTGGGAGGAATAGTGCCCCTTCATTGGTGTCAGTGGGAGGAATAGCGCCCCATCATTGGTGTCAGTGGGAGGAATAGTGCCCCATCATTGGTGTCAGTGTATCCCATTCACACAGACATACCTCATGAAATTTCTTGCGTGAATCTCCATGCTTAGGACGCGTTCTGCTCGGTGATGCACTGCTGTCGAAAAGCCTGTCAACCCTGTCGTCATAGCTGTACGGATTGGAGACGTCAGACATATTGGCAGGGGAGCTGGGACTTCTGTGCTCTGATACTCACAGGTACAACAGGCTTGTAGCTGGGGGATGAATGCACACAGGTTACTATTAGCAGAGCAGAGGGCGGTGTGTGTTCCTATAGGGACCTGACAACACCTATCCTCATACCTGACTGTTGTGGTAACCTCTTGTCACCAAGTGCCATTCATGCTGGTAATGCTAGTATTTGTTTACAATGCACTACTTTACTCACATAGCTCCCAACTGTCCCTGATTTCGAGGGACTGTCCCTGATTTGGAGCAATGTCCCTCTGTCCCTCATTCCTCCTCATTTGTCCCTCATTTTGGTCTGATCTATATAAATGTATATAAAATGCACTTTTTATCTATCAAAAAGTGTTATCCAGAGCTAAACCTTTCATCTGATTTCTAAATTGCTGCATTTGTAAATTCCAAAAGCCAATATAAAGGAATAATAATGGTAAAAGAGCACTTGTGGGTTTAACCAATCTTGTTTTTTTGTACAATTCTCCTTTCAGGGGGCGTGGCAAGGAGTGTGTCCTATGCCTACATACTTTTGCTGATAGGTGTCCCTCATTCCCATTTCAGAAAGTTGGGAGGTATGTACTCATCACATTTCTCTATAGTACAGGCCTGCTCCTATGCAGTGTTGGATTAGGCCCCTTACACAAGGGCTCCTTAAACTGCGGTGCATCCCTCCAAATACGGGAAGCACTGCATGAGATCTGGAAGACAGTGAGGACCACTGTAGTAGCGGTAGCTCGATTCTCCTTTCCTATGGGGATTAGGGTTGCCACCTCTTCTTCAAGTCAAACCCGAACACTTATGCCGCGTACACACGCTCGGACTAGCTTTCGTGGGCGCGAGCGCGTGGGAGCTTGTTGTCGGAAATTCCGACCGTGTGTAGGCTCCATCGGACATTTTCTATCGGAATTTCCGACAAACAAAATTTGAGATCTGTCGTCAGAAATTCCGATCGTGTGTACACAATTGTGACGCACAAAATTCCACGCATGCTCGGAGTCAAGCAGAAGAGCCGCACTGGCTATTGAACTTCATTTTTCTCGGCTCGTCGTACGTGTTGTACGTCACCGCGTTCTTGATGTTCGGAATTTCCGACAACATCTGTGCGACCGTGTGTATGCAAGACAAGTTTGAGCCAACAACCGTCGGAAAAAAAAACATGGATTTTGTTGTCGGAATGTGCGATCGTGTGTACGCAGCATTAAGCGGCGCACAGCAATTTTTTTTTGTAGTATAAACTATACATATATTTTGCTATTCAATACCATTGCTAATCATATGAAGTTAATAACAAGAGTCCCCTTTACAACAGCCCACAGAGTTCCCCTTTTACATCTGAACTCGCAGAGTTCCCTTTCACAGTAAAGGGGGTCTCTGCAGACTCTGATGTAAGGGAGAACTCTGGGGACTCTGACATAAGGGATGCTCTAGGAACCCTGATTTAAGGGGGAACACTGAGAACTCTGATGTACGGAGAGGACTCTGATGTAAGGGGGAACACTGTGGCCTCTGGTGTAAAGAGGAACTCTGATGTAAGGGGTGCTCTGAGAACCCTGATTTACCTTAGTGTACTCACTCAGAGGGCAGTCAGCACCTCTCATCCAGATGTATCAGAGGCTGCTGGGCTTCAAATTTCTGGCCCCAACTTTCCTTTTCTGATGCACAGCCCTGGGGATTGGAGTGTGGGCAGACACAGAGGGGTAGGGGTGGGAGGAAGAGGTACAGATCGAGCCCTCTCTCCTCTCCCGTCTGTGTGTGTAGTTGGGGGGGGGGGTTGTTAATGTTGGCTTTGGGCAGCATGAAAGAGAGTGTAACAGACACTCTCAGCTTAGACAACTGCAGCCAACAACCCTGCTGGGAAGCCATAGTCCTCTCTGAATAATGTGTCCGGGTTTCAGGCAGTCTGAAACCCGGACACATGATTCCAAACCCGAACTGTCTGGGTGAATCCCGGACAGGTGGCAACCCTAATAAGGATCCCACTGGTATAAAATCTGTACATTTACATTTGTCCAAGCTGGATCAATGTAACTATGCAACACAAACCATACCTGGAGTTCATACCTGGAGTTCATCTCTACTGCTCATTCACACCATGCCAAATGCTCTGTTTTAGTGTGCAGGCTGCTGCAGTGAGCCGAGGTGAGGGGCTGATGTTGTTTTGTTTTTCAGTGCAAACTGGTTTACTGTTTTTTTTTTTAAAACTTTATTTGAAGTGCACAAAGTGACGCTTCCTTCATGTTTCTGCACAGCAGCCTTCCCTATACGGAAAGAACCCCTGACCTCCCTCGCAGTGCTCTGCTCTGGGTCGTGTCACATGATGGACCAGGGTTGAAGGGTTTCTATTATTCTGGCTGGAGTAGCGGAACACATTTCCTGTATTGGAGGGTGAGGGGAGCCGGAGAGATATCAGGAGACGTGCTATATGACTGTCCAGCACAACAGGTAGACTACTTTTTAATAAAGGCCTGGTTCACGCCTATGCGTTTTCTTTGGTGCTTTTTGCAGAAACGCACTACATTCCTTTTAACCACTTCAGCCCTGGAAGGATTTACCCCATTAATGACCAGGCCATTTTTTTGCAATATGGCACTGCGTTACATTAAGTGACAATTGCGCGGTTGTTCGACGTTGTACCCAAACAAAATTGACGTCCTTTTTTTCCCCACAAATAGAGCTTACTTATGGTGGTATTTGATCACCTCTGCGGTTTTTATTTTTTGCATTATAAACAAAAAAAGGCCGACAATTTTGAAAAAAAAAACAATATTTTTTACTTTCTGCTATAATACATATCCAAAAAATAAAAAAACAAATGTATTCATCAGTTTACACCAATATGTATTCTTCTACATATTTTTGGTAAAAAAAAAACAAAAAAACCCCCAATAAGCGTATATTGATTAGTTTGCGGAAAAGTTATAGTTTGTACAAAATAGGGGATAGATTCATGGTATTTTTATTATTATTTTTTTACTAGTAATCGCAGCAATCTGCGATTTTTAACTGGACTGCGACATTGCGGTGGACAGAGCAGAAACCTAACTGACATTGTTGACACTTTTTTGGGGAACAAGTGACATTATTACAGTACTCAGTGCTAAAAATATGCACTGACATTGTACTAATGACACTGGCAGGGAAGGAGTTAACATCAGGGGCGAACAAGGGGTTAAATGTGTTCCCTGGGAGTGTTTACTAACTGTATGGGGGACTGTGTGACTGGGGAAACATACAGATCCGTCTTCCAGCTTAGCAGGAAGACAGATCTCAGTGCCATCCCCTGACAGAACGGAGATCTGCCTTGTTTACTTTTACTTCGGCAGATCCCTGTTCTGTCTCTGCGGGGAACGCTGATTGGCTCCCCCGCTGTCCAATCAGAGCGCGCTCGCGCCCACTAAAGCTAGTGCGTGAATTGGTGTACCGGTACGGCGATTTGCACAGCCGAGCCACCTTGCCACAGTACATCTGCGGCGGGTGGTCGGCAAGTAGTTAAAATGGTTTTCAGTGGGACATGTTCACATGTATGCTTTTTTCAGCCGCTGCATTTTTGGAAGGGATCAGGGACTTTTTTAAAATGCAAAACAGTGCTTTTTTGGTTCAACAGACTTCGTTGGAGAAGCTGTTGTGCATTTTTACAGCAATTATTGTTTTTTATGCTTTTTTTTGACCAATTTGATTACAAAACGCTGCAAAATCTAGGTAAAATTGTGGCAAAAACGCACTACATGTTTTTTCTGCAGCTTCTCCATTGAAGCTTGTTGCTCAAAAAGGAACATGAGCTTCTTTTGGGCAACAGCGTTACCGCGCAACAATCGCGCTGCCATTAGAAGTAATGGCGTCACAATCACATGCCGCATTTTGCAGCCATTTGAAATCGCAGCGATTCCGCATGCGATCATGTGTGACTACAAGTCACGGCTTAGTACCAACTTTCCCCTTCGGGCACCCTATTAGTGCCAATTCTCAACTTTGGGTGTCCCAGTAATAGTAGCACCTATTTCTTGGCACCCCGTAAGTGCCTATTCTCCCTTTTGGGTGCCACATTAGCGCCTGTTTTCAAATTTGGGTGCGCAGTTAACATTTTTTTCCTCTTTGGGCGCCCTGATAATGTCTATTTGCAACTTTTGGCACCCCTTTAGTTCCTATTTTCTCTTTTTATCGCTTCGTTAGCGCCTATTTTTCCTTTTGGGTGCCCCACTAGTGCCTATTTTTCCTTTTGGGTGCCCCACTAGTGCCTATTTTTCCTTTTGGGTGCCCCATTAGTGCCTATTTTTCCTTTTTTGGACCCGTCAGATTTTGTAACAGTTTACTATTAAAAATAACTGCGAAATGCATGGGTGGGTGCAACAAGATGTCCGCTTGCCGCCTTCTCAGTGTATCCTTACTGTGTACGAGTGCGGGGTGTAGCAAGATGGCGGTGACGGAACGTCACCTCAGTTACAAATTCTGACAGGTCGCGGAATCTGACGAAACACCATCTCCCTACACCGCCTCTCCACTTCCCCACCATGTGACCATTGATTCTAGCGGATGATTCTGATTATCTCCAGCAGGTCGGCCATCCTCTGTCCCCGCCCACATGCCGGATATCCCCGCCCCTTTGTCCGGGTTCCGCATGCGCAGTCCGACTCTTTCAACACCACGAGGGTAGACATTGGTGCCCTGTATCAAGCTGCATCATCGGAGCCTTGTGGAGCCGAGTGCCCGTGTACTGTGCAGCCAGCATGCCGGCCCAGGTCCTCAGCGGGAAGGTGGTCTCTGGGTGAGTGTGCTGGCTTGCTACCTGCTGGAGGGGTTCATATGTCTTGTTTTGGGGGTTCTGTAAGTCCTGACACACTGGGGGGATGGTGACAATTTGTAGAGATGGGGATTCTGCTTGCAAAGCTTAAAAAAAGGGGGCATTACATGCAGAGGAGTCCAGAGTCTCAGCACATGGGGGGGGGGCTTAGTTGCATGAATAGTGTATTGCAAAGTTCAGATCATTGGCATGGAAAGGATTAACTGTTGGCAGGGATCTTCTCAGTTCAGGACATTGTTGCCATGGGGGAGTAGTTATCCCCTCACCCCCTTGATCTCTTAAGCTGACCATGCACCATGCAACCTAATTGTACAATCTCCTTTAGATCTACCAACAAGTATGTAGCTGATCTACACCTTTTTGGTCAATTTAAAGTTGACTGTACAGAGATTATCATAAAATTTTATATATATATATATATATATATATATATAAATTATTATTATTTTTTTTTTAATCAATTCAATCAGAATCGCAAACTATCAGAGCCATAACTTCTGCTCGACTTACACTGGAGTCTATCAGATTGTGAGGTTACATGCAGGATGTGATCCATAATTTTACAATTGTATCTTCCAACTGTCAATTTAAGATTTGCTTCCCTGCGTGTTTCGTATAGATCGATTTTTCTTTTGCAAGAGATTTATTGGGGAAAAAAATTGTTAGTTCATTGAAGATAAAATTTAAATCTCTTGAAAAATCAACTCTGTTCCTCCCATCCCTACAGCAAGAGCGGACAAATCTCCTGCTGCTCCTGTATTCTCTTAGCCAACTCTGCCGGTGACCTCAAATTGCCCACCAATGTGTGCCTTCAGACCACTCATGATGATTTCCCCCCCCCCCCTTTAGACCTCTGAGATCACCCACCAATGCGTCAACCCCCCCCCCCCCTGGACCCGAGATCTCCCGGTAGGGCGCCCTGCTTTGGACCCAAGATCACCCCAGTAAGCGGAGAATATAACACCGCCCACAAATCAGTTGTTTGGTCCCCAAGCCTCTCTCCTGATTATTTTTTCTTTTTTTCCCCCCAGGATCCTAATTCATTTATAGCGTTTTAAGCCCTTGAACCCGGTAGCATTATTCTTCCTACTAAAAATCCTTGCCCCTGTCCAGTTTTTTATTTATAGGGCAGAAATGCAGCTTCAGAGGGGAGCAGGGAGTGCAGATGAAGCTGCACCAAATGTCCCATAGAAGAAAGCTGTTCTACATGACCAATTTAAAGTGGAACTAAAGTCACAATACTTCTTCTCCAACAGTCTGTCCACAAGGGGACCATGAATGGTGCCAGGATCCTCTCCTAGGCTTCTTCTAAGTGCTGGTCTTTGGCCGCCTTGATTGGTGGACACGGAATGACCTAACACTTGTGGACGCACAAAAGTCAGCCATCCCGGCAAATAGGGACTGTGCCGGATATTTAAACTGAGCGGTGAATGCCATAGGAGATTGCAAACAGGCAGCAATGTTTATTGGGTTGCAGAAGAGTCCTTGCAAACTTTGTAATCTTGCAAGTATTCATTATTTTCTCATTACTTCTTCATAAAGTAGGGTATCGCCTAAGCCATCTGCTTTTACTGACGTCAAGGAGGTGGGTGGGCCAGGTAATTGAAAGCCTAAAGCCTCGTACACACAATCCGATTGTTGGCCAACTGAGCGTCTGATTGTTGTCCAAAGGGCGTCTGCCAGGATCTTGTTTTGCATACTAACGGTACTCAATTGTTGACCAACAAACACGAACGTAGGGAAGGGGATATCACCGCTCCCAGGTAGGTCAAACAAAGGTAGAAAACCTCTCCTCCAGTTTAGAAGCACTGGCAATGCATATAGCAATAAAAATCGGAAGAAGTTCTGGACAGCCGCACTCCAAAAAATTATTTGCCTTTTTATTAAAACAATGTCATCAAAAAATACATGCCACAGCAGAACAGACAAGAGCTTACGCGTTTCACACTAGAAACCGTGCTTAAAGCGGGGCGCCGCCGAAAGAAAAATTTTTAAAAGTCAGCAGCTACAAATACTGCAGCTGCTGACTTTTAAAACATGGACACTTACCTGTCCAGGGCGCCCGCGATGTCGGCACCCGAGGCCGAAGCGTCTCTCCGTCCTCGGGTGCTGCCGCCTCCATCTTCGGTAAGGGAATCAGGAAATGAAGCCGTGCGGCTTCACTTCCCGGTTCCCTACTGCGCATGCGCGAGTCGCGCCGTGCAATACGAATGCTGCCTCTGGGACCCGTGTGTGTTTCCCAGCAGGAAGTGGCGTAAATAACCGCAGATTCTGCGGCTATTTATGCCGGAAGTGGGTACAGATACCTGTAATATACAGGTATCTGTACCCCCCCTCCCCCCTGAAAGGTGCCAACTGTGTCACCGGAGGGGGGGAGGAATCTGATTAGTGGAAGTTCCACTTTTGGGTGGAACTCCACTTTAATCATAGCCTTGTGTACTGACCTTTAGAAAACCTGACAACGGACTGTTATCTGCGGAAAATTTACTAGCATGTCCTCCAACATTTTGTTGGCAGAAAGTTGGACAATTGTCAAAAGGAGCGTACTAACGGTTAGGGCTGGGGAAAAAATCGATTTAAATCTTGAGTTGAGAGGTCAAATTGACTCAAAATTTCAGCAAATCAATTTTTTTTTTCTTTCACCAGGAGGAGCTGCGGGCATGAGTTTTTAGGTGGGGCCGCAGCTTCGACCCAGTCCGCAGCGTCTGGCCTCGCGGACTAGGCCGAAGCCTCGCCTAAAAACTCATGCTCGGAGCTCCTCGGGACCGGCGTGGAGTCCAAAAAAAAAAACTTGCTTCGAATCGAGGGGTGGGTGTGTGTGTTTTTTTTTTTTTTTTTTTTGAGTCCATGATTTCACATGCAGGTGGAGATGGCATCACCTGTCCAGGGATGGGTTTTTTGGGATTGGGACCCCCTAATCTACAGAATCATATAATCGGATTGTAATATCAATTGACTGCTTTAAGTAGAACTCGGGCTGATACTTTGCTGGTTTTTGAGAGGGTAATTATGGTAATGGTTATCAATTACCAGTTCCTGTGTATGAATACATAGGAGGTATGGAATATATATATATATTTTTTTTTTTCTGCTACGTGAGCAATATCAGCTTTGCTTGGTTAAAAGTCCACAGCATGCTGATTTCTGCCCTAACCGGGGTTAAGTCTCGGGTTACATTGTGTTCTTGCTATGATGCAAGAATCTGGTGATCTGGGCATAGTGTGACCAGAAAGAATAACACTGGTGACCCTGCCGTAAGGTGGCATGCTGCCTGCTGATAACATTTGTTGGTGCACAAGGATCATTATTTCCATGCCAGTCTTTGATGCCAGTACAGTGTGTTATCAGTGGGGTGGCATGTCTGCATTACTAAGATCTTTGGCAGAAATTTGCACACAAAAAAAAATCAGTATCTTATCCAATCCAGGATGAAGATGCAAGAAGGTGTATCTGTGTACTATTATGATCTGACAACAAAACAGGAAATTATTCTAATTTTCTAAACGGATTCCTGATTGAAAGGTTAATTCAGGACATCTGGAACTGGCTGAACACTGCTGACACCTAGAGTTTAATAAGAGTCAGAACGCATGAACAGGAAATGGGTGATTTGATGGGTGAAGCGCGTAGAATTGGGCATTCATGTGACCAGGGTCCATTAAAATCATGTGACTGCTTTTGATTGCTGCCATAGATGGAGGGGGGGCGCTCAGATTAGAGATTTTGGGAGGATGCTTGCGACAGAGAAATGGAAGGGGGTGGGGGTTCTGCCCATAACAGAGAAATGGGGTGGGGGCTCTGCTCAGGTCAGGGATATTGGAGGGGGTTTTGATCGGACCAGACATGTTTGGGGGGGGGGGGGGTGCTGAAGACACAACAGGAGGTGAGATGAAATGTCCTCCAAATAAGGGGAGATTTTGTTCCTTAGACATTGTCCCCATTTGGAAAAATTTTCCTTTAAATATTTGCTCCCATAATATCTCTAATATTTAGGATTTCTCCGTACTCTATGGT
Organism: Lithobates septentrionalis; assembly: GCA_037952835.1. Taxonomy (NCBI): domain Eukaryota; kingdom Metazoa; phylum Chordata; class Amphibia; order Anura; family Ranidae; genus Lithobates; species Lithobates septentrionalis. Next base: position 1,629,831 of record JBBDGP010001542.1, on the reverse strand, counting down.
TACCAAGACATAATGAGGGGTGAATCTCTCCAGTGGGGACACAGACCCAATAAAAACTTGGGGGGGGGGGGGGGTTGTCTCCCCAATAGACCTGGTACTTCATGGGATGTTTCTGTAATGTCTATCATTTTGTGTTCTCTTATTGGTAATGCATAATTGCTTATTATGCATAAACCACTGTTCCTCGACTGGATACATGGTCTGTAATGCTGCAATATCCAGGTCCTGTATGCTTGTATTCTGGCCTCCTAATCTCGGGTTCATGTATTTACCACGAAACCCTGTGTATTAATGTTCTATACTCTGGAAAAGTTCACATTTCTTCAGTAAACTTCACTGCTCAATCCAAAACTAAGAAAAACGTTTTTCCTTTTTATATACCTCCTTTTTAATAAAAAGGCCATTTCTTCTTTTTTTTTTTTGCAGAGCTATTCATCCTGTGAAACTGCATACACTTTATAGGCACTGGATGGGGCTGACGACCCTAAGAAAAAATACCTATATAAATGTCGGCTCCATCTAGTGGTCATAATGTGGTATATTCTTGATTTCATGCTTTTCCAACGAAAGACAAACATTCGACCTGGAGAAAGGAAAAAAAGCCTGGTGACATTCAATTTTGCTGAAATTGGCATAGATGGAATGTACAGGTTCATCTCAAAAAATTTTAAATACAATCAAAGTTCATTTATTTCAGTAATTGAATTAAAAAAAGTGAAACTTCTATATTTATAGATTGTGATATATTTCAAGCACTTTTCCCCATTTCGTCTTTCAGGACAGCAACATAGAGACCTTGGCTCCTCCCATGTCAGGAAACACCGCCTTACATTTCAAGATTTAAGCCTCCCCGTCCTGCCGGCCCCTCAGTTCTGGGGTTTCCTCCGGTGGGGAGACACCGCTAAACAGCCGGGGAGGCTGAGGCCGATCGTTTCCTGAGCGGGGGGGGGGAGGGGGGACCAAGGTCTCTTTCCCTCTCTCCTACCCTGCAGCCTGGGAGGCTAGTGAGCCTGGGTACCTAGATGACTGCATATCGCGCGCCTCCAGCTTCTCTTGGTGAAGCAGTAAAGCTGGAGGGGTCCGCTCTCTTCTGCCCGGTGGTGGCATAAGGCGAAGGTACATTGAGGCCACCCTGCACTGTGCAGCCAGCGATGGAGCGATGGGTCGGGTGACGTCAGTTCCAGGGGGGGTTAGTACTTCCGTCTGACCCGCGGCTTCCAGTTCCGGCCGAGGGGTTTGAAAGCGGGCTGTGCGTCAGGCTGGTGCTGCCTCATTTTTTGCTGTGGGAACAGCGCACGGAGGCTAAGGAAACCACCGATCCTCAGCGGGGAATGTCGGAAGCGGAGGCTTCACAAACTGCTCCTGGAGAATCCAGCACCAGTCATTCAAAGGTAAGAGGAACCCTGGTATAGATGAACGAAGAGATCTGGACAGCCGCACACCGGAATGAATTATGTTCGTCTTTATTTGTAAAACAGGATCATGGGGTACACAGGACACCACTGTGGGTGGTACAGAACAGCTGATGCGTTTCACACTTACATTAAGTGCTTACTCATAGCTGACTATCATGGGAATGAAAACCTACACACACAAAATATTTAGGGCATGTGATCAAATGAAGGTGGGATGATACAAAACAGCTGAGAACCAGCCGTATGAGATCTCTGCACCCATTGCTAAATGATGAATATAAAGTGGAAACGCCCATGGTTGATGGGTATGGAATAGGATAAATATAATGAGAAATGTGTGGAGGTGACCTAATCGCTGTGAATAAATGTCTTGTTCATATGATAAATGTATATTGTGAACAAGTGAAGTGATGGGACTCAAGAAAAAAAGAAAAAAAATTATGACGTGAAAATAAGAATGAAACATATATGGAATGGTAGTATACAAGTGATGCAAGGGTAAAAAGCAAACAAAAAAAAAAATATATATATATATATGCGAAAATAATATTCTGAGGAACAGTAAGTCCCAAATGGAATAATCTTCTGTAATAAAGTATACAAATTGTGTGTATACTAATTAATAAATAAGTGAAATACTTTGTTCCTAGAAAAACCGGGGTAATATTGTCTCTAAAGGGATTCAGGTGGTCTCTCGCAGAGCACCCACTGTGGGTTGCTCCCTCTCACCCAGTCTATTTCTCACGAGCCAATCGAAGTCTGGTTAAGTTTCACAGGCGATTTTTTTTAAATGTGGTATGAAGAGCTGCAATTATTGCGGCCACATCAAAATAGGCAAACGGATTCAGTCTTGCAGTAATGGTAGAGAGTTTCATGTTTCCTCCTTCACACAAACTAGTCATCCAATAACAAATTCCCTTGTGCCCGTTTTCTATACATAAACACTTAGACCCCTTTCACACCGAGGGCTTTTTGCAGGCGCTATAGCGTTAAAAATAGCGCCTGCAATCTGCCCTCAAACAGCTGCAGCATTGTCTCCAGTGTGAAAGCCCGAGGGCTTTCACACCGTAGCGCTGTGCTGGCAGGACATCAGGAGAAGTCCTGTCAGCAGCTTCTTTGGAGCTGTGAAGGAGCAGTGTTTTTACCGCTGCTCCCCATTGAAATCAGTGGGGCAGCGCTGAGATACCGCCAGCAAAACGCCGCTATTGCGGGCAGTTTGAACCCTTTCTTGGCCGCTAGCGGGGGGTAAAAGCGCCCCGCTAGCGGCCGAAATGCGCCGCAAATCCGACGGTAAAACGCCGTTATAAATAGCGGCGTTTTACCGCCGATGCTATAGGCGGCTCTGTGTGAAAAGGGTCTAATGGACACAAATCTAGTTTACGTTTAGGGGTGCAACGGATCGTTGCCGATCCTTGATCCGTACGGATCACCCTCCGCGGATCGGCACACCCGCGATCCGCTGAGCACTTTTCGGCCTCAGCCATAGGAAAGGCCCCGGCTTCGGCCTAGCTCCGGAGCGGCGGCCATCTTGGTACACCCGGAAGTGGCCGCTGTCTCGACAGGAAGTGACGTTTCGTCGCCGCCATCTTGCTACACCCCACACTCCTGCACAGTACAATAATGATAGAGTGAGAAGGGGGCAAGCGGACATCTTGTTACACCCACCGGAGTTTTAAATTTAAAAGCCATTTTCAACACAAAACTGAGCTTATATGCCCAAATACTGTATTTATGCATATAAGCTCGGTTTTGTGTTGAAAATAGCTTTTAAATCTAAAACTTCGGTGGGTGTCACAAGGTGTGTGTGTGTTTTTTTTTTTTTTTTTTTTTTTTTTTTATTTGTTTTTTTTATGCTGATCCGAGGATCGATCCGATCCGTGAGATTTTTGATCCGTTGCACCCCTATTTACGTTAATATACACTTGCCATTATATACATTTTCATTTTTTATTATTCACATTGTTTCACATTGGCAATGCCGTACACTTGATCTGTTTTTCACCTTACCCCGGTTTTTCTAGGAACAAAGTATTTCACTCGTTTATTAATTAGTATACACACAATTTGTATACTTTTATTACAGAAGATTATTCCATTTGGGACTTATTGTTCCTCAGAATATTATTTTCTCATAATAAAAAAAAATATATATACACTACCGTTCAAAAGTTTGGGGTCACCCAAACAATTTTGTGTTTTCCATGAAAAGTCACACTTATTCACCACCATACGTTGTGAAATGAATAGAAAATAGAGTCAAGACATTGACAAGGTTAGAAATAATGATTTGTATTTGAAATAACATTGTTTTTACATCAAACTTTGCTTTCATCAAAGAATCCTCCTTTTGCAGCAATTACAGCATTGCACACCTTTGGCATTCTAGCTGTTAATTTATTGAGGTAAGCTGGAGAAATTGCACCCCACGCTTCTAGAAGCAGCTCCCACAAGTTGGATTGGTTGGATGGGCACTTCTGGCGTACCATACGGTCAAGCTGCTCCCGCAACAGCTCAATGGGGTTCAGATCTGTTGACTGTGCTGGCCACTCCATTACCGATAGAATACCAGCTGCCTGCTTCTGCTGTAAATAGTTCTTGCACAATTTGGAGGTGTGTTTAGGGTCATTGTCCTGTTGTAGGATGAAATTGGCTCCAATCAAGCGCTGTCCACTGGATATGGCATGGCGTTGCAAAATGGAGTGATAGCCTTCCTTATTCAGAATCCCTTTTACCCTGTACAAAGCTCCCACCTTACCAGCACCAAAGCAACCCCAGACCATCACATTACCTCCACCATGCTTAACAGATGGCGTCAGGCATTCTTCCAGCATCTTTTCATTTGTTCTGCGTCTCACAAACATTCTTCTTTGTGATCCAAACACCTCAAACTTGGATTCATCCGTCCACAACACTTTTTTCCAGTCTTCCTCTGTCCAATGTCTGTGTTCTTTTGCCCATCTTAATCTTTTTCTTTTATTGGCCAGTCTCAGATATGGCTTTTTCTTTGCCACTCTGCCCTGAAGCCCAAAATCCCGCAGCCGCCTCTTCACTGTAGATGTTGACACTGGTGTTTTGCGGGTACTATTTAATGAAGATGCCAGTTGGGGACCTGTGAGGCGTCTGTTTCTCAAACTAGAGACTCTAATGTGCTTATCTTCTTGCTTAGTTGTGCAACGCGGCCTCCCACTTCTTTTTCTACTCTGGTTAGAGCCTGTTTGTGCTGTCCTCTGAAGGGAGTAGTACACACCGTTGTAGGAAATCTTCAATTTCTTTGCAATTTCTCGCATGGAATAGCCTTCATTTCTAAGAACAAGAATAGACTGTCGAGTTTCAGATGAAAGTTCTCTTTTTCTGGCCATTTTGAGCGTTTAATTGACCCCACAAATGTGATGCTCCAGAAACTCAATCTGCTCACAGGAAGGTCAGTTTTGTAGCTTCTGGAAGGAGCTAGACTGTTTTTAGATGTGTGAACATGATTGCACAAGGGTTTGCTAATCATCAATTAGCCTTCTGAGCCAATGAGCAAACACATTGTACCATTAGAACACTGGAGTGATAGTTGCTGGAAATGGGCCTCTATACACCTATGTAGATATTGCACCAAAAACTAGACATTTGCAGTTAGAATAGTCATTTACCACATTAGCAATGTATAGAGTATATTTGTTTAAAGTTAGGACTAGTTTAAAGTTAGCTTCATTTAAAAGTACAGTGCTTTTCCTTCAAAAATAAGGACATTTCAATGTGACCCCAAACTTTTGAACGGTAGTGTATATATATATTTTTTTGCTTTTTACCCTTGTATACTACCATTCCATATATGTTTCATTCTTATTTTCACGTAATTTTTCTCTTGAGTCCCATCACTTCACTTGTTCACAATATACATTTATCATATGAACAAGACATTTATTCACGGCGATTAGGTCACCTCCACACTTTTTTTATTTTTTTTTTTTTTATTTTTTTTTTTTTCCATGATATTTTTTTCATATCTTTTCATTTATCTTATTCCATTTTGTCTGGTTGTTGTTGGGTTTTTTTTTTTTTTTTTTTTAATACCTATCAACCATGGGTGTTTTTACTTTATATTCATCATTTAGCAATGGGTTCAGAGATCTCATATGGCTGTTTTTGTATCATCCCACCTTCATTTGATCATGTCCTAAATATTTTGAGTATATACCGTATTTATCGGCATATAACACGCACCTTTTTCCCCTTAAAATCAGAGGAAAATCGCGGGTGCGTGTTATACGCCGATCCCCTGCGATCCGGAGCTGCCAGATTTTCAAAATCGCTGACCGCGATTTGAAAATGGCGCCGCCGGCGCCGAAATACAGTGCCGGTCCTCGGCTCCTCTCTGCCACTTTCGTCTTCACTCGAGCGCCGCCCGAACCTAGCCGAGTGTACTCGGCTAGGTTCGGATAGCTCCGCTCGGGACTACGAGTGGAGCCGAAAGTAAACGAGAGCCGCCGAGAAGAACCGAGGACCGGCTCTGTGTATTTCGGCTCCGGCGGCGCCATTTTCAAATCGCGTTTGGCGATTTTGAAAGACAGGATGGCAGGGGTCCGGGATCACAGGATGCAAGGCTGCACTGGGGAAGGCTGCACTGGGGAAGGCTGCACTGGGGAAGGCTGCATGTAAGGTTTGTTTTTTTTTTTTTTTTTGTTTTTTTTGTTTTTTGTTTTTTTAACTGCTTGACATCCGCGCTATAGCCGAATGACGGCTACAGCGCCGACCTGATTTCCCAGGAGGCCGTCATATGACGGCCTCCCCTGTGCGCGCCCTGCAGGGCGCGCGTGGAGCGCGCTGTGATCACCGAGTCACTGAAACTCGGGTGATCACCGATCCAAGTAAGGGGCCGGTCCCGGCCCCTTACCATGTGATCAGCTGTCAGCCAATGACAGCTGATCACATGATCAAAACAAAAGCTCTGTGATCGTTTTTTTTTTTTTTTTTTCTCCTCGCACTGTCAGCGCGAGGAGAAAAAAAAAAAAACGATCACCGGCTCACCAGCAAGGGACATCGGTCCCGAAGAGGATCAGGCAATAATGCCTCAATTGTGCCACCTGACATTGCCACATCACAGTGCCCACCAGTGCCACGTATCAATGCCTACAAGTGCCACCTATCAATTCCCACCAGTGATGCCAATCAGTGCCACCTAGCAGTGTACAAGATCAGTGCCCATCACTGCCACCTATCAGTGCCCATTGGTGCCGCCTCATCAGTGTACATCAATGAAGGAGAAAAATTACCCTTTTTAAAAATTTTATAACAAAATATAAAAAAAAAAATTTTTTAAATTTTTTTTTTTAACAAAAAATAAAAACCGCAGAGGTGATAAAAAACCACCAAAAGAAAGCTCTATTTGTGGGGAAAAAAATGATAAAAATTTCATTTGGGTACAGTGTTGTATGACCGCGCAATTGTCATTCAAAATGCGTCGGCGCTGAAAGCTAAAAATTGGTCTGGATAGGAGGGGGGTTTAAGTGCCCTGTAAGCAAGTGGTTAAAGGCTCAGGAAACCTTTACAGGTGAGTTAATTTAGCTGAGTAGAGTGTGACGCCGTGAGTCTACAATATTGTACCCTTCTTCTTCTTTTCAATATTCAAATTTTCTGATACTGAATTTTGGGTTTTCACTAACTAAGCCATAATCATTGAAATTAAGAGAAATGCTTGAAATATATCACTCTGTAATGTGAGTTTCACTTATTGAATTGGTGAAATTTGCTTTTTGATGACATTCACATTTTTTGAGATGCATCTGTACATGGAGATTTTGCAGGATGAATAGCTCTGCAAATGTTTTTGATAAGTACACCCCTGGGTTTCTGGCAGTGAAATCTTTCCTTGCTTACTGCCTTGCTGATGGGAGAGGCATTGATCTCTCCATTGGGAACACACGAACAGGAACTGGAGTCAGGGACATCAGTAAAAGACATGTTCAAGTGGACTTTCCATCCTTCTAGTGGAATTGGAAGTCCCAAACAGATAAAACCAAAATAATACATGAAAAAAGGATTTTCTTTTTTCCTTTTTTCTTTTCTTTTCTTTTCCCACGGTTCATCATAGCTGCTGAACCCTAACACCGTGGTCAGTTTACGTGCCTCCGTCATCCGCTGTCTCCTGTCTGCTCTCTCCCCTCCTTACCTGTCAGCTCGTGACAAAACCCGCCCCTCCTGCTGCTGAAATAACATGTACATTTTCATAATATCCCCTCTGTCTCCTAATGCTGTCTGTGAATTATAAAAGATTATACCTTGTTTCAGAGTGCAAATTGGTGCTCACGTGGCCATCTCTCTCCTCACCTCCTCCCGACTGATTTCAGGGGGGAATCTCGGTCCTGCCCGTTCTAGCTGTCAGACGAGGAGAGAGCCGGGTGCTCTGGAATGAGCTATAATCTGCATTTTTTTTTTTTTTTTTTTTTTTAATAAATCATACATGGCATTAAGAGACCAAGGCGGATGATATGAAGTAAGAGTGGCTTAACAACCACTTTTAACATAAAGCCCCACTTGCGAGATGCCCTCAGGGACAACTGGACATGTAGGAAGTTTAGCTATTGCTTCATTTGCAGATTCTTACTTGCTTCGGTTCTGTAGATACTGAGTTAGGGATATCATGGCAGTGCATTTGCTGAAAGCTAATGTGAAGTGACTATTACATGATCCGTTCCAGCGTTTTAACCAGAAACTTTTCCGCATGCAGTTTCCTTTAAAAGTTGTCTTGCCAAATATAACCTTTTTAAAGGAAACCTGTTGCAGTAGCAGTGTTTTTTTACATTTATGATAGCTGAAATTGATCATTACAGTAATCACAAGACACAGAATCTGCTTTGGCTCTGTACATTTTTTACCTATGACATGTATTGTCTACTGACAGCTCGATCACAGGCATTAACTCTGGTATGCTCTTACTGCTGCAACTCCAGCCAAAAACTGAAACACTGCTATCTTTTTTTTCTTATGTGTCTCTAATAATGCTGGTATGTTTTTACTTAACTGTCTGCAGACCTTTCCACATTACAATGCTTTATTATCTCCCTTGTCTTACCCAAAATTATGGCCCTCTTAACTTTAGTGCCCTCTTGCTAGTCTGTTTGTGACTTAAGAATTTTGCCCTATTAACCAGCCAAGCTTTATAACTTCTTGATTGCTAATTGAAATCCACCCACACCCTACCCCTATCAGTGTGTGTGTGTATGTGTATATATATATATATGTATATATATATATATATATATATATATATATATATATATATATATATATATATATATATATATATATATATATATATATATATATATATATAATTGGTCCTCACTCCTGTCCTTTCCTTATTACTGCACCTACCAACTCCTGCTAATTCTAAATCCACATACACTAAAAAATCTCTAAGACCCTGGGGCATGTCCCTTCATATAAATCCCACTCCCATATTACCTCCCTCACCCTCTTGCTTCTCCTAATCTCTTGAGATATATCCCCAAACCCTGGGCCTCCATCATTCAACTGTACCCCATGCACCCATCACCCTGCACCCTCTGGCAGCAGCCGCAATCAACACAATTTAGTTCCCATTTCTATTCTTCCCAAAACCAGACTCCCTTCCTCTTGTGCCCTTTGGAACTCCCGTTCTGTCTGCAACAAGCTCGCCTCTCTCCATGACCTCTTTATTGCCAACTCTAACCTACTCGCCATTACCAAACCTGGCTCCACGAATCCGACACTGCATCTTCTGCTGCCCTATCCCATGGTGGTCTTCTCTGGACTCACCCCCCCCCCAGATCCAGCAGACATAAGGGAGGAGGTGTTGGAATCCTTCTAGCCCCACATAGCAACTTTCAGGTACTAATCCCACCTCCCTCTCTGTCACTCTCCTCTTTCGAAGCACACTGCATTCGTCTTTTCACTCCAGTTTCTCTAAGGATAGCTGTGATCTACAGGCCCCCTGGACCAGTATCAACCTTTCTTGAAGACTTCTCTGCCTGGCTACCCTACTTTTTCTTCTGAAATCCCCACAATCCTTCTCAGGGACTTCAACATCTCTATTAATACTAACACTCCTTCCACTTCCAAACTTCTTAGCCTAACATCCTCCTTTGATCTGAAGCAGTGGATACATGCTCCAACTCACTCAGAAGGCAATATCCTTGACCTTGTGTTCTCTCACCATTGCACTCCATGCAACCTTTCTAACTATCCATTGCCTCTCTGATCACCACCTTATTAGTTTCACTCTCTCCCTTTCCTTCACCTCCTCTCCCTCCAACCACCTTAAATTTACCCGCAGAAACCTTCACCCTTCTCTACTCTGCTATCAACAACCTCTACGACAAAATCTCACCCCTATCCTGCACTAACCTAGACACTTCTGTGTACAACGCTTCACTTCTAGCCTCACTGAACTCACTTGCCCCCCTCACTACACACAGAATCAGGCCCAGACCCCTTCAACCTTGGCAAACAGATGATACTAGAAGTCTGAAAAAACGTAGTTGTGCTCTTGAGCGACTGTGGCGTAAGACTAAGTCCCAGAGCGATTTCAACCAATATAAATCTGCCCTCCAAAAATACAATTCCAGCCTCCTCTCTGCCAAGCAGACCTATTTTACCACTCTCATTAGCAACTTATCATCCTGTCCCCGTCAACTCTTCTCCACCTTCAACTCTCTACTTCGTCCTCCACCCGCCAACTCACTCACTGCACAGGAGATCGCCAATCACTTCAAACAGAAGATTGATACTATTCGCACTGAGATCTCTACTGTGCCGACACCCTCCACGCTTTACACTTCATGCCCACAGGCATAATCATTTATTTCCCTCTTTCAACCCCACCACTACAGACAAAGTTGCTAAACTACTTTCTAATGTCCACCTAACCACCTGCCCTCTGGATCCTGTTCCCTCACAAATGCTACGTTCACCCTCTGGCCCCATACTACACTCTCTAACCCACATCTTCAATCTCTCCCTCTCTTCTGGCATCTTCCCTAACTCTCTAAAACATGCACTTGTCAGACCCATACTTAAAAAGCCCTCACTGGACCCATCCAATCTTAACAACCTACGGCCCATCTCCTTACTCCCATTCTTATCCAAACTCCTCGAACGTCTGGTCTACAACCGACTAAGCGTCCACCTCACTGATAATGGCCTTCTTGATCCCCTTCAGTCTGGATTTCGTCCTCAACACTCCACAGAAACTGCTCTCCTAAAACTAACAAACGATCTACTAACGGCCAAAACCAATCAACACTATTCTGTACTCCTACTCCTGGACCTCTGCTGCCTTTGATACAGTTGACCACCCCCTCCTCCTCAAAATCTACACGCCATTGGTCTCCGTGACTGTACACTTCACTGGTTCTCTTCCTACTTATCCAACCGCACCTTCCTCCTCTTCCTTTCTCTGTTGGGGTCCCTCAGGGTTCTGTTCTTGGACCTCCTACTATTTACAATCTACACCGCCTCCCTGGGTCAACTGATAGCCTCCCATGGCTTCCAATACCACCTCTACGCTGACGACACCCAAATCTATTTCTCTACCCCTCAGCTCACTCCCTCTGTCTCCTCACGTATCAGTAATTTACTCTCAGATATATCAGTCTGGATCTCACACCACTTCCTTTAAACTCAATCTATCCAAAACCGAACTTATAATTTTTCCTCCCCCATATGCCTCTTGCCCTGATCTCTCTGTCAAAATCGATGGCACAACTATAAGCTCATCCCCACATGCCAAGGTTCTAGGTGTAATCCTAGACTCTGAACTCTCCTTCAAGCAACACATCCAATCACTGTCCAAATCCTGCCGCCTCAACCTCCACAACATCTCCAAAATACGCCCCTTTCTAACCAATGACACAACAAAGCTCTTAATTCACTCACTGGTCATCTCTCGCCTAGACTACTGCAACTCCCTTCTCATTGGCTTACCTCTACATAGTCTATCACCTCTTCAATCCATTATGAATGCCGCTGCCAGACTCATCCACCTTACCAATCACTCTGTGTCTGCCACTCCTCTCTGTCAATCCCTCTACTGGCTTCCGCTCGGCCAAAGAATTAAATTCAAAATTCTAACTATGTACAAAGCCATCCACAATTTCGCCCCCAGCTACATCACTAGCCTAGTCTCTAAATGCCAACCTACTCGCTCTCTTCGTTCCTCTCAAGACCTCCTGCTCTCTAACTCCCTTGTCACCTCCTCCCATGCTCGCCTCCAGGACTTTTCCAAAGCCTCGCCAATCCTATGGAATGCCTTACCCCAATCTGTCCGCTTATCTCCTACTTTATTAGCTTTCAGAAGATCCCTGAAAACCCTTCTCTTCAGAGAAGCCTCTCCTACCCACACCTAACAACTGTATTTTCATTTTTTCCATCAGCTCACCCCCCTCAGTTATTACCCTTTTTTTTTTTTTTTTTTTTTTTTTTTTTGTTTCCCCTTGACCCTCCCTTCTAGATTGTAAGCTCTAACGAGCAGGGCCCTCTGATCCCTCCTGTATTGTAAGTGTACTGTCTGCCCCATGTTGTAAAGCGCTGCACAAACGGTTGGTACTATATAAATCCTTAATAATAATAATAATAATCGTACATTCACTGGGCTGCAGTGGTAACAGAGCACAGTTTTAAAACCGTTCTGTTTTTAATACGTACCATATTATAGATGCAATGACCTTACTCTGTGCTTTTCTATGCAATGCAGTCAGATCTTGACGAGTGGGAGCAGGTGGCAGGGCGCAGTGCATGGCTTCCTGAAAACATCACGGCACCCTGCCTCACTATTAACCACTTCAGCCCCGGAAGGATTTACCCCCTTCCTGACCAGAGCATTTTTTACAGTTTGGCACTGCGTCGCTTTAACTGCTAATTGCGCGGTCATGCAATGCAGTACCCAAACGAAATTTGCGTCCTTTTCTTCCCACAAATAGAGCTTTCTTTTGATGGTAATTGATCACCTCTGCCGTTTTTTATTTTTTGCGCTATACACGGAAAAAGACCGAAAATTTTGAAAAAAAAATGATATTTTCTACTTTTTGTTCTAAAAAAAAAAAATCCAATAAACTCAATTTTAGTCATACATTTAGGCCAAAATGTATTCGGCCACATGTCTTTGGTAAAAAAAAATGTCAAGTGTATATTTATTGGTTTGCGCAAAAGTTATAGCGCCTACAAACTAGGGTACATTTTCTGGAATTTACACAGCCTTTAATTTATGACTGCCTATGTCGTTTCTTGAGGTGCTAAAATGGCAGGGCAGTACAAAACCCCCACAAATGACCCCATTTTGGAAAGTAGACACCCCAAGGAAATTGCTGAGAGGCATGTTGAGCCCATTGAATATTCATTTTTTTAATTTTTTTTTTTTTGTCCCAAGTGATTGATTAATGACAAAAAAAAAAATTACAAAAAGTTGTCACTAAATGATATATATTGCTCACACAGGCCATGGGCATATGTGGAATTGCACCCCAAAATACATTTAGCTGCTTCTCCTGAGTATGGGAATACCACATGTGTGGGACTTTTTGGGAGCCTAGCTGCGTACGGGGCCCCGAAAACCAATCACCGCCTTCAGGGTTTCTAAGGGTGTAAATTTTTGATTTCACTCTTCACTGCCTATCAGTTTCGGAGGCCATGGAATTCCCAGGTGGCACAAACCCCCCCCCCCCCAAATGACCCCATTTTGGAAAGTAGACACCCCAAGCTATTTGCTGAGAGGCATGGTGAGTATTTTGCAGCTCTCATTTGTTTTTGAAAATAAAGAAAGACGAGAAGAAATTTTTTTTTTTTTTTTTTTTTTCTTTTCAATTTTCAAAACTTTGTGACAAAAAGTGAGGTCTGCAAAATACTCACTATACCTCTCAGCAAATAGTTTTGGGTGTCTACTTTCCAAAATGGGGTCATTTGGTGGGGGGGGGGGGGGGGGGTTGTGCCACCTGGGCATTCCATGGCCTCCGAAACTGTGATGGGCAGTGAAGAGTGAAATCAAAAATTTACGGCCTTGGAAAGCCTATTATTATTATTTATTATTATTATTATTATTATACAAGATTTATATAGCGCCAACAGTTTACTCAGCGCTTTACAATGTATAAGGGGGACAACACAATTACAGTACAGTTCAATACAAAAGGTACAGGAGGGCCCTGCTCGTAGAGCTTACATTCTAAAGGGAGGGGGTGATGGTACAAAAGGTAATAGCTGCAAAGAATGATTTGATGGGGGTGGCTCAGGGACAGTTAATTGGGTGTGGGATAGGCTTCCCTGAATAAATGAGTTTTCAAGGATCTCCTAAAGGTGGACAGGGTAGGGGCTGATCGGACATACTGCCTAAAGGCGGTGCCTGGTTTTCGGGGTCCCGTACGCTTCTAGGCTCCCACAAAGTCTCACACATGTGGTATCCCTGTACTCAGGAGAAGCAACAGAATGTTTTTTGGGGTGTAATTTCACATATTCCCATGGCATATTTGAGCAATATATCATTTAGTGACAACTTTGTGCAAAAAAAAAAAAATTGTCTCTTTCCCGCAACTTGTGTCACAATATAAAATATTCCATGGACTCGACATGACTCTCAGCAAATAGCTTGGGGTGTCTACTTTCCAAAATGGGGTCATTTGGGGGGTTTTGAACTGTCCTGGCATTTTATGCACAACATTTAGAAGCTTATGTCACACATCACCCACTCTTCTAACCACTTGAAGACAAAGCCCTTTCTGACACTTTTTGATTACATGAAAAATTTATTTTTTTTTGCAAGAAAATTACTTTGAACGCCCACACATTATATATTTTTTTTTAAAGCAAATGCCCTACAGATTAAAATGGTGGGCGTTTTTTCATTTTTTTTCTTTTTTCACACAGTATTTGCGCAGCGATTTTTCAAACGCATTTTTTGGGGAAAAAACACACACTTTTTTTTTTTTTTTTTAAATGCACTAAAACACACTATATTGCCCAAATGTTTGATGAAATAAAAAAGATGATCTTAGGCCGAGTACATGGATACCAAACATGACATGCTTTAAAATTGCGCACAAACGTGCAGTGGCAACAAACTAAATACATTTTTAAAAGCCTTTGCAGGTTACCACTTTAGATTTACAGAGGAGGTCTACTGCTAAAATTACTGCCCTCGATCTAACCTTTGCGGTGATACCTCACATGCATGGTGCAATTGCTGTTTACATTTGACGCCAGACCGACGCTTGCGTTCGTGCTTTTATTTATTTATTTATTTTTTGCTTGTTTATCTCATTTTTAAACTGTTCCTTTTTTCATTTTTTTTTTTTTTTTTTTTTTTCCATTTTTATTGTTATCTCAGGGAATTTAAATATCCCCTATCATAGCAATAGGTAGTGACAGGTACTCTCTTTTTTAAAAAAAATTGGGGTCTATTAGACCCTAGATTTCTCCTCTGCCCTCCAAAGCATCTGACCACACCAAGATCGGTGTGATTAAAATGCTTTCCCAATGGCGCTGTTTACATCCGGCGAAATCTAAGTCATAAAATGCTCGTAGCTTCCGGTTTCTTAGGCCATAGAGATGTTTGTAGTCACTCTGGTCTCTGATCAGCTCTATGGTCAGCTGGCTGAATCACCGGCTGAATTCTCAGGTTCCCTGTTGAGACAGGAGAGCCAGAGAAAAACATGGAAGATGGTGGGGGGGGGCATTCCCTCCCACTGCTTGTAAAAGCAGTCTAGAGGCTAATTAGCCGCTAGGATTGCTTTTACATGAAAGCCGACCGCTGGCTGAAAAGAATGATACCAAGATGATACCTAAACCTGCAGGCATCATTCTGGTATAACCACTCAAAGTCGTGAATTGCGTACCTGAAGACAAAAAAATGGTTAACAATAAAGCACAGTAAACGGTAAAGTATAAAAAATTGCATAACTGAAAAGCAAACATGATAAAACATAATAACAATAAAACATTGCAGAATAGAATACAGTAAAAGAGCAGAACGAGAATAGAGAGAGAGAGAGAGAGAGAGAACAATAAAACGACAACTATTTTTTTTTATTTTATATTTTTGTATGTGGGTTTTTTTTTTTTTTTTTTTTTTTGTAACTAACTTTTATAACTGTAACCGGTTCCAGGTTCGGGTCTCTCAAAATGCAATGGCATCTTGGGAGACCCTGTGAAAGTGTGCCTAGTCTGTGCAATGCTGTACCCTACGCTAATACGCAACTAGTGAATGGTAGCGTTCAAAACATTCACCAATGCAAAAACCAGGATTGTCAGGACAGGAGGGACAATAATAGCAGGTGTCACGCCTATATCCACGCTTGCTGCAGACACGACATCTTTTTTGGAGGGTTCGTTGGGTAGGGGTACTCGGGAGGACATAAAGAAAATGCAGGTGCTAGCAGGTATCTGGGCTGATCCCGCTAACACTGCGTTTTTGGGAACCCTAAACTGCTGGGGACGCTAGTATAGATCTGATTGGATATTGATGCGTTCAGATACTATACCACTAAGGGAGGCGTATGCTGCGTGCGTGGGTGTTAGCGGTACTGGCGCTAATCTGACGCTGCCTGGGGCGACGCATATCACCGCCGGGCGATCAGGGGGCTAAACCTTTATTCGGTAGTAAACGGCGGGTGCCCTGACACTATAAAAAAATAAACAAACTAACCAGCGTCAACCGTAACGGTTATACGGTGATCAGTGGTGAAAGGGTTAACTAGGGGCAATTAAGGGTTAAAACATTTATTAGATAGTATATGGGGGTTCCTGACGCTATAAAACGCTGACGGCGAACCTAAATATTTACGTCTCTAACTAGCGTCACCAGCGACACTAATACAGCGATCAGAAAAATGATCGCTTAGCGACACTGGTGACGGGGGGTGATCAAGGGGTTAAAACTTTTGTTAGGGGGGTACCCTAGACCTACAGGGGGCTAACACTCACTGCCCTACCACTTCTAACTGTCACAAACTGACACCATGCAGTAATCAGAAAAAAAAAAATACTGCTTGGTGTCAGCGTGACAGGGAGGGGGGAGGGGTGATCGGGGGGGGGGGGGGGTGTAATGTGTGCCTGGCATGTTCTACTGTGTGTGTGTGTGTGTGTGTGTGTGTGTGTGTTGTGCACTTACATTCTTCTCTCCTCGGCGCTGGAACGGAAACTGCCGAGCCGAGGAGAGATGACATCACATCCTCTGCCTGTGTGTACGGGTACGTGATTCTGCCTGCCCGTGCCATTCTGCAGACGTATATCGTCAGGCGGTCGGCAAGTGGTTAACTGTTTAGCTCTCTGCATTTAGGCAAGCAGCGGGCTGACCCTTGGGAGGAAATAATCAAGTGTTAAAATGCCTTGATGTCTGGAGGAGTGGGCATTCCTTAACAGACTATATTTGCATGCAGGCCTCCCTAGGTAATGCTGACATGTGGTGCTGAGTCGCCTTGATTGAAATACCTTTCAGGCTGGGGAGGAAAATGGTGGATTTCCACCAGCCAGGAAATGAGGCCAGCTTTGTCTGACTTGCAGCAGCTTCTAATGCACACTGTGAGAAGCTCATCTTCCACATGCACTTCATTTTAATTTATGTAAACTTTTTTTTACATTCCAGACTAGTCAGAGAGCGTCTGAAAAATGAAGTGGAAGCTATGAAGGAGAAGTACAGCGGGTTCCGTCCAGGCCTGGCAATTTTACAGGTATGTCACTGGATATACAGTTGTGCTCCTAAGTTTACATATCCTGGCAGAATTTATGATTTCTTGGCCATTTTTTAGAGAATATGAATATCACAAAAACCTTTCTTTCGCTCATGGTTGGCATTTGGCTGAAGCCATTTATTATCAATCAACTGTTTTTACTTTTTACTATTTTTTTTTTTTTTTTTTTTTTTTTCTTTTTCATAATTACAACAGACTACCCAAATTACCCTGCTCAAAAGTTTACATACTCTGTGTGCATGTTATCAGGCCAAAATCACCAAATTAACACAAAGAGGTTTGAATGGCTAACTAAAGGTAACCATCCTCATCTGTGATCTGTTTGCTTGTAATTAGTGTGTGTGTGTGTGTGTATAAAAGGTCAATGAGTTCCTGGACTCCTGACAGATCCTTGTATCTTTCATCCAGTGCTGCACTGACGTTTCTGCATTCTGAGTCATGGGGAAAGCAAAAGAAATGTCAAAGGATCTTCGGGAAAAGGTAGTTGAACTGTATAAAACAGGAAAGGTATATAAAAAAAAAATCCAAAGAATTGAAAATGCCAATCAGCAGTGTTCAAACTCTAATGAAGTGAAAAATGAGGGGTCCTGTTGACACCAAACCACGGTCAGGTAGACCAACTAAAATTTCAGCCACAACTGGCAGGAAAATTTGTTCGGGATGCAAAGGAAAAACCCACAAATAAATAACTTCAGGTGAAATACAGGACTCTCTAAAAAACATGTGGTGTGGCTGTTTCAAGATGCACAATAAGGAGGCACTTGAAGAAAGATGGGCTGCATGGTCGAGTCGCCAGAGGGAAGCCATTACTACACAAATGCCACCCGCTTACAATACACAAAACAGCATAGAGACAAGCCTCAAACCTTCTGGCACAAAGTAATTTGGAGTGATGAGACCAAAATTGAGCTTTTTAGCCCTAGCCATAAACGCTACATTTGGAGGAGTCGGCAAGGCCTGTGATGAGAGGTATACCATTCCTACTGTGAAACATGGAGGTGGATCGCTGTTTTTTTGGGGGGGATATGTGAGCTAGAAAAGCACAGCAAATTATTATTTTTTTTAAATTGATGGCCAGATGAATGCAGTATGTTATCAAAAAATACCGGGGGGAACATTTGCATTCATCAGCCAGGAAGCTGCGCATGGGGACGTACTTGGACATTCCAACATGACAATGATCCAAAACACAAGGCCAAGTCGACCTGTCCATTAACTACAGCAAAATAAAGTGAAGGTTCTGGAGTCTCCTGACCTTAATATCATTGAGCCACTCTGGGGAGATCTCAAACA
Source organism: Lithobates septentrionalis (assembly GCA_037952835.1). NCBI lineage: Eukaryota > Metazoa > Chordata > Amphibia > Anura > Ranidae > Lithobates > Lithobates septentrionalis. The sequence continues at coordinate 1,611,419 of JBBDGP010001542.1, read as the reverse complement.
TGCAGTTCATGCAAGACAGCCCAAGAATTTACAGGAACTGGAGGCTTTTTGCCAAGAGGAATGGGCAGCTTTACCATCTGAGAAGATAACGAGCCTCCTCCAAATAACACATGACTTCCAGCACTGCTTGTTGGTAACTTGAGTGTAACAAAGGCATACCTATTTCAGCTAAGATGCACCTGTTTGTACAATAAAGCACAATGGCTGCGAATAGGGAAATATTGTGAAATGTTTTGCAATGTTTCATATTTACTTTGTTAGAAATAAATGCCCATTCACATCAGAACGTGGTGTGGGAAACGTGTGTTTCCCGCACTGTGTTCCAAATGCACTGGGTTTGCGTTCTGCTGCAGATGTCCAATAGAGGTACCCATTGACACCCCAAAAAAAAAAATTGCAAAGTCACTGCATTTGCCTGCACCAGATCTTATAGTGCCACAGTACAATGCAATCTAGTTGCAGTGTGTGGGGTGTGTTTTTTTTTTTTTTTTTTTTTTTTTTTAGTGAGTGCTACTTTTGGTGCGAGTTTCAGTTGTATCAATATGGATGGTCTGAAAATTGCATGAGAGTAACAGAGCATGTTCCTTTGCGACACTAAAACAAATTAGTCAAACATTATATATATATATATATATATATATATATATATATATATATATATATATATATAATTTGCATCTCCTATCCTATCCATTGCATAGTCCACCAGAAGTACTTTATGACATTTCTTTATGTATATAGGGTCTCATTAATGGACATCTGTGTCACACCATAACGATATTGCCACTTTTTTTTTTTTTTTTCTCTTCTAGGTGGGAGACCGAGAAGATTCCAACCTGTACATCAGCATGAAACTGAAAGCTGCTGCAGAGGTAACAATGTTTACTTGACTTTCTCTAATCCCATAGTATCTGTACAACAAAATTTTTTTTATAATTGGGCAATAGATTTTTCTCTTAAACACTACCTGTTGGTAGAATTTGTTGGGCAATCACCCTGCCTAATTAATTTTTCCCAAACAAAACCATTTTGACTCTGCATCTAGTGCAAAAAAATTGTTTGAGCATTGCCGATCAGAGTGCCTCCGGGTTTCAGGCATAGCTGGGGGCAACTTCATACTGACGCAGATGTGTAAGGTGATTGTAAACCCTCAATTTTATTTATTTTTATTTAAAATAACAAACATGTCATACTTGCCTCCACTGTGCAGCTCGTTTTGCACAGAGTGGCCCCAATCCTCCTCTTCTAGGGTCCCTGGTGGCGCTGGTGGCTCCTCCCCGCATTAGATAACCCCCTAGGAGAAGCACTTTCCTGGAGTTGCCTTGTGGGTGCGCTCCCAAGTCCAGCATTCGGCGTCCATAGACACGAATGCCAGACTTGCTGCCGGCGTCATTGGATTTGATTGACAGCAGCGGGAGCCAATGGCTATGCTACTATCAATCTATCCAATCAAGAGCCGGGACCCAATGCAGAGAGCCTAGGTGAAAAAACACGAAGGTTTAAAACCCTTTTTTAATATAACTATTTAACTTGACAGATAGTAACCGACATCTAAAAACGTCCCATTTTTTATTTTTTATTTTTATTTTTTTTTGAAGCATTTTGAAAACGAAACGTGGCTAAACGTAAGTTACCGCGTTAACACGCATCTACAAGCTGTTGTAGAATGTTAAAACAGGAAAAAACTGCGCTATAATGCAATACATAAAAATCAATTGGTGCATAAAAAAAGTTCATTAAGTGAGCTTGTGTGTAAACCGGAGATCCGGATGCCAAGCCAATAGCGCTGCTTCTCCGTGCTCAACGTGGATATGGAAGTGCGGTAGATGATGGCTCATACAGCAACCCGGGCTCAGGATCATGAGGGCAAAAGAAAACTGGCCATAGTGTAAATCCGCTTACAACCTATATTAAAAAAAGGAATTGCACTTACAAGAATATGTAGTTAAAAAAAAAAAAAGCAGTTCGCGACCGGCGTTGCATACACCCGTTCACATCAAGGTCGCGATGACGTCAGAGCGTCAGCCTCCCAGCGTGACGTCCTCTGGGGAACGGGCGAAGCTCTGACTCATCGCAATAAATACACATTAGTATAACCATGCCTCGTTGTGACTCCTCATTGGCGGGAAACCAACCAAACTCCATGACGAGCTAAAATTCGAAAAAAAAAAACGCTTAAAATTGTAAAACCATGCGTACCATGGCATGAGAACAAGAGCAAAAAGAATAAATTTAATAATACATCAGATGTGTATATACTGCTGACACCAAGCCAGTGAATCCAATCCTGGACCGGCATATATACCTGCATAGACGTAGAATGTAAACTAAACATCACTACGCCATCTAGTGGAAAAAGGAGAAACTAGCACTAATTGAGATACTCATAAGTACAGTATCTAATATAGAAATCATCAGAAATAATAAAGGCTGTTGTAGCATAAGGTGATCATAATGAAACCTAAAAAATGTGTCCTGAAAAGTAAAAACTACTCTATATAAAAAAGTAATATGTTATAAACCAAAAATAGACAAAAAACTAAATTGATTACTTTAAATGGCAGACAAAAAAGGCTAAAAACCGAAAAAACTAAATCGTAGTATAAGGTAATGCCACTGAGGTGTCGCACCAAGTTCACATAAAGGGACAAAATTCAGGCAATATCAGGCATTCTCGATAAATGCATTTAGATCTATATCAACATTCAACCCAAACGGTGTATAGCATTTAATTCCATGTATCCATGCCATCTCTAGCCTCGAGATACCTCGCATCAAAGATCCACCCCTCCATTGACATGTGTACTTATCTATCCCTAGAAAGATGATTTTATCAGGGTTCTTATTATGAACTTCTAAATAATGCCTGGAAACGGGATGTTTAGGGAAGCCATTGAGGATGTTCGTCACATGTTCGTTGAGCCTTACCATGAGGGGGCGCTTAGTCCTACCCACATATTGTAGCCCACAAGGGCATTGGAGTAGGTAAACCACCCCCTTAGTGGAACATGTGATAAAAGGTCTAATCTCGAACTCTACCAGAGTACTAGAAGACCTGAAACTGAGTTCTCCTGTGTAAGGATTAATTCAATGAACATATCCTACATCTCCTGCACTGATTGATAACCTCACAGGATTCTAAAAATCCCTTCCTGATGACGGGGGGGGGGGGTCAATAATAGTTGCAACACTCCCCCTGAGGGAGGGCGCCCCATTGTAGACAACCTGTGGTTTTACCAGAAGGATGACATTACGTGTATGATCGTTGGTAAGAATGTGCCAATGCTTCCTAATCAGTTGACCCACTTTCCTATGCTGGATGGAATAAGTTGTTATAAAAGGAATCAAAGGCACTCTATTTTCATTTGACGTTCTTTCCCTGAGCAAGTCACTCCTATTAATTGATAATACTTCTTCCAGAGTGTTTTTAAGAAGCATATATGAATAACCTTTCCTGATAAAAATCGCTGATCGCCGCCATTACTAAGAAAAAAAAAAAAGATGAAAGATGCCATAAATCTATCCCCTATTTTATAGATGCTATAACTGTTGCTCAAACCAATCAATATACACTTATTGCGATATTTTTGGGGAAAGTAAAAGATTCAAAGTAGAATAATACATATCGGCCTAAACTGAAGAAGAAATTCTTTTAGTTTTTTAAATTCCTTTTTTTTGGGATATTATAGCAAGTGGGTTTTTTTTTTAATTTATTTTTTTTATTTTTCAAAATTCTTTCCTTCTCCCTTCTCTCCTTCTCTGCGCAATTGTCAGTTAAACTGACGCAGTGCCGTATCGCAAAAAAACATTAAGGGGTAAATTCTTCTGGGGCTGAAGTGGTTAAAAATCCTTTTTTAGTTGGTCTTATGTAATCAAATTTTATGAGATGCTTTCGATCATGTACTCGCTCAGAGTACCGAAACATTGCAGTGCTATTTGCATCAGTACAAAAAAAATTGTGACAATTGCGCTGCAAAGAATCGAATGCCATTTGTGTGTGTGTGTGTAAGGCTGCTTTCACACTGGGGCGGTAGGGGGCGTCGGCGGTAAAACAGCGCTATTTTTAGCGCTGTTTTACCGTGGTATTCGGCCGCTAGCGGTGCGGTTTTAACCCCCCGCTGGTGGCCGAAAAAGGGTTAAAACCACTCGTATAGCACGGCTATAGCCGCAGTATAGCCGCGCTTTCCCATTGATTTCAATGGACAGGAGCGGTTTAGGAGCGGTGAATACACCGCTCCAAAGATGCGGCTTGCAGGAGATTTCTTCTTCTCCTGCCAGCGCACTGCTTCAGTGTGAAAGCCCTCGGGCTTTTACACTGAACAAACAGCAGCGGCTGTTTTGGGTCGGTTTGCAGGCGCTATTTTTAGCGCAATAACGCCTGTAAACCGCCCCAGTGTGAAAGGGGTCTAAGGGAAAATCGCCATCTAGTTGGCAGTTTATAAAATTTTATAAAACCCAGTACATATCTGGCCAAAAGCAAAATCTTCTTCATAGGTGTCTGTGACAAATCACGGTGGCTGGAGGAGAAGTCCCAGGACTCAGTGGGTATAGGGCGGAAGGGATGTCTACTTGGGGCGGACTGCCTTTACATCACCAGCCTTGCAACAGCCATGCAATTCTTTGCAGTGTTATTTGCATTGCTTTAACTGACAATTGCGCAGTTGTGCGATGCTGTACCCAAACAAAATTGACCCCCCCCCCCAAATAGAGCTTTCTTTTAGTGGTATTTGATCATCTCTGCGGCTTTTATTTTTTACCCTATAAACAAAGAAAAAAAAAAAAAGAGCGACAACTTTGAAACAAAACACTATTTTGTACTTTTTGCTATAATATCCCCAAATGTATATTTTATATATTATTATTATTATTATTATTATTATTATTATTATTATTATTATTATTATTATTATCTGCAACATTATGGCAGACAGATCGGACACCTTTGACACATTTCTGGGACCATTGGCGTTTATACAGTGGTCAGTGCTATAAAAATGCACTTATTACTGTGTAAATGACACTGGCAGGGAATGGGTAACACTAGGGGGTGATCAAGGGGTTAACTGTTACCTAGGGAGTGATTCTAACTGGGGGGGGGGGGGGGGGGAGAATGGGACTGCCTGGGTGAGGAGAGTGATTGTTCATACTTTGTATGAAGAACAGATCGCTCTCCTCACCCCTGACAGCACAGAGATCTGTCTTTTTACATTGACAGATCTCCGTTCTGTTTGCGTGGCACGATTTACAGATGCCCGGCAGTCATCGATACTGCCGAGCACGAGCATCAGCTCCAGCGTTGCGCACCCCCTAGTGGTCAAAAGGCGAGCCAACGTAATGTTACGACGGTTCGCCCAGGGGAGCCAACCTGCTGCAGTATAACTGCGGTGGCTGGTCGGGAAGGTGCTAAAGTGTAATATCAGTCAAAATCTAACTAAGCTGAAATCTACTCCCACCCCGGTTCTATCTATCCCGTAAAAAGAAAGTGGTCTGTACTTTCCTATGCTGGGGGCGCTCCGGTCCGGTCACATGAATGTGTTGTCTTCAGTGTAGAGGACAGTAGACAGCGAATGCCCCATAATAAGCCTATGGGTGACTTCTTTGCCCAGGGTCTGCAGCAGTTGCCGCTGGAGAGATCATGGGACTGGACCGGAGCAACTTCAGAATTGGTAAGTATAGACATGCATTTTCTTTTTAGGGTAGATAGAATAGGCTTAGAATGGGGGTTTAGTCTAGTTGAGTTTTGAATGGAATTGCACTTTAAAGTGGAGCGCAGGGCCTGCCAGCAAAAAGGGGTTAACTTAGTCCAATTCCTGCAGAATTTGTTCTTCCATTCATGATGGATATTTCCCAGAGTAATATTAGCTGGCCATCCTTTTCTCCTATAAAGTGAAGTTGGCAGCCTGGCCATATACTGTTTAGGGATGTATTTATGTACCTATTTTGGAAGCCAAATACAATCCTAATATCTAATAGCCCCCCATAGAAAAATTTGGAACTCCTGGGTGGGGTGTGTGGGGTGTGTTTTTTTTTTTTTTTTTTTTTTTTTTTTCCCCCATTTTGTCATCCTGTCTGTTGGAGAGGTCAGACGCTCCTTTACTTTTTAACCACTTTTTGACCGCAATCTGTATACACTCACTGGCCACTTTTATTAGGTACAGCTGTTCAATTGCTTGGTAACACAAACTGCTAATCGGCCAATCGCATGGCAGCAACTCCATGCATTTAGGCATCTAGATGTGGTGAAGACAACTTCCTGAAGTTCAAACCGAGCACCAGAATGGCGAAGAAAGAACTTAAAGTGATTTGTAAAGGTAAATATTTTTTTAAAAACACATATACTTGCCTCCACTGTGCAGCTCGTTTTGCACAGAGCCCCGAATCTGCTCTTCTGAGGGCTCTCCGCGGCTCCACCGCACATCTGATACCCCCCCCCAGGGGAAGCGCTCTCCCGGGGGGTTACCTTGCGGGCGCGCTCCTGAGTCAAGCATTTGGGCGTCCAAAAAGGCCGACTGCAGGACTCTGCCCCGGCACTTGCATCATTTGATTTGATTGACAGCAGCAGGAGCCAATGGCTGTGCTGCTATCTATCCAATCAACAGCCGAGAACTATGGGCAGAGAGCATGTCCCCGTGCGTCAAGTTCGAGGGGTCAGGTAAGTAAAACGGGGGGGGGGGGGGGGGGGGCGGCGGTTACTGACAGGTGTTTTTTTTACCTTAATGCATGAAGGTGAAAAAAAAAAACCATGAACCTTTACAACCCCTTTAAGTAACTTTGAATGTGGCATGGTTGTTGGTGTCAGACAGGCTGGTCTGAGTATTTCAAAAACTGCTCCTCTACTGGGATTTTCATGCACAACCATCTCTGGGGTTTACAGAGAATGGTCCGAAAAAGAAAATATCCAGTGAGCGGCAGTTGTGTGGAGGAAAATGAGCAGACTGGATAGAGATGATAGAAAGGCAACAGTAACTAAACCATTTATTACAACCAAGGTATACAGAATACCATCTCTGAACACGCAACACATTGAAACTTGCAGTAGATGGGCTACAGCAGCAGAAGTCCAAACTGGGTGCCACTCCTGTCAGCTAAGAACAGGAAATTGAGGAATTCACACAGGCTCACCAAAATTGGTTAATAGAAGATTGAAAAAAACGTTGCCTAGTCTGAGTCTTGCTTTCAGCTGCGACATTCGGATAGGGTCAGAATTTGGTGTAAACAACATGAAAGCATGGATCCATCCTGTTTTTTGTATCAACGGTTCAGACTGGTGGTGGTGTAATGGTGTGGGGGATATTTTCTTGGCACACTTTGGGCCCCTTAGTACCAATTGAGCATTGTTTAAAAGCCACGGTCTACCTGAGTATTGTTGCTGACCATGTCCACTCCTTTTATGACCACAGTGTACCCATCTTCTGATGGCTCCTCCCAGCAGGATAATGCACAAAGCTCCAATCATCTCACCACTGGTTTCTTGAACATGACAATGAGATCACTGTACTCCAATGGCCTCCACAGTCACCAGATCTCAACACCTTTGGGTGGTACGGGAGATTTGCATCATGGATGTGCAGCCGACAAATCTGCAGCAACTGTGTGATGTTATCATGTCAATATGGACCAAAATCTCTGAGGAATGTTTCCATCACCTTGTTGAATCTATGCTACGAAGAATGAAGGCAGTTCTGGAGGCAAAAGGGGGTCCAACCTGGTACTAGCAAGGTGTACCCAATAAAGTGCCCAGTGAGTGTATATGGTACACGGTGCTTTCTATTGGTTGAACTGCACAGGGTGAGAGCGGTAAGCTGCCATCTGCTAAAATGCTGTAATCACATCTGCGGCCTTTTAGCTTCTGCAACTGTCAACTAAAATAGCAGTGTTCCTGTATGAAAGTTTTCTGCATGTGGCACATTTATTCTGTACAGACACGTGGGGCTTTGGCAGGATATTATTATTATTATTATTATTATTATTATTATTATATGCCCCTTACTATCAGTGTTAGTCTGGGACTATAGGCAGCAGTTTTACAGAGATGTGCTGTGCATTAGCAACACTTTACAATAATTAGAAACTAAAATAAAACTATCACATGTATACAGACTGCAATGAGGGAGCGTCTCTACAATAATGGATATCAGTAAAGATTAACCACTTCAGCTCCACAAAGGTTTACCCTCCACCCAACCAGGCCATTTTTTTGCAATACAATTGCGTGGTCTTGCGACGATATAACCAAATTTATTTTTTATTTTCCCACTTTCTTTTGGTTGTATTTGATCACCTTGGTGGGATGTTTTGTGCTATAAACAAAAGACTGACAATTTGAAAAAAAAAACATAATTTTTTACTTTCTGCTCTAAAACATCCAAAAAAATCTAATTTCTTCATCAGGCCAATTATATATTCTGCTACATATTTTTGGTTAAAAAAAAAAAAATCCCAATAAGTGTATATTGATTGGTTTGCGCAAAAGTTACAGAGGTGTGTGTGTATAAAATATTTAAAAAAAAAAAAAAAAAAAAAAAAAAAAAAAATATATATATATATATATATATATATATATATATATATATATATATATATATATATATATATATATATATATATATATATATATATATATATATATATATATATATATATATATATATATATATATATATATATATATATATATATATATATATATATATATTTATATTTATATTATAATATTTTGGTAATGGCGGCGATCAGCAACTTATAGCAGGATTGCAATATCGCAGTGGACAAATCAGGTCACCTGACTGACACCTTTTTTGGGGGACCAGAGAGGGGGAGGTCAGGGGATCGGATCTTCAGCTGGCCGGAGGCCTGAATGAGGGAAGGCCATGGCCCTGCGAACCACTGTTCTATACCAAAAAAATAATAATAATACAAGGACTCATGCAACACAGAGCTTAAAGGAAAAATATTTATATTCTCAGCTGCATAAGAGCTAGGGGAGGAGAAACAGCAGAACACTGGTCTAACCAGTGAATGGTGCAGTGGGGTGGTGTCAGCACCAGCCTGATCATTGGTGGAAGGCAGGCTGAGTTCCCAGCCTAGCTAGAGAGCTGACTATAGTGTGCTCTCTTGCTTGGTATGGTCAGTAGGATAGGAAAGCAGAGCAACTGGTAGGAACGCCATGAATTTTGCATAAAAGAAGCAATACAGAGAACAGCATACTTTCCCATAAAAGTACACGGTACAGCAGCCACATATCTGGAATATGAAGTGTTGGAGTAACAAATGCTTTAATATTCTGGCCAATGAAACGTATGAATGCTCAAACGCTTGACCTGTTTAAACGCATGATTTTTTTTGATTGACAGCTAAGTATTATGGACTTGGCACCCAATACTTCTTTTTTTTTTTTTTTTTCTCCATGTTAAGTACATACCGGTTCAAACAGGGCTAGTGAACGTTTCCAGGTATTCATGTCCTCTCAAAGAAATTGGTGCTTCCTCTGTCCAGAAGGATGGAGCCAATGTTTTTCAGGCATCATTCAGAGTCCGCATCTGCTTTCTGGACTGAGATGCTGGCTCAGAAATGACGCCGGTAATCCTGGTGCCTGTGCCATTCTTGGCTGTGCTGCAGCTCCTCACCATTTGACTTGCTACAAAGTTAGTGTTGTCCAAACATTTGGTGAAAGGAGAATGTGGAAAGGTTTAGGCAGGGCTCGACAAACCCCGGGCGCCAGGTCGCATTTGCGACTAGAATTGGCGACCTGGCGCCTGGGGCGGCACAGCTGGGGTGTCCTGTGTCCGTTCGACACCCCCCCCCCCCTCCCGGCGATCGCGTTGGGCCGCGCCGGTAATTGAGGCCCCGGCTTTGCGGCCTACTGCAGTCCTATGGTTCCTTCTGCAATCGGGCGCCCTCTGGTGGTGGCCGTTGGTATGACAAGACATCCACCAATGCTAATGGAGCTTCCCCTGCCTGTTTTCACTGCCTGCTCATCTCCTTCCCTTTACTTAGAACCCCCAAACATTATATATATTTTTTATTCTAACACCCTAGAGAATAAAATGGCGGTCATTGCAATACTTTCTGTCACACCGTATTTGCGCAGCGGACTTACAAGCGCACTTTTTTGGGAAAAAATACTTTTTTTAATTAAAAAAAATAAGAAAACAGTAAAGTTAGCCCAATTTTTTTTATATTGTGAAAGATAATGTTACGCCGAGTAAATTGATTCCCAACATGTCACGCTTCAAAATTGCGCCCGCTCGTGGAATGGCGACAAACTTTTACCCTTTAAAATCTCCATAGGCGACGTTTAAAAAAATTCTACAGGTTGCATGTTTTGAGTTACAGAAGAGGTCTAGGACTAGGATTATTGCTCTCGCTTTAACGATCGTGGCGATACCTCACGTGTGGTTTGAACACCGCTTTTATATGCGGGCGCTACTCACATATGCGTTTTGCTTCTGCAAGCGAGCTCTGTGGGACGGGGTGCGTTTAAAAAAATTATTTATTTTTCTTATATATTTTACTTTTTATTTTTTATTTTTACACTGTTTAAAAAAAAAAAAAAATGGTGTCACTTTTATTTCTATTACAAGGGATGGGGCACATTTAAATTTTATTTTTTTTCTTATTTTAACTTTTTTTTTCACTGTTCTTTAAAAAAAAAAAAAAAAAGTCACTTTTATTCCTATTACAAGGAATGTAAAAATCCCTTGTAATAGAAAAAAAACATGACAGGACCTCTTAAATATGAGATCTGGGGTCAAAAAGACCTCGGATCTCATATTTACACTGAAATGCATTAAAAAAAAAAATTGGCATTTGAAAAAAAAAAAAATAAAATGTCCCTTTAAGAGCTATGGGTGGAAGTGACGATTTGACGTCGCTTCCGCCCTGCAATGACTTGGAGATGGGCGGGGCCATCTTCCTCTCACTCGTCTCCATGTCAGGCCAGGGACAGATCGTTACCAACGGCCACGGTAAGCGGTGAAGGGCACCGGAGCGCGGCGGTAGGGGGGGCCCTCTCCTGCCGCCGATAAAAGTGATCTCGCTGCGAATCTGCTGCAGAGACCACTTTTATCTAAAAGAGAACCGCCGGCTCTTGAAGAGAATACCGGGGTTATGGTAGCTAGCTGCTACCATAACAACGGTATTTCTCTTCAAAGACAGGACGTATATAGTCGTCCTACGGGAAGGAAGTGGTTCATTAAAATGAATTTATTATTTGTCATCTCCCTGCTTGGCCCCTTTCACACGGGCTGTCTGATCAAGTTCGCCTGTCAGTTTTTCAGGCGGACCTGATTGGATCCTTAGCGGGAATATGGCGGTCTTATGTCCCTGCATGGCAGGAAATAAAAGCAGTCACATTCGTTCTAGTCGTCTCTGTGTAAATTTTAAGATTGGTTAATTTTTATATTGAAAATAAAGCTTTGTCGGTCGTTTAAAAAAAAAAAAAAAAAAAAAACCTGGCTCCTAACTTTTTTAGCTGGCTCCTAGATTCCAAGCAAATTTGTCAAGCCCTGGGTTTAGGTATGAAACACAAGGACCGCTTATAAGAAGGTGAAGCTTTTTGGAAAATGATAGTTGCTGCTTATAGGTGAGGGATAAGGGAGTTGTTAAAAGGCCCACTTTAAAAAATATTTGCTTCATTAATTTGTGTCTTCACTTTTTTTTCTCTTTTTTTTTTTTTTTTTTTTTTCCCCAAGATTGGAATTGATGCTAGTCATGTCAAGTTACCAAGGGCTTCAACTGAGGCGGAGGTAAGAGGAATATGGGTAACATTCAGGATAGGTGGAGGCCAGGAAGGGATGGGGGGTAATATTTAGGACAGATTGAGGCTGGAAAAGGATGGGGGGGTAATATTTAGGACAGATGGAGGCTGGAAAAGGATGGGGGGGGGGGGGTAATATTCAAAGCAGGTGGAGGCTGGGAAGAGGAGTAGTAATTAGGACAGGTGGAGGCTGGGAAGGGGCGTGGGGTAATATTCAGAACAAGTGAGTCTGATAATTATGTTTCTCTAGGTATTAAGCAAGATAAAGGCGATTAATGAAAATCCAGAGTTACATGGTCTGATTGTTCAGCTGCCTCTGGATTCGGATCACAAAATAGACACAGAAAAGGTCACCAATGCAGTGTCACCAGCCAAAGATGTTGATGGGTGAGTTCTATTGTTTTTGTTTTTTTTTATTGTTGTATAGATGGGCACTTGGTGTTCCCTGGCTCTGTTGAGGGGCACAGCTCTCTAACCCTGTAGTGTTCTTGTATAGAAAATACGTGCAGCGCTAAACCAAAAATAAAAAAGTGTATCAAATATAAATAAATAAATCGGTGACTTTAAGACAACTATAAGTAATGTTGATCAACACAATAAACACTTGTGAGGTGTATAAGAATGTCCAAAAAAATGTGCTAAGTATAAGAATGTCCAGAAGCAATGTGCTAAGCTCTGCAGACTAGATTCAATAAATATAAGTAGGAGTCTTCTCAAACAGAGGGGGTGCTTGGACACAGGCTGTTGACTGAAGACTGGAATACACAGCAACCACAGGCAACACATCATAAATATCTAGAGTTAGGTACTCTTACCAGATCCAGTGGGACGTATCTGCCATATAGCAGTGCGTCTGTCAGAGCTTATGGAGGTGGCCTCCCGTGAACTCTCCCCAGAGATTCTCCCTTCGGTCACGATCTCCGATAGGCAAGGTTATCACTTGGGTCACGGTCACCGATAGCCAGGACAGTCACCGGTGGGGGTTGTCAGCTCACTCGCACACTCTCCGATTCCAGGCAGGTTCAAAAGAAACCAATCATGGATGAAGTCATGGAGAAAAAAGAAAAAAAGGGGCTCCACATGGCGTAGGTCAAAAAAATAAAGGGATTTATTGAATAAAAAGCCTTACAGAGTAAAAAGTGATCACTGAATAAAAATTGGTGGCAACGTGGGAAGCTTAAAACGCCCTACGCGTTTCGACTAAAGAGCCTTCAACTGGGGTGTTCTTGCCTGCTAATTGGAGCTAGGGATTCTTGATGAGCACAAATTGGGTGACAATATAGATATCCAGGAACCCTAGGCTCTGCATGTTGGAGATGCATAACATGAACACAGCTGTACCTGTAAAAAAAAATATAAAGCAATACTGTTCTTGCTTGTGCCTCTGGACACCACTTAATTGTAAAGAAATCCTCCTCTGAAGTGACTTCTAAAATGGACACCTCCAGGAGTGTGCAACTACTGCTTCCAGCCCACCTCCCCACCACTCCTGGAGGAGCCACTGAGCACTGCAGAGGTCACAGATCGGCAACCCTCAGAGGTTTTGATGGACACTTAAGTGGAAGATTTCTTTACAGCAGAGCATTGCACAGCAGCAGGAGAGGTTTGTATAGTGTGGAGTTGCATCTTCTGCCAGTTGCAGGAACGCATGATATACTGTATACTGTTCTCACAAAATATATATGTATGTATGTGTGACGTCAATCAATTATCCATATGAAGGACCATTAATGGCGATTTTTCACCTACATAAAACCACCAATGACAATCCAATTGGATAGTAAGCGTCCCAGTGATTTATCAGTGTACAAAGTCTGCAAAGGTGAAAGGATGCTCATAGGAAGGCCATCCCCACATAAACTCACGCCTCTTACCAGAATTCTTGGATTTCACATTAAAGAGCTCTCATTTTCTTAAATTCTCACAAAACCCTGTAGTTATATGGAGGCAGGAGGTATCATCAACATCCAGCCCCAGCAGCATTAACATCCAAGGGTCCCAGCTGGTATTCAATAAAGCATATATTTCTTTTTCATGCATCTTGGGACACAAAATTCATTACCTGCTGGGTTATACTTCATCTCCAGGTGAATGGACACTGTTAGACCAAAGGTCTTTTTAGACAGGAAGTTATCCCCTATATAACTCCTCCCATACAGGAAGCACTTCAGTTTTTTTTACCAGTGTCTGCAAGGTGGATGGCACGGTTTGTTTGAGCTCTCTAGTCCCACAAACGGTTCTTAACCACTTCAATACTAGGCACTTAGACACCTTCCCGCCCAGGCCAATTTTCACCTTTCAGTGCTGTCGCAATTTGAATAACAATTGCGCGGTCATGCTACACTGTACCCAAACAAATTTTTTTATCATTTTGTTCCCACAAATGGCTTTCTTTTGGTGGTATTTGATCACCTCTGCGATTTTTTTTTTTTTTTTTTTTTTTTTTTTTTTTAATTTTTTTTATTTTTTGTGCAACAAATAAAAAAAGACCGAAAATTTCGAAAAAAAACAAGTTTTTCTTTGTTTCTGTTAAAATTTTTTGTAAATAAGTACGCCTTCTCCTTCAATGATGGGCACTGATATGGCTGCACTGATGGGCACTGATATGGCGGCACTGATGGGCACTGATAGGCGGCACTCATAGGCAGCACTGATGGGCACTCGTAGGGGGCATTGATTGGTACATATGGGTGGCACTGATGGGTACTTATGGGTGGCACTGATGTGTGGCACCGATGGGCACTGACAGGTGGCACTGATAAAACATTGCTGGGCAGATCTGGGCATTGCTGGGCAGATCAGTGACATAATGGTGCCAATCAGTGCCCATCTGTGGGCATTGATTGGGCACATGTGGATGGCCATGGGTTACATACCTGGCCATCCACGTTGCCCCTTCCCTGGTGGTCCTAGTGGCATCCCTGGTGGTCCAGTGTGGTGATCTGAGGGGGGGCTGCGCTGATAAACAATCAGCGCAGACCCCCCCTGCCAGGAGAGCCTCCGATCGGCTCTCCTCTACTCGCGTCTGTCAGACGCGAGTGAGGAAGAGCCGATCAACGGCTCTTCCCATTGACGGCGTGATCAGCCATGATTGGACACGGCTGATCACGTGGTAAAGAGCCTCCGCCGGAGGCTCTTTACCAAGATCGGTGGAGCGGTGTGTCAGGCTGACACACCGCTCCACCGATCGCCGCGATGCGCGCCCCCGGGGGCGCGCTGCGGCATGTTATCCTGCTGGACGTCATATGACGCCCAGTCAGAATAAAAGAACCACTTCCCGGACGTCAATCCGCTATAGGGCGGGCGGGAAGTGGTTAAATGAATCGAGGGATTGACCGATCGGATCCATTTGACACAGGCTTTATATGCTTAGATAAATGGTACCCGAGCTTTGCAAAGAAGACTCAAGATCCAGCGAGGTTTTGCCTGTAATGCGGCCTCTGGGCGCTGGACCCTGCGAAGTGGAATCCTGGACACTACGCCCTGGTTTACCATGGCGCACGTGCATTCCCAAGCATACCATTGTACTCAGCAGTTTGGCGATGTGGCTTCGCTGCACATGCGCAGTAGCCTTTATCTGGGTGCACGAAGATTCGCATCACACACGAAAACGTTCGCCGGGACCACGCACAAACATGCACAAGCATGCACAGAACGTTCCGGCGCACAGCCAGCTTTTTTTAAGCTGTATATGCCAAGCAATAAATATCCCAATTTAAAAAAAAATAAAAATTTTTTTACTCAGTTTAGGCGTGTGTGTGTGTGTGTGTATATATAATGTATAAAATTATAATATATTTTCTAGTAATGGCGGCGATCTGCGATATTTCGGTGGACATACTTTTGACACTATTTTGGGATCAGTGCTATAAAATGCATTGATTACTGTATAAATGTGACGGGCAGGGAAGGGGTTAACTGTCCTAGGGAGTGATTCTAACTGTAGGGGGAGGGGACTCGCAAGGGGAGGAGACCGGTGTTCCTCTGTAATGGGAACACACGGATCGGTCTCCTTTCACCTGACAGGACGTGGATCTGTGTGTTTACACACACAGATCCACGTCCCTGCTCTGTGATGAGCAATTGCGGGTGCCCGGCAGACATCGCGGCCGCTGGGCACGTGCATTGGGTCCCAAGTGATGCGGCGGGTGCGCTTCCCACAATGCAGGGAATCCCAGGACGTCATATGACGCCCTCCCGGAGGGATGAAAGGTTCCTTTGGGCGTCGTATGACTATACAGCGGTAGGGAAGTGGTTAAGTTCTCTCTTTAAAATAGCAGAGGTGACTGAGCCCCCCTGGTCCTCTTGGGATCCCTGAGTCCTCTTCAGGTCGCACAGGCTTTACCCCTGCACCCTCTGCTGGAACAGGTGGTGTATGCTGATTGGGAACATCCTGACAGGATTTTGTTCCTCTTGAAGAGGTTTTCCCTTTTTATATCCCATGGATGAAAAGTTTGTTAAAGGGAGCATGCCAGCCATAGATGCAGCAGTCTCTTTCTTTAAACAATAACTTGACTTGTCCAGGTAGTTAATGCACAGGGCTTGAAAGACCCTGTTGACAAGAAATTGGAGTCATTTTATTAAAGGCTTCTTTTCTTTGGCCAGTTCAGCTATTCACCCAGCTGTTGCAGCAATTGGTATCTGCCAGTCCGGAAATGATCATGTCAAACGGCCTGATAGGCCTAAGCAGGAGGATGATCGATATTCCTGTGATTTTGCTGTTGACGCCTTTTTAAAAGGATTCAATACAACAGGTTTCTCGTTTGGCTCTCTTGTCTGTACATATGTACAGACTTTTGTGGCTTAAATGGTCAGCCGAACTTCCTTGTGAAAAGTTATTGGCAAGTTTCCCTTTTTCATGGGGAACGTTTATTTGGTGATCATTTGGACGAATATATCCAAAAGATTTCCGGAGGGAAGAGTTCTCTACTTCCTGTGAAGAAAGCACCAGGTGTCCCTCGTTTTAAAACTTCAGGGACTTCTTCCTCAAATGTCTCAGCACCAAGGCAGTCCTGCCGCCAACAGGGCGCTAGGAGCAAGGCCAGGGCCAGAATTCTTCTAAACCCAGCACCAAGCCCTCCTTTTGAGGAGATGCCCCCACTCTTTCGGGTGGGGGGCCGCTGCACTTTGTGCTGGTGGGGCTGGACATGGATGATGCCCCCTCCTTATAACTACATGGTCTTGTGGTTAGATGGATTTGTTGATCACTAAGGCAGCATTCACACCTGAGCATATCGTTTTCAGGCGGAAAGTCGTGCAAATTTTTTGCTTCAAATTTATTTTTATTTTTTTTTTTCTGCCCGCGATTTTGTACTGGTCAAAGGGTCACCAATGTAAAAAGCAGAAAAATGCATTTACCGTATATACTCGAGTATAAGTCGAATTTTTCAGCCCTTTTTTTTTGGGCTGAAAGTGTCCCTTCGACTTATACTCGAGTCCCTGCCGTCTGTCTGCATGATCAGCGTGTCATGCAGGCAGACGGCGGCCGGCGTGTAATGATACTGTTCGCCGGCTATTGCAGCTTTCAAAAGCCGCGCCTCCTGCTCATCTGTGATAGGCTGAACAGCTGTCAGTGTACAGCCTATCACGGACATTCTCTCATCCTCGTCCGTGGTATGAGAATGAGAGAATGTCCGTGATAGGCAGTCAGCGGTCAGCCTATCACAGACGAGGAGGAGGCGCGGCTTTTGAACTGTGGAATGGCCGCCGAACACTATCATCACACGCCGGCCGCCGTTTGAGGATGGAGATCGCCACAGGTAGGCTGCACATGCACACAGGACACATGCACACAGGGACACAGGACACAGGTAGGCTGCACATGCACACAGGACATGTACAGGACACACATGTACAGGACACACACACATGTACAGGACACATGCACAGGGTACAGGTAGGCTGCACAGGACACAGGGAGGCATGCAGCTGCAGATGGGCATTGTTGACCCTCTGCCATTTCTCACCCTCGACTTATACTCGGGTCAATAAATTTTTCCCAGTTTTTTGTGGTAAATTAGGGGCCTCGACTTATACTTGGGACGACTTATACTCGAGTATATACGGTAATCTGCCAATAAAAAAAAAAAAACGTACTTTTTTTGAACTTCAGGCAACTGAATACTCAGATGTGAACAGGGGCCATTTAGATGAATGGAATTTTGCTTGTTGGACGTTTTTGTAACTTTTGAGATGAGTGTTTTCCCAGCTGAAAACGCTCAGGTGTGAATGGGCCCTTAGAGAAGTGCAGTCACAATTTTGTTTGAGTCTTGTATTAGGATTTAATGGGTTGTGGCTCTCTTATTTTAATTATTTGGCTTCCTTTTTTGTTTTTTCATTTACAAACTTTTTGCATATTTGGAGGTGGGATAATCGCAGGATTTTTGTTAGATAAGATTTAAAGTAGTGTTGCTGGCTCCAAATTTTTGAGAACATATACTTGAGAGAGATTGAGATATATCATTTATATGATGTCCTTACCCTTCTCTCTTTTTTTTTTTTTTTTTTTTTAATTTTCTCCCACAGGTTAACAAGTATAAATGCGGGTAAACTTGCTCGAGGAGATCTTGGAGATTGCTTTATTCCTTGTACACCGAAAGGATGTCTGGATCTCATACGACAAACAGGTGAAATGTTTTAGGAACTAAGGCTTGGCAAGAGTAATGTAACATGAGTGTTTTTAGTCTAGATAATGGTATGCCTCCAGCAGCAATCCGCAGCTCAAGGGTCTTTTGTTTTCACATATAGTTTTAAGGCAACCGTTTGTTAAAATATTCATTACTTTTTGTACCAAATTGTAAATTGAATTTATATCACAACGGCTAAATCCGCGTCTGTAGTGCATGTTCAAACCTTAATACCATAAATAATAAACATGTTATCAGACTTTCCTTATCGTACATCACAGGACACAGAGCCACAGTAATTACTGTATGGGTTATATGGCACCTTCAGGTGATGGACACTGGCACACCCTTGACAGGAAGTTCAATTCCCCATATAACCCCTCCCCTTACTGGGAGTACTTCCTTTTTTTACGCCAGTGTCTTAGGTGTTGGTCACGAGTAAAGATGTGCTGTGCTCCGCTGGAACATTCCTTGCTGGGGCAAGCTTTGCAACCGGATCCATTCAAAGTGTCTTTTCCAGGCTGAATTGAATGGTACCCGGGCCTCGTGTCGGAAGAAATGAGGTTTTGCCTGTAACGCTTCTCTTTTTTTTTTTTTTTTTAGAGAGCTGGACCCCGGGATCCAGTATTTTTTTTTTTTTTTTTTTTCAGCTATATTCCTGGCGGGGTGCTTTACAGGCCCAGGGGTGTGGAACCCTTGATTAAAAAGGGGCCCCGGTCCCTGAAGGTATTTTAACAGAGCCCACCGTGAGTGGTGAAGATTGGGTCTGGTTACCACAGAACCCTGCAGCTGGATAACGTAAGGGAGATTCCTAAGGAATCTTTCTAAGGGCTCTTTCACACGGGGCAGATCAGTCATGATCCGCCCCATGAACATCCGCTTGCTCAGCGGGGATAGCTCCGCCGATCCCCGCTGAGCAGGAAGATGACAGGTGCATCGCTGCACGCTGTGCAGCGACGGACCTGTCAGAGCGCCGCTCTCCCCTATGGGGGGATCGGATGATGACGGTCCGTAGTGTCCGTCATCATCCGATCCGAAGACGGATGGAAAAGTAGGTTTTTCCTCCGTTACACTTTTCGGATCGGAGCGGGTCGGATGTCAGCGGACATGTCACCGCTGACATCCGACGCTCCATAGGGATACATGTATGTCCGTTTTTCATCCGAAAACGGAAGGATGAAAAAACGGACATACGGATACCTCGTGTGAAAGAGGCCTTATTCTTGTGGAGTTTCTCCTTTACATAAATGTTGTCATGCCTATAGTTGCCACCGGGGGCTGTCAAGAGAAAGTACCTGATTCCATGCTTTTTAGTCTCGCTCTGTTTCACAAGCTGCACGCTTCCTCCGGCCCAATCCCCAGGTAAGACATGGTAAGGGGGGTGTTCTCTTTTGAATGTCGACCCCCCCCCCCCCCCCCACCTGGACAGCTTCTCTCCAGGAGGCTGAGGGAGCATGGCTCGGTCGGTGGTATGCCGCGCTTCTCCTGCCGCCATTATGAGGCTCTTCACCCCAGCCCTCCTCCACATGCGGATCGGAGCACTGCAGGAAAACTGTCTCTTTGAAAAAGGTGGGGGGGGGGGGGGGCGTGGTGGGTGGTTGGAGGAAGGGGGCAGGGCTTGTTGGCGTGGTTCAGCATCCACAACGCGATGCAGCTGACGGAGGGACACAGAGCAGATGGGTGGCATGTGAGTGTTGGTGACACGGGCATTCCCAGGGCACATTTACTTTGCATCAGGCTGAGCTTACTGGCAGCGGCAGTTGCTGGGGGTGAATTTTTTTTTTTTTTTTTTTTTTTTGTAGTGCCTCTGCGTTTGTGCTCAGCACTGACCAGAGGGGTGGTACAGATACCACAAAAAAACAAGGGCACAAAAGGGTCGCCCTAAGGACCCTCCCTCTGCAACACCATTCTCCCCCCCCCCCCCCCCCCCCCCCCCCATCGGGGTCATCAGGGGCTGCAATTGCTTGACTGACACTTCAGCCCCCTGTCTATATAACTGGGGAGGTTTTTTTTTTTTTTTTTTGGGGGGGTTCACTAAAGCCTCCTCACGCTTTTGCGTGCCTTTCCTGTCCATTCATTGCTGGAAAAGCTTATGTATTCTGAGTGGGATCCCCTCCCACTCCCTCCTAAAAAGCTTTCAACACTTTATCCTATGGAGGAAAAATTTACTAATGTGGAGTATACCAGCAATTGACGCTGCTATATCCTCTGTGAATAAAAGTTTGACTTGACCGGTTGACAATGCGCAAATGCTTAGGGATCCAACTGATATAAAAATTGGAATTCCTGTTGAAAAACATTTTTTCCTTTTGCAGGTTCAGTAGCTCAACCTGCAGTGGCAGCAATAGGGATGTGTTGGTCCTTGAGAGACCATTTGAAACAGGTGCTCAAGGGCGTTTCCCTGAACAGCTGACCCAGGAGTTAGCCGAGCTGCCAGCGGCTTTGTGTTTTTCAATTGACGCAATCGGAGACTCTATTCTTCAAACCTCTTGCCTTACGCTTGGGTTGGTGCATATGCGTAGAATCTTATGGTTGAAAAGTTGGTCAGCCGAAGCGCCATGCAAAAAGCTCCTTGCTGGGTTTCCTTTCTGTGGTGAAAAGCTGTTCAGGGATGATTTGGACAAATATATCCAAAAAATATCAAGTGGGAAAAGTACCCTTTTGCCAGTTTAAATGGGGGACATTTACTCTGACTCTTTCTCCAGTGCCAGGGGCATCAGCCTTCAGGCCGTCGCGACGGCCTCCACCGTCAGGTTCAAGAGGTAAACCTCAGGGTCAACCCCAGGGACAAAAGATGTCCTGGGGGAGCAAACCCACAAGACAGAACGCTAAAGCCTCTTTATGAAGGGGCGCCCCCGCTCGTTCGAGTGGGGGGACGACTTCTGCAGTTCTCAAGGGTCTGGCAGGAAGAATTTGGAGACAGATGGGTGGTCTCCACAATACCTCTAGGTTACAAACTAGAGTTCTGAGAATTTCCGACTCCTCGTTTCCTCAGGTCAAATGTCCCCAAAGATCCAGAGAAAAAGTCTCTTTCTAGTGTTAGACCGACTTTTGTCGCAAAAAGTGATCATTGTGGTCCCCATGGAATAGCAAGGGTTGGGGTTTTATTCAAACCTTTTCACGGTGCCAAAACTAAATGGAGATGTCAGACCCGTTCTAGATCCCAAAGATCTAAACAGTTTCCGGAAAATTTGCTCTTTTCGCATGGAATCAATCCGATCAGTAGTCTCCATCCTACAAGGAGGAGAACTTCTGGCATCAATCGACATCAAGGATGCATACCTGCATGTACCTATTTTCCCTGTTCACCAGAAGTATCTGCGTTTCGAAGTAGAAAAACTTCATTTTCAGTTTGTAGCCTTGCCTTTTTGGTCTTGCTACTGTACCTCGGGTGTTTACAAAACTTCTGGCCAGACTAAGGACTCGAGGTATAACGATAATTGCTTACCTAGACGACCTGCTATTGATAGGCCTGTTGGTAGTCCGCTTGGACCAAAGCATGGTCCCCAGTCAACTACCTGGAATACCTAGGTTGGGTCCTCAACCTAGAGAAATCTTCTTTAAAGACAGTAAGAAGATTAGAGTACTTGGGTCTGGTTATAGCCCAGAAGAGGGTGTTTTTTACCCCAGGCAAAGATCGGTGCCATAAAGGAGCTGGTTCAGGTGGTCAGGGCAAAGAATGGTCCTTCTATTCGCCTTTTTGTATGAGGTTGGGGAAGATGGTGGCTTCATTCAAAGCAGTTCCCTATGCTAATTTTCTGTCGCGACTGCTGAAAAAACGTATCCAATCTGCCTGGAACAAGAAGGTCCAAGCAATAGATTTTCCAATGCATTTGTCGCCAAAAGTGTGCCAGAGCCTCAGTTGGTGGAGAATATCCGAGAATCTGCAGAAGGGGAAATCCTTCTTACCAGTTACCTGGAAGGTGGTAACAGATGCCAGCCTTTCGGGTTGGGGAGCAGTCCTGGAAGAGGTGTCTGTCCAAAGGAAATGGTCCACAACCGAAAGGACCTTGCCCATCAACATTCTAGAGATTCAAGCAGCGTACCTAGCCCTAAAGACCTGGATATTTAGGTTGCGGGATTCTCCTGTCAGGATTCAATCAGACAGTGCCACAGCAGTGGCTTGTATCAATCACCAAGGGGGCACCAGAAGTCAGACAGCCCAGGGAGAGGTAAACCATATCCTAACCTGGGCAGAAAAGCATGTGCCGTGCATATCGGCAATCTTCGTTCCAGGAATAGAGAATTGGCAGGTGGACTACTAAAGTCGCCAGCAGTTGTTCCCGGGGGAATGGTCCCTTCACCCCGACATCTTCCTGGCTATATGCCAAAGATGGGGGATCCCTGACGTAGATCTGTTTGCGTCCAGGTTCAACAACAGTCGACAACTTTGTGTCAAGAACAAGGGATCTACTCGCATGCAGAACAGATGCGTTGGTGACTCTGTGGGATCAGTTCTTACTGATTTTATGCATTCTCTCCTATTCTGCTGCTACCTCGACGACTTTGCAGGATCAAGCGGGAAAGGAAGTGGGTAGTTCTTGTGGCCCAGAAGATCTTGGTATGCAGAAATGGTAAAGATGGTGGTAGGCTCCCCATGGAGACTACCACCATGTCCAGACCTGCTATCGCAGGGGCCGGTGTTCCATCCTACTTTACAAACGCTAAATTTAATGGTTTGGCTATTGAAACCCACATTCTGAATTGTGGGCTTTCAGGCTCAGTGATATCTACTTTTGATTAATGCAAGGAAACCAGCTTCCAGAGTCATTTATTATAGAGTCTGGGAAGGCATATGTCTCCTGGTGTGAATCCAGGGGTTGGCATCCTAGAAAGTATGTCATGGGTAGAATTCTTGCCTTTCTGCAAATGGAGTTAGAGATGAAACTGGCCTTGAGTACTATCAAGGGCTAGGTCTTGGCCTTATTGGTATTGTTTCAACGTCCGCTTGCTTCTCATTCTTTGGTCCGAAGCTTTATACAGCGGGTAACGTGGCTTAATCCACCAGTTAGAGCACCCTTGGGACTTGAATTTAGTTCTGTCGGCATTACAGAATCAGCCTTTTGAGCTGATATGACATATTCCCTTGGTCCTTTTGACAAACTAGTTTTTTTTTGGTAGTCATATCTTCTGCGGCTCGTGAATGATTTAAATATGGCTCTTAACAAGGATAGAGTAGTTTTGCGTCCTCATCCTAGTTTTCTGCCAAAGGTGGTTTCAGGTTTTCATCTAAACTAGGATATTTTTTTTTTCTTCCCCAGAACCCTATTCTATGGAAGAAAAGTCACTGCATTCTTTGGATGTAGTGAGAGCAGTCAAAATCTTTGAAGGCGACTGCTCAGATTCGGAAAACGGATGTTTTGTGTTGCCTGAAGGTCCTAGGAAAGGACAGGCAGTGTCAAAATCCACTATTGCCAAATGAATTCGGCAAGTTAATTATTCAAGCTTATGGTTTGAAGAGGAAAGTTCCACCTTTTTAAAATCAAAGCGCACTCCACCAGGGCTGTTGGTGCTTTGTGGGCAGTGCATCACTAAGCCTCCATGGCTCAAATCTGTAAGGCCGCAACTTGGTCTTCAGTCCATATATTCACCAGATTCTATCAGGTGGCTGTGAGAAGGCATAAGGATATCGCCTTTGGGCGCAGTGTGCTGCAGGCAGCAGTATAGGTCCTCAGGTCTGATTGCACCCTAATTCTTCTTTTTTTTTTTTTTTTTTTTTTTTTAGTGATGGCATTGCTCTGGGACATCCCATAGAGTAATTACTGTGGCTCTGTGTCCTGTGATGTACGATAAAGAAAATAGGATTTTTATAACCACTTACCTGTGAAATCCTTTTTCTTGAAGTACATCACGGGACACAGAGGTCCCTCCCTCTTTCTGGTTACACGTGTATTGCTTTGCTACAAAACTGATATATTCCCGGTAAAGGGAGGGGTTATATGGTGAATCGAACTTCCTGTCTAGGATGTGCCAGTGTCCATCACCTGAAGGTGCCATATAACCCATACAGTAATTACTGTGGCTCTGTGTCCCGTGATGTACTCCAAGAAAAGGATTTTACAGGTAAGCTGTTATAAAAATCCTATTTTTACTCCAGGGGTATACGCTTGTCGGTTCTAAAGAAATAATGCATTCAAATTTTAACTAAACCCATTCGTTTTTAGTCAACTAAAATGTACTGGAGATTTTAGTCGACTAAAATACGACAAACTAAAATTGCTTTTTTGGTCAAAAGACTAAATGGCTAAAACTAAATCGAAATTTGATGTCCAAATTAACAATGCTCCAATTTTATTCAGTCAATACTAAACACACTCTCGGAGCCAATGACTTTCAAATTTACCTTAAATTGCATGTACTTTGAGAAGATATTTAAGTTGGCATAGTTCATTGTTTGCTGGATAGCAGTAGTCCTTTGACTTTATTTGCAGTCTGGATTCTCTCTGTAACATAGATTTAAAAATGCAGAAACATTTTTTTAAGCCGTTTTTTTTTTTCTTCCTATTTTACTGATTTTTGAGGTGTGTGTGTGTGTGTATGTGTTGTAACCATTTTTGTATGTTTTAGGTGTTCAGATTGCAGGGAAACGAGCTGTGGTTATTGGACGCAGTAAGATTGTGGGTGCACCAATGCATGACCTGTTGCTTTGGAACCATGCTACGGTCACCACCTGCCACTCCAAGACTGATCCACTGAGTGAGGAGGTAATTACCTTTTTATATTGCATTTAAAAATTGACATCGCTTTGCCTAGGTTCACACTAATGCGGTGCAGGAAAAGCCACGATCTGTGCGCGTTTCCTGCACCGCATACCAGTCACACTGCCCTTCCGAACTGCTGCGGGTACAAAGTTAACGACACCCCAAATGCCCTTTCTTGCACTGGAGCACATGGTACAAAAGGACCATGCAGTCCGGTTGCAGTGTGGCTCTAAAAAAAATGAATACATGTCTTTGGTGTAATTTGAGCCCATTCAAAATTCAACTTGCACTGACTCGCATGTGAATTGCACAAAAGTGCAGTTCCTGTGCGATTTACATGTTTTGTAGCAGGGGTCCTCAAACTACGGCCCGCGGGCCACATGCAGCCCGCCGAGGACATTTATCCGGCCCACCCCACCCAGGGCCGGATTCCAGACAGGCCAGGCTTGGGCCGGGGCCAGGTCGGCTCGGCTTGGGCAGGTCCACTCTGCTTCGGCAGGGAGCATATCCGCTCCGCTCAAGCCGCCTCCCCCACCCCAGTCATTGATGGAGGGCTCCGTGTGCCGCGCTGCATGCTGGGAAGTGTAGTCTCCAGCACAGTCCCGCGCGGATTCACGTCTTCCTCACATGGCAGACAGGAGGCGCGAAGAGTGACAGCGAGAGCGGAGGCTTCAGGCAACATCCTACTAACAAGTGAGGACCCCTGTCCGTCCCCACTGTCCCCCTGTCCGTCCCCACTGTCCCCCTGTCCGTCCCCACTGTCCCCCTGTCCGTCCCCACTGTCCACCCCTCTGTCCCCCTAGTGTGGGGTTCTTTGGGGTGCTGTGGTTAGGGTGGTCCACTTTGGGGTGCCTTAGATATGATGAACTGATTTGGAGTGTTGAGATAGAATGAGCCACAAGCTGGTCTAGGTAGGAGGAAGGCGGGACTTTTATCACAGCACGTCCGAACTATAGTCCGGCCCTCTAACAGTCTGACTGATAGTGAACTGGCCCCCTGTTTAAAAAGTTTGAGGACCCCTGTTTCATAGTGTGAACCAAGGCTTAGTGATGCAAAGGTTTTCCCCTTCCCTGCAAAGTACAGGCGTAATGTGCTAGTATGCATCGTTCCTGCAGCATGCCGCATCCATGTTCGCCCCTCCTCCTTCCGGGGCCGCAGACTCCGGCTGTGTCACTGGCCGGAGCCCTGTGACTTATCTCCCCATGCATGCACGCGGGAGCTGCCAGTCATGGCACTCGCTCCTCAAGGGGCGGCCGTTCTTTCAAAGCGCATGCACCGATGACCTCTTCGGCCCAGTATACAGTAAATATCTCCTAAACGGCGCAACTTGAGATATTTACAGTATCTATAGGTACAAGTACTGCAGGAAGGTTTACAACCTCTTTAAAGTTGTGCAAATATGAATGGTTATCATTGGAAAACTTGATTAACGATTTGTCATGCAACTTTAACCACTTCAATACAGGGCACTTTCGCACCCTCCTGCCCGAGCCAATTTTTAGCTTTCAGCGCTTTCACTTTTTAAATGATTGCGCGGTCATGCTACACTGTACCCAAACTAAATTTGTATCATTTTGTTTCCACAAATGGAGCTTTCTTTTGGTGGTATTTGATCACCTCTGCGGTTTTTATTTTTTACTAAACGAATAAAAAAAGAAGAAATTTTTTTTTTCTTTTGTTTTTGTTAAGAAATTTTGTAAATAAGTAAGTTTTCTCCTGCACTGATGGGCGGCACTATCACTGGCAGGCATTGGATGGGCACTGTTTGGCAGCTGCCTGGCGGTCCAGTGTGGTGGCGGTCCTGGGCAGGCATCCGAGGGGGGGCTGCGCTGATTAACAATCGGCACAGACCCCCCCATCAGGAGAGCAGCCGATCGTAGCATCTGTCAGACGCGAGTGAGGGAAGAGCGGATCAACGGCTCATCCTGTTTACATCGTGATCAGCCAGGGGTTATCACGTGGTAAAGAGTCTGTTAGAGACTCTTTACTTAAATCGGAGTTGTGGTATGCAGACTGACATGCCGCAACAATGATCGCTGCGTTGCTCAATGTAATTTTGTTATATGGCGGGCGGCAAGTGGTTAAGATCCAAAGTTGCATCACAAGTGTGAATGGGAGGCATAGAGAGATTTCCCTATCACTTTTTTTTTTATCCTGGGAACATTTTTCTATTTTTTTTTTTGTTCCGGGTTTTTACCTGCTTCCCCACTGCCGCATGCCGATGTACAATGGCACGAGTGCGGGTAATCCCGGGCGCATGTGTCCGCGGGCCCACTGACTTTGTCCGCCGGTGACCCGCGATCAAGAAGGGGCAGAACTGGGAAATGCCTGATTAGTGACATGACTGGTATCTACTGCTCCCTTTTCATCTAGAGCAGTGATCTCTCATGTCCTAGGTAGCCCATCCCCCCCGCCCCACCGCACAGAACACTCTGCAGGAACACATTTAACACCTTGATCGCCCCCTAGTGTTTAACCCCTTCCCTGCCAGTGACATTTATACAGTAATCTGTGGCTATTTTTAGCTCTGATCGCTTTGTCAATGGTCCCAAAATGGTGTCAAAAGTGTCCGATCTGTCCGCCGCAACGTTGCAGTTCTGATATAAAAATCGCAGATCACCGCCATTACTAATAAAAATCATTTTTGAATAAAAATGCCACAAATCTATACCCCATTTTGTAGATACTATAACTTTTGCGCAAACCAATTACTTATTTATGATGTTTTTATATTATATAAATTGCGTTGTTGTTTTTTTGGCGCAAAAAATAAATACCGCAGGGGTGATCAAATACCATTAAAAGAAAACTTGTCAAAAAGGACGTCAATTTTGTTTGGGTACAATGTCGCACGACCGCAATTGTCGAATTGCACATTTAAATGCAAAAAAAAAGTTATTGCTATTTCAAAGGGCTATCAAGCCTGCTATGTGTTGGAGGGATGGGCGGATGTCGGGTTCTTTTAGACCCCCAATCGTCCCCCTGCCCTCCACTGCAGCTAATCAAGCACAGTGTGCACTTGATTAGCTGCATCCTCTGCTACAGTAGCCGAGGCATGAAAGCTGTGGACCGGGTTAATTCGTCTTGGGGGGGAGGGGGGAGCTGTTCTCAAAGTCACCTCTGTTTACTGCGGTCCCAGGCTCTAGTATAGGTTAAGCATACTTGTGTTGTGCCACGCTGGACCATTGTAAGTACATAATAAAGGTCATACCTGGAGTTCAGCTTAAAAAAAATAGTATTATCTGGGGAGATTATATGAGAGCTGAAAATTGCTGAGCTCATAATATTTCACATCACATGTTTATAGCTTGGCGAGTCTGTTGTCCTATATGTATTGCTTTAGCGTTAATTGATAAATGGTTATGGTTGAGTTCCAGTGTAGAGTAGGAAGAATAAATATCACTGGGGATTCTACTCCCATGAAAGCTGTCAAAAATGGACATCCCCCTTTCTTTAAGGACAATTCTTTTCTTTTAGGTCATGTCAGGAATTGAGGGAAAGTTCCCCCCCCCCCCCCAGTGAGATGAAGAAAGTGATTAACCTTTTGAATGTTCATCCTGCTTTCCCCATTTCATCTAAAGCATAAGTTGTTGGTGTTCTACTTTTAATGTTTTGCTCCTATACTGTGACTAGTCTAGCCATTCATGTGATACATTTTATATACTTTTATATCTCTTTACAGGTGAGCAGAGCGGACATACTAGTTGTTGGTGCTGGTAAAGCGGAGATGGTTAAAGGTGAATGGATCAAGCCTGGTGCTATTGTGATTGATTGTGGCATCAACTACATATCTGGTAAGCATGGAGTGCTGCTTGTAATTTTATGATGTTGGCTTGTATGGGAGCCTAAAGCTGGGTACACATGGGCCAAAAATCGTCCGAATGAGCATGCTGTAAAACCAGCATCTGATCAGTGTGTTTGTTCTGGTTGGGGGGCGAGGGGTCCCCCTGTCAGAATACAATAGCTCAGTGGGGCAGATCACTGCACTAACATCAAATATGTTAAGCTGGCTGCACATACAGGGTTTTTTTTAGTTCCCTTTTAGATTTACCTTTAACCACTTCCCGCCCGCCCACGTCATATGACATCCTGGGCTTTGAGCGGGTATATTTGAATGATGCCTGTAGTTACAGACATCATTCAGATATTGCCGGTTTCAGCCGGCGAATCTCTACACCATAGGAACGATCTTAGCGGCCATCGCTAAACTCCCGCCGCCCTCCGGTGCTTGTTCCAACTCACCGTTACGATCGGTGAGGCGGAGAGCAGATCCACCAGCACCGGATGTAGATCATAGAGATTTCCGGCGGACCAGATGGTCGCCGGAGTCTCTATGATCATTGGAGGCCGGGCGCTATGTTATGACGTCACGCCCGGCCTCTCCATTTAAAAAAACTGCGCCGATTTGGCTGGGAAACGGTGATCGTTTTTTATTTTTTTTATTTCAGGCTTCCCAGCCTAGTGGTGAGATATGGTGTCCCACCCACGCATGAAAACGGTGTTCAAACCATACATGTGAGGTATCGCCGCGAACGTTGGAGCGAGAGCAATCATTTTGTCACTAGACCTCCTCTGTAACTCAAAACATGTAACCAGTAAAAAAATTTCAAGCGTCGCCTTTGGGGATTTTTAAGTACCGAACATTGGCGCCATTCCACGAGCGTGTGCAATTTTGAAGCGTGACATGTTGGGTATCTATTTACTTGGCGTAACTTCATCTTTCACAATATGTAAAAACATTGGGCTAACTTTTACTGTTTTTTTTGTTTTTGTTTTTTAAAACACATAACAGTTTTTTTCCCAAAACAAAGCGTTCGAAAAATTCCTGTGCAAATACTGTGTGAGATAAAAAGTTGCAACAACCGCCATTGTATTCTCTAGGGTCTTTGCTAAAAAAAAAAACATATAAAATGTTTGGGGGTTCTATGTAATTTTCTAGCAAAAAAATAATGATTTTTACATGTAGGAGAGAAATGTCAGAATTGGCCAGGTAGGGAAGTGGTTAAACTTTTGTAGTGCAATGGCCTGCCTGATTGCATTCAATTTTTAAAAGTGTTTAGGTTTGACCTCCATATGGTTTTGATAAATTGAAAGGAAAATTTGTATGTGTAGCCAGATTAAGCATGGCAATCTGTAAGGGGTTTTTTTCTGTTCAGCCCTCTGGGTTGAACAAAAAAACTTGGTCTAGTCTAGAGCTGCACGATTCTGGCTAAAATGAGAATCACGATTTTTTTTTTTTTTTTGCTTGGATCACGATTCTCGCGGCGTAACATCATCTTTCACATTAAAACAAAAAAAAATTGGGCTAACTTTACTTTTTTTTTTTTTTTATTCATTGAAGTGTATTTTTTCCCAAAAAATTGCGTTTGAAAGACCGCTGGGCAAATGCAGTGTGACATAAAATATTGCAGCAATTGACATTTTATTCCCTAGGGTCTCTGCTAAAATATATATATAAAATGTTTGGGGGTTCCAAGTAATTTTCTAGCAAAAAATATTGATTTTTAACTTCAAGTGTCAGAAAAAGATTTAGATTTTAAGTGGTTAAACTTCCTGCATTTACAGTTGTGAAAAACTTGGCAGACTGCCTGGATTTTTTTTTCACACAGAAGTTTATCCCTTTGATCTAAGAAGGAAGAGTTGGTTACAATGTTTCATGTTAAAAACTTGGCAGACTGCCTGGATGTTTTCTTTTGACAGCTGAGTGAGCAGATAAGTCTCTCCACTTGTTATATAAAAGAATCGGCAAACTCTGCAATAGAGATTGTCAGGGGGGCTGAATCGAGATCACAATTTTTTAACGATTAATTGTGCAGCTCTAGTGTATACTTGGACTAAAAGGATGGTTCGCCTTTACAAAAAAACTGCCTATGCGGGTAAGGGATGTTTATAGATTAAAACTGTGCAGCTCTGACTAAAGATGAATAATACCCTTGTTATAGGTGTAGGCCATTTACATACCTTATGAAGCCTGACTGGAATTCTCACAGGATGTTGCTATGTGAGGCCTAATCGTCCCTGATCGTCCCTGCTCACCTCCACCATTACAGGATTGAGCTCTTTCTCTGATTTCTCCTTTTTTGAGGCAGTAGCTCTAAACTCAGCGTTTAAGAGCTCACTCCTGTGATTGTGGGGGTGGGCAGTAACCAGTAGGCCTCACTTGGCCACGTCCTGCGAGTATTCCAGTCAGGCTTCATATAATTGGCCTACACCTATAGCAAGGGCTGTATTCAACTTTAGTGAAAGCTGCACAGTTTGTCTACAGATGCACCTTATCTGCATAGGCAGTTTTGTGGTAAAGGTGAACTAACCCTTTAATAGTGTGGACATCTCCACCTCAGTCATGTGAGGGTGCTGGGGCTTAGCAATTTGTCTGCTAGTCCTGTCACATGGGAGAAGACGCGCTCTCCATTTATTTTTAATAGGTGTGTTCAACCGCTACAGATGTGTTACATTTTTGTAGACTTTTCAAGCACCATGTAGTGTGTGTGATTTTTTTTTTTTTTTTTTTTTTTATTTTATGTATTTTTTATATAACAAATACACCACTATTTCACACTCCCCTTGTACCCAATAAGAAATCTGCAGTCCCCTGGCAGAATGGATTGGTATAGGTGAATATGGACCAGGGGCAAATGTCCCAAATTCCGTAAAGAATCACAAGTAAACAATTACTTTCATTTTTATTTATTGTTGCATTTATAAAAAGCGGTGTTTGTGGCTTTTTTTTTTTTTTTTTTTTTTTTTATAGCTTGTGTATTGGTGAGTGGGTTTAGTAGGGGGCTTCAATCAATCAACTCAAACTCGCAAAATGAGTTTTTTTTTTTTTTTTTTTTTTTTGTTTTATTTTTTTTTGTGTTGTATTTTTGTCAAAGTCCTCCTCCTAGGACCTAGATGACAGTGGTGTTGCTTGTAAATTATTCATTTGACACATTTTTCTTTTTACAAGTGTGTAATTTTACACTCAAGGTCACTTCTCTATGAACCTAGTTTGTGTTTTACAGTAGTACTAGAAGTTCTTGTTCTTTGGTTACTGAGCTCTGTTGAGTTCGGTGTGTGGTGATTGTTCGCATTCAATCGGTCAGAAGGCAGTGTAGGACCTGTTTACGCTGCAGATCACAGGACATTAAGGTGACATGGAGAACATTCAGCAGACTAATACAGGTCAGCAGATAACTGGTAAAAAGTGGGGACAAATTTTATTTTTTCTTCTGCTCATTTATGCCTTTGGCACCAGAGAAATTCATGCCGGAAGAGCTTTACCAGGTTTTTATTTTCTGTAATGTATACCATTTACCGTATTTGTTTTCTGGTTGTAGAGCGCTTTCACATAGATGACAATGTCTACAGTTCTTACAGTTCTCTGGAAGCAATGTGCAGTGGATCACTTTTCAGAGGGCAGCAGAGCAGTGTCTTCTAAGGGTAAAACTTGTATTGAAATGCTGCACCGCAAGCCAAGCATTGGTTGCGGTGCTTTACCATTAGGCTCTGCAAGAGAATAAAATGGCGGTCGTTGCAATACTTTCTGTCACACCGTATTTGCGCAGCGGTCTTACACGCGCACTTTGATTTTTGTTTGTTTTTTTTAGGCAAAAAACAATGTTTTTGTTTTTTTGGTTTTTTTTTTCATTGTGAAAGATGTTACGCTGAGTAAATTGATACCCATCATGTCACGCTTCAAAATTGCGTACACTCGTGGAATAGCGACAAACTTTTACCCTTAAATCTCCATAGGCGACATTTAAAAATTTCTACAGGATACCAGTTTTGAGTTGGAGGTCTAGGGCTAGAAGTATTGCTCTCACTATCGATCGTGGTGATACCTCACGTGTGGTTTGAACACCATTTTCACGTATGCATTCACTTCTGTGCGTGAGCTCGACGGGGCGCTTACATTTTTTTTTTTTTTTTGGGTCACTTTTATTCCTATTACAAGGCATGTAAACATCCCTTGTCAATGAATACTGCAAAATGAAAGGCAAAAGTTAAACGTAAATAACAAACAGCCCATAAATTGATAATATTGCATGTGAATATCCAAAGATTGACATAAAGTGTATCTAACAACACATATCGTGATTGTGCACCAAATGTGCAAGTAAAAATAGTAAAAATCAAACTGGCAAAAATCCGTGGAAATCAATCCACAAGTAAGCATCAGAAAATCCAATAGTATTGATGGAGCTGCAGTGAGAGTGCTTACATACTGGGATGTGTGTGTACAGGAAAAGACAATGTATAGCTAACAGTCAGACCCCAGGGCTGGTGGGACACTTGGATTATCATTAAGGAGGTGAACTGGATCCATCCCATGCATGAGACAAAACTGTACGTGAATACCAAGAACTGAAGTTTGGTTTAAAACTGGCACATATCGATCCTGCCTGCTGACCACCTCTGCTGACACTTTGGAGATCAGAGCTTGCCAGGGAGATCCCGGGCTGGGGTTGCCCAACATTTTCTGGTAAGCGGCAGTATTTCTCAAGGGTGGAGGAGATTTCCATATTGCACTTGTCACTTCGGTGTGAACCTTCACTACTCATCACTGTGGACTTACCCTCACTATTGGATTTTCTGATGTTTACTTATGGATTGATTTCCACGGATTTTTGCCAATTTGATTTTTATTATGCCACAGATTTTTACTTTATTTTTATTTTCACTTGCACATTTGGTGCACAATCAAGATATGTGTTGTTAGATGCACTTTATGTCAATCTTTGGATATTCACATGCAATATTATCAATTTATGGGCTGTTTGTTATTTACGTTTAATTTTTGCCTTTCATTTTGCAGTATTCATTGACTAGCGCGACTTGTTGCTTTATATATTTGGTGTAGTATAACACTTTTTAGTCGCAGCTCCTTTTTATGTTTATATTTATAGCGCAGTATTTTTTTATATCCATAAACATCCCTTGTAATCGAGAAAAAAGCATGACTTGAACGGTAGTTAGCCGTAGAGACCACTTTTAGCTGAAACCGGACTGCTCACTGAAGAAGAGGATACCGGGGCTATGGCAGCTAGCTGCTGCCATAACGTCTATAATCCTTTTCAAAGTACCGACATATGTCGTGAGTCGGTCTGGAAGAAGTTAAAAAAGGAAAAAAAATGTAAAAAGACCTAAAACATTGTTTTGCAGATTTTTTTTATCAGGATTGCAATATTATGCGTGACACTCCCCTCATCACGTGTCATGATGAGGTTAAAATAGCCCTTTATAGTAGAAACAGATGACTACTAGAAGGGGTTAAATTTATACTGTGAAACTTTTTTTTTTTTTTTTTTTTTTTTTGTAAATGAGTAATTTTTCTCCTTCACTAATGTGCACTTAAGAGCCTGCACTGATAGGTGGCACAGATTGATGTCACTGATAATCGGGGCACTGGTGATCTGCACATGTCTCCCCTGTGAGGTGATGCTGCTAATCGGCTCTCCTCTCATCACACTGTCAGTGGGGAGATTTGATTAAACGGCCAATCCTTGTTTACATGTGATCAGCTGTGATTGGACACAGCCGATCACATGGGTAAAAGGACACATCATTGGCTCTTTACCGAGATTGGAGTTGCGCTGTGTCCCTTTCAGCCCTGTCACACTTTGAAGGACAATTATGCAGTCATGCAATACAATATCCAAATTACATTTTTATCATTTTGTTCACACAAGCTTTTTTTTTTTTTGGGTTGTATTTAACCACCACTGGGTTTTTTTTTTTTTTGCTAAATAAATGAAAAAAGTGAACATTTTGAGGACATTTTTCTTCAGTTCTGTTTATAGAATTTTGCAAATCTTCATAAATTTAGGCCAAAATGTATTCTGCTACATTATTTTATTTTTATTTTTTTCTGGTGACAATAACCCAAATCTGAGTGGCCCCAGGCGTGATCCAGGAGGACCCCATATGACGTCTACCCTGATCGACAAAAGTCCTTCCCGGCCATAATTTTGTTTTATAGGAGAGACGGAAAGTGGTTAAATGTAATCCCCTCTTTTACCTCTAGTCTATCTGCCTGTAACGTCTGGGTTCAGATGCTGATCTTCCTTCCACAGAGCCCTTAAAAAAAAAAAAAAATTCCACCATTTTACAATTTCTTTAACAACAAACTTGTCATATTTTACCTGCTCTGTGTAATGGCTTTGCACAGAGCAGCCCTGATTCTCCTCTTCTGGGATCCCCCACCGGTGCTTCTGGCTCCTCCTGCCTTCAAAGTGCCCCAATAGCAAGCTGCAAGGTAAAAAAACAAAGCAAAAAAGTTTGCCTCTAGAATTACTCGCTTCCTATTCCTGCCCAGGGCTACATTCCCCATGAGGCATTGCTCCTCACACATTCACATTTTACAAGTTCCCAGGAATTTACTGACATGTATGACTGATGTACTGAACTTTCTGATATGTAAACAAATAAGCATTCTGTATGTAGGCCAACTAATCTATTGTGACAATAGTTGACAGCTATTTTCATAATTGATTATGTTGGTTTCATTGTTTCAGCCCTAGTGTGTTGAGAAGAATTCTAACTGGACTTGTTTAACCACTTCGCATTCCACAAATGTTAACGTTTGCATTGTTGGCTTTTTTTTTTTTTTTTTTTTCCCTTTCTATTAAAGGCTTCCCCTTTTTTTTATTTATTTTTTTTTTTTTTTTTTTTTTTTTTGGCTATAATTAATATCCCCCAAAAATATAAAAAAGCCCATTTTTTTTTTTTCTTCAGTCTAGGCCAATACATATTCTTCTACATATTTTTGGTAAAAAAAAATTGCAAAAGTTATAGCATCTACAAAATAGGGATAGTTTTATGGCATTTTTAATAATAATAATATTATTATATTTTTTTTTACTAGTAATGGCGGCGATCAGTAATTTTTATCGTGACTGCGACATAATGGCGGACACGTCGGGCATTTTTGGCGCCATTCACATTTATACAGCGATCAGTGCGATTAAAATTGCATTGATTACTGTGTAAATGTGACTGGCAATGAAGGGGTTAACACTAGGTGGCGCTGTAGGGGTTAAGGGTGTCCTAGGGGAGTGATTCTAACTGTAGGGGGGATGGGCTAGCTGTGGCACGTCACTGATCATAGGAGCTGTGATCAGTGACCGTGTCACTAGGCAGAACGAGGAGATGCTTGTTTACATTAGCATCTCCCTGTTCTTCCTCTCCGTGAGACGATCGCTGGTATCCCTGCGGCCATAAAGTCCGTGGGACCCGAGATCCTACTCGCGGAGCTCCTGGCCGGTGTGCACGCGATGGCACGGCGGCAAATTTAAAGGGATGTACAGGTACGCCCATTTGCCCAGCCGTGCCATTCTGCCGACGTACATCGGCGTGCGCCGGTCAGGAACCGGTTAACCTTCAGTTTCACAGTACCGGAAAAGTGATTCAGTGGCCCAGATTACTTTTACTGGATGGCCACTGAATCCAGGAAGTTATTTTATAATTGGCCTGTTTTTATGGCAGGTAAAACATGGGGAAGGAAACCATAATGTGCAGCTTTAATTGCAACCTACAACCATTGCAGTAGCTCACTGTGGAATCTAAGGGGTTAATCCTGTGCATTGTGTAAAAAGGCTACTTGATCCTGTGTGCACCCATCCTCCCTCCCTCATTTTACAACAAGACAGTAAGGCTGTTTCTTCAATCTTTCGCCATCAGCCATATACTGTGGACTTTATAGAATTTACACGGACTTTTTGTACACATGATTATTTTTTTATTCAGTTTATCAGGCACATGTCATATGTGATATTTATGTGTTCTTTTGTTTAGGTTAATAGTTCTTATGGTCTGTACATTCGGATTGATTTATTGATATTTCACGATTCACCTTACCAGGTTGTTAGTTGATATTTACCAATTTAATGAGTTTAGCGCTACACTTGTATATCTTCACCGATCCTCCCCTCCCTGCACTACCCCCCTGGACAAGTCCAGAGACAGAGCCTTTGGAGTCGGGCTGCACATGCTCAGTTTGTTTGTTTTTGGCAGTGCTGACTACCGTACTACAGTAATGTGCAGCATCCCTAGTGGCCCATCAGGTATGGAATATGTATATTTATTTTGTGCCAAGCTGGTCTAATCTAAGTAGTTCAGAAAATGCCTGGTGTTCCAAGTTTTTCCCATCATGGAAGCCTTGTATTTTACTTTGTGGCACGTGAAACCAGTATAAGGAAGTAGTAGAGGTCAAGTGAGTCTGTTGGTGCAGGAAAGGGAGGGCCTGTAGACAATCTGACAATTTGGGACTCCGTATCCCCATATAATGGGCACCCTGAAGTCTGATTCTCCCCATCCTTTCTACATATAGTTACATAGTAGGTGAGGTTGAAAAAAGACACGCGTCCATCAAGTCCTACCTCATTTAGAAGATGCTAGATTGGATTGGGATATAAGATCTGGAGAATCTGGAGTCAAAGTTAACACCTCAAACTCATTACTGTGTCCCACAAACCATTCTTGAATTCATTGGACGAGGCCACCTTCTTCCATTGCTCCATGGTCCAGTTCTGATGTTTACCTGCCTGTTGCAAGGCACTTGGCTGTGAACACAAGTCAGCATGGGTTTCCTGACCTGTCTGGCTCTGTTCTCCCCCATGACCCTGTTGCCCATTCGCCTTTCTTTCTACTTTGGGAATGGAAACATCCCACAAGAACTGGAGTTTTATTGACCTAGTCATCTACCTCTTACAGTTTGGTCCTTTTCAAAGTTGCTCAGTCCTTGCGCTTGACTTTTTTTTTTTTTTTTTTTCCCCCAGTGAGCAGGCTGCTGGAGGCAGACATAGAAAGTTGAGCTGCTGATGGGAGGGAGAAATGAGGGTCACCTGCCTGGCTATGCAGTGTGACCAGTTTCGGTCACAAGAACAGCTGCTCATTAAAATAAAAAATAGAACAATATCCTCGGGCAGATTAACTTGTACACATTGTCTTTGTGCAATGCAAAGATTATGTCTAGAAATATACACTATACTGCCAAAAGTATTGGGACGCCTGTCTTTACACGCACATTAACTTTAAAGACATCCCAGTCTTAGTCCATAGGTTTCAATATTGAGTTGGCCCACCCTTTGCAGCTATAACAGCTTCAACTCTTCTGGGAAGGTTGTCCACAAGGTTTAGAAGTGTGTCTATGGGAATGTTTGATCATTCTTCCAGAAGCGCATTTGTGAGATCGGGCAATAAAGTGTATATTCAATAGCAACCCATTAGGCCTTTGTTTAGCTTTAAGTTTTAGTGAGAGACATTTTGTACGATTGCCTTTGGTGTATTTGTTTGCTTTATTAAGTTGTAGTTTTACTAAATTGATTTTATAATTTTTTTTTTTTTCTAGATCCTTCAAGGCCCTCTGGTAAACGTGTAGTTGGCGATGTGGCATATGAAGAAGCAAAGGAGAAGGCATCTTACATCACTCCTGTGCCGGGTGGTGTTGGCCCTATGACTGTAGCCATGCTAATGGAGGTAAGTAAATTTTAATAATGGGTCCTTTTTAAGGGCTCATTCACACGAGCAGAAAAAACAAGCCCATACACTGCTGCATCTACATAAAAATGAGCTGAGTTAAGTTGCGCTCAAAAAAAGTAGGACACCATTGTAGATTTTACATATACTTAGGTGCATATTTTATGCAGGATCTTTTCCTCATGCAGAGAATGCGCCTCTAAATGCAGCATGTTATCTGGCCATGTGATTCTTGCTGGCAGGGCTAAAGCCTATACTTTTTATGTAGAAAATACACGTCTAAACGCAGATTTTTATTTTTTTATCTGCCAGTGTGAATGAGTCCTAACCGGGCCAAAACTAGGGCGGGGGGGCGGCGGCATGTGCTTCGAGCGCCACATTGAGGGGGACGACGCTGTCACTAACAGGAGTAGTGAGCGAGCAGAGGAGGAGGGAGCTCGGAGGCAGTGCAGCATGTGGTACTCTCCCCTTCTCCTTCCTACCAGTGCAGCGCTCCTGCTCCTGGCATCGTTCTATTGAATGACTGCTGCAAACCTTCCTGGGAGGTTTGTGTGTGCAGGTGGAAGGAGCGAGTAAGGTAAGCCCTTCCTTGGACCGGTAGAGCAGAGCTCAGCCATTCCTTCCTCCACATTAACAGATGACAGGTGGACTAGGAAGGACCATCGGACGGCTTGTCACTGATTGTAGGGCACTGTGATGTCAGCACTGGAGGATTGCTTCCTGCGTCTTACATGGAGTGTAATACAGTCCCAGCAATCCCTGATCTCTCTCACTACACAGAGCCGTTCTTTGAGCAGCAGTCGACAGTGACGAGAGCAACTGGAAGATCACTTCTGTGTTACTATTACTGTCAGTATGTAATGGGAACACAGTTATTTTTCAGCTGCTCTTGTCACTGTCGACTGCGGCTCAACGATCGGTTCTGTGTAGTGAGAGATCAGGGATTGCTGAGACTGTAATACTACTGCCTAGGAGAGGGCTCTAGAGCTCTGCAAACCTCTACCCTCCTCCTGTAGGGGGATAGAATGTCCCCATTCACACTTGCCCCTCCTCTCAGCTCCTGCTAAGCTGCTACACCTTGCTGGTGAGGGGGGGGGGGGGGCTCCTCTGATGTAAGGAAGAACTCTGATGTAAAGGGGGGGGCATGCTGATGTAAGGGGACACTCAAATGTGAGGAAGACGCAATTTTAAGGAGGGACACTGATGTGTGGGGGCATTGATGTAAGGGGGGACATTAATATAAAGAGGGAACTGATTTAAGGGGGGACTCTGATATAAGAGAGGGCTCTGATGTAAAGGGGGAGGGGGGGACTCTGTTGTAAAGTGGTGAATTAATGTAAGGGAGGGGGCTCTGATGTAAAGGGGGATAATGTAAGGTGGGGTGTTGAAATAAGGAGGGGACTGATTTTAAAATGGGATTCTGATGATGGGTGCCGAGTCGTTGCCCTGGGTGAAAGAATGTCTAGCTACGCCACTGAGCCCTAATATGAGACGAGTATCTTTTTTTTTTTTTTTTTTTTTTTTTTTTTTTTTAATTTATAAACTTGGGCTGCCCCTCCATGATGTCATTTCTCTTTTCAGAACACAGTTGAAAGTGCAAAGCGATTCGTAGAAAAACATGATCCCCATGCGTGGAATATAGAGTACACCAAGCTCCAGGTGCAAACACCAGTTCCCAGGTAACCTCTCTTACAGATGCAGTGCGCTTGCTGTTTTTATTATTCACTCTCCAGTTTTAGCTATGGGAGCTGGCACCGGCTTCGCTCCTCTTTTTGTTCCATGCTTTATCAGTTCAATCAAGCTGACAAGCCTTGTTTTTTCCGAATGCTCAGCTTTGTGTAAGCAGAATTGTGAATATCTACCTGCAAATACAATCGACTCTGCTCTTTATGGTTCAGCTACAAAACTTTGCTGTCTGAGACACTGACCAGTAATAACCAAATCCTGCTTCATGTCCAGGATTTGGTTATTGAAGTGGTCTGACACATGTGGGAGCATTTGTCTTTTGTAACCATTACATATTGTGAAATATAATCAAAACAAACAATAATTGCGCTATTACAAAAATAATTGGAAAAGCAGCTGCTGGCATGTAACACAGTGGTGAACAATGTATGAGAAAAATGAAATAAACATGCAGCGCTCAAAAGTGTATATAAATCTGGGATTGAATATCTATGAAGGAGTGTTAGAGAGAAAAACTATACTCATAAAGTGAAAAACAAATGTGTACCAAATTATAAACAAAGTCCATAGGTGTGAAAAAGTCCTAAGCGCTTATGCCCCAGTAGAAGGACGATGCTCCGAAACATGTCGGGTTGCTCACGCCATTAAATGACCTGTTACCACGCGATTTTATCCTATTTTTATCTTTTGTGATCACATTTTACCCCATGAAGTGCACTGTGTAGCACTTTTTTCTCAGCTTTTAATAAAGCTTCTCGTTCCAAACGAATTCATGCCCTATGTGGAAGTTTTTTCTTATCAGGTTGGCTCTCCTAGGCGAATCTCTGTCCTTGTACGTCGGCCGTTTTAAGACCACTAGGAGCCGATGTGTGTGGCTGTGATGTCCGCTGGCCAACCGCCATCGCTCCTGAGAGAGACAGAACGGGGATCTGCCAATGTAAACAGACAGATCCCTGTTCTGTCAGGGGAGGATAGACCGATCTGCTGTTCCTAGTGATTAGGAACAGCGATCTGTATCCTCCAGTCACTACACCCCCCCCCCCCCCTTTTCTGCAGTTAAATGCCTCTTTAGAGTACCGCCCCCCCCAGTGTTAACCCCTTCCCTGCCAGTGACATTTATACAGTAATCGGTGGCTATTTTTAGCACTGTTCGCTGTATAAGTGTCACTGGTCCCAAAAAAGTCTCAGCTCTGTCTGTTGCAATATTGCAGTCCCGCTAAAAATCGCTGATCACTGCCATTACTAGTTAAAAAAAATAAAAAAATAAACTATTCCCCATTTTTGTAGCTGCTATAACTTTTGCGCAAACCAATCAATATACACGTATTGCAATTTTTTTTACAAAAATATGTATGTCTAGGAAGGGTTCTGGTCGTCCCAAACGTCTTCCATTTAAGGATTATGGAGGTCACTGTGCTCTTAGGAACCTTAAGTGCAACAGAAATTTTTTTTGTAACCTTGGCCAGATCTGTGCCTTGCCACAATTCTGTCTCTGAGCTCTTCAGGCAGTTCCTTTTTGACCTCATGATTCTCATTTGCTCTGACATGCACTGTGAGCTGTAAGGTCTTATATAGACAGGTGTGTGGCTTTTCTAATCAAGTCCAATCAGTATAATCAAACACAGCTGGACTCAAATGAAGGTGTAGAACCATCTCAAGGATGATCAGAAGAAATGGACAGCACGTGAGTTAAATATTTGAGTGTCACAGCAAAGGGTCTGAATACTTAGGACCCTGTGATATTTCAGTTTTTCTTTAATAAATCTGCAAAAATGTGAACAATTCTGTGTTCTGTCAATATGGGGTGCTGTGTGTACATTAATGAGGGGAAAAAATTAACTTAAATGATTTTAGCAAATGGCTGCAATATAACGGAGTGAAAAATTTAAGGGGGTCTGAATACTTTCCGTCCCCACTGTAAATAAGATGGATACCGCCATCTTGGATATGTCGACAGCCCCAGAAGACTCGGAGCTTGCACTCAAGTGACACTTTTTCTAGTACTCCACTTTGCCCCTCACCTGGTAGCTACATAGGTTTTGTGAAGGGTGGTAGAGAGGCAGAGAAGCTGGACCTGAACCGAAAAATGAAACCCTCCCAGGAAAAAAGAGGGCTAAACTAGGGATGTGACTCATCTAGAATGGTCAGGTTTATAGTAAGTTCCAAGGCAAACTGCAAGTGAATATATGGTAAACCAAAAAAAAATTGATGGAAATGAAAAAAAACCTGCAAGTAAGCATTTAACATACCTTATTTTTTTTGTATGCTTTTACATGCAAATGTTTTTAATTGGTGACAGGGTCCCTTTAAATGCTTAACTCCCTAGAACGTTCCTTTAAAATCCTGCTTGCCTTGGCAAAGTCATTAGGCCATCCTGTGTCAAGAAAACCGGCTGCATTGTAAAGACAGTAGTAAGTGGGTTTTTTTTCATTGGGTAATTTTTTAATAAATTATATTTCAGTTATGCAACAGAAGACATAACAGTAGCCCAAAACAGGCGATCACTGTTTAAAATAAAACCAAGATAACAAATGTGATCTTATGCCATGAAGTCAGGGTGGATAAAATCAATGATTTTTACTTTTATTCAGATTTTGTTTTGATTTTTATCAGATTTATTTATTTATTTTTTTAATAACATGCTTTGGGAGTAAAAAAAAAAAAAAAAAAAAATCTAAAGAGTTTTCTATTTAAGATGCATAAAAAATTTAGTTTATTCAGCATGAAATGGAGCTTAGTTAGATAGTATGAGGCTGTATATTCTGCAATACTTACATTTTTTTTTTTGTAAACTCGTTCAATAAATCCAAGCAGAGAACATGCACTCACACAGTTTTCACAGCAACCATGAGATTAAACAAAGTTCAGGAATATTCGTTTATCCTATTTTTCAAAAAAATACACTACAAACTGTATGATTCAGTTCTGATATTGCTGTTTTACTGGTGGCTTATTATTCTAAATAGGAAACCTTCATTTTGTTTGCAAATAGTAAAGATTCTAACTACCAGCAAGAATGAGTCCTTACATTTAAAGAGCACCTGTCATTTCAGATCTATCATGGCAGCGCCTGTTAGCGGGCATCCACTCACCTGCTGCCATGTCCCTCACCTTGTGTCACTACTGCATCACCAGCCGTCCCATTAAGGTGAATGGAACTGTCTGAGTCAACAGCGGGTCAGAGGAGAAGCTGCTGCAGGACAGATGACAGTTGCTCTTTTTTAAATTATGATTTAAATCAAGCCTTTTTTTATTTTTTTTTTTTCCCCCTCACTGGTTTAAATCAAATCCACCCTGCATGAGGCATTGCTGTGAATGGTCACATCATACTCCAGGTATTATACCAATACAAATACAACCTCACTACTACAGAGAAGGTAGAATCACTCACTTAATATCCCAAGTGAAAAACACTCCAGGTTTCTAGGCCCAACTCCATACATTACTCCCCATCAGAAAGAGATCCACTTGGTGAAACGTGTATGGATTCTGAGGAAGGCCACGATGGATCCTATGTTTTCTGAAGAGACCGTAGTAAGTTAAAGGGCCAGGCAATCCAAATCTGCTACTTCAGTGAATGTTAAAGATTTTAACAATTTGAGCATTTTCTTGATCTCCTGTATTCTTAATAAGTATAGTGGTTCTGCACTGATTAGAGAATAGTCTTTGTAATTTGAAACACCCTTAAACTAAACTCCTTAAAGATGCATTTCTACATACATTACATATTTTGTGTAGTGCTAATTGAACTAAGAGCCCTTGCACACTGGGGCGGGGGGCGGCGTCGGCGGTAAAACGCCGCTATTATTAGCAGCGTTTTACCGTCGGTATTCGGCCGCTAGCGGGGCGGTTTTACCCCCCGCTAGCGGCCGAGAAGGGGTTAAATACCACCGCAAAGCGCCTCTGCAGAGGCGCATTGCCGGCGGTATTGCCGCGCCGTCCCATTGATTTCAATGGGCAGGAGCGGTAAAGGAGCGGTATACACACCGCTCCTTAACCGCTCCGAAGATGCGGCTAGCAGGACTTTTTTTTACCGTCCTGCCAGCGCATCGCTCCAGTGTGCAAGCCCTCGGGGCTTTCACACTGGAATGCAAGGAGCGGCACTTTCTGGGCGGTTTGCAGGCGCTATTATTAGCGCAATAGCGCTTGCAAACCGCCCCAGTGTGCAAGGGCTCTAAGTCTACTATTATTCTTCACTTGGTAGCAGTAATGAATCTACTTCTTCCTTTACTCTCCACAGTTTTTATTGCCACATGTTCATTATCCTTTTGTGATTGTGATATTCAGTGTATATCTGTGCCTCATCCATAGCTGCACCATTGTACGTCTAATACTG
Source organism: Lithobates septentrionalis (assembly GCA_037952835.1). NCBI lineage: Eukaryota > Metazoa > Chordata > Amphibia > Anura > Ranidae > Lithobates > Lithobates septentrionalis. The sequence goes on along the minus strand of JBBDGP010001542.1, from coordinate 1,566,854 downwards.
TGTATTCATGGATCACATTTTTAAGATTTAGCACCATTTTATATTGTTTTCTTTTACAGGTAACACCGATGTTTCACCTCCGCTCATGCTAAAACAGATTTGATGTCAATACAATTTGCCTCTGGTCATGTTCACTTTGTATATTAATGTTGGTCACTATCAAATAACCTCATATTACTAGTTATGTATTTTTGTACCGCAAAGATTACATTGTATGTTATACAATATGTGAATTAATTTGGGTCTCTCTGAAGGTTTGGGCTTTTGTTGGCCCTTTTACAAGGAAGTGTGCCTACTATGGCCTCTCCCTTACTTACCCTTGGATGGAGTAACCTAAAAGAAGCCCAATGCACATACAGTTTGACTTTCACTTCTAAAATTACTCATTCCTAAAACGATAATTTTTTTTTTATAGAATTGTTTATCCTGATACTCTATGCCTTCTTTAATATGATTGGTAAGCAATATAGGTGTTCCCGGCCCATCCAAAACATGTTTCTGATGGAACCACCTAACAGTTTCATGGATTCCTCAGGGAACTCAAATTTGCACTTTTCCTCCTTGAACACTTTATTTTATATTGTAGTGAACATATTTATAAAGGTGGGAATGCCAAACACCGTAAGATGAGGGGGATTAAAGCCAGGTCATGACATATCGCTATAGAAATCCATGATGCAGTAAAAGGCCATCAGTTGACTTTGCAACCCGTAGACTTCACCTTTTCCATGAACTAGCATTTTTGGGTGCATTGACCTTTTAATTATTTGGTCCAGGGGTACTGAATTCAAATTCACGGAGGTCCAGTCAGTAAAATTTTCTTCCAGCGGAAGTCCGAATGTCATTAGTGATGACTGAGATCCTTCACATCACAGCCTCTCGTGCCGGTCACAATTGGTTTCTATTGCCCTTGTAGATACCTGTGTTTTTTCTAGGGCAGGAAAACAGATCTCTGCACAAGTGTGAACAAGCCCTTACATCATTGTCTTCAGTGCCCACCCCCACCCCCTTCACAGCACATTTGCCTTTTTACATCACAGTCAGCCATCAGAGACCCGCCAACCCATTACAGACTGTCCCATCACATTGTGTCCCTTTTTAAGGACCCCCCCTCCTTCACAGACCCCTCCACCCCCATCTCACAGATCCTCCCCAGGACAGATCCACACTCCTTTTACAGATCCTCCTCATTTGCCGCCCCCCCCCCCCCCCCCCCATATTACAGATCCCCCTCCCGCGGTCTGCCATTTAGTGATGTCTGGTCTAGTCTATAAAGTTCTTAAAATGCACACAGATGCACTTTACGCATTATGTCCCATTTAGTCAGTTTTGACTTCTTTGTATGAAGCACTTTACTTATGGGGGCAAATGGTTTCTTCACAATAGTATGATGGCTCAGGTTGTCCTCTTAGGTTTTTAGGTAGCCTACAATGCAGCTAACACACATTGGGGACAAAACTGGAGAGTGCAAAATCTGGTGCAGCTGGGCATGGTGGCCAATCGGCTACTAACTTCAGCTTGTTCAGTTTTGCTTTTGACCAAAAATAAATAAAATGAAGCAGATTGGTTTCTTTGCACTCCCCAGCTTTAATAAATCAACCCTATGTCTGTAAACACTAAGTAGCTAATGGCTGGACTCCAGGAAAACCGTTAAATACACAGAAATACATATAAGAACACTTTCACATGGGATATTTTTTTTGTATTTCTGGTTAAAAGATGTATACAACCCTTCCATACCACTGTCTCTGGTTAGGCTGCATTAACACTTTTGTGTAGTGGGAACATTTAAAGCAATCGCAGTGTTAGCCATTCGTTTTTTTTCAGCCAATTAAATTTATTGCTCAGTTCTGGGAAATTTCAAACCCCAACCGGTTTTTTACTTGTTTAGTCTAGGGAAGAGTTGAGGAGAAGATGAGCCTGGTAAACGCTAAAAGTTTTTTCATTCAGCCCAGCTGCAGTTGGATCCGACGAAGGGAGACGGTCAGCAGCTGGTTTTCCAGCATGTTTGTCTGACAGAAGCCGGCCTGGCTAACATACACACAGGGTGAATGTCGGACTTTTTTTTTTATTGAATTGACCGATGTCTCCTGATACTTGGCCCTTGTGTACGAGGCTTTAAGCCTTCCAACTTTGTAGTGCTTCTGCAGCCCGACTGCAAAGGATAATTGTTTGCTGCAGTTGGGCTTGAATGTATTGCACGTTTGATGAAATGTCAACTGTAAATTAACAATGAGGTATTTGTGTGTATATCATTCCATTCACCATCGATTTCTAGTTTGAAGTGATTTGTAAATGATCACGTTTTTTTTTTTAAAACGGCCCATTCAGTTTAAAATAGAAAAAGGCAAAACATTTTTGTGTGTGTATATGTCAGGACAAGTCTGTTCTTTGGAGTAGAGAGCTGACCACAGTGTGCTCTCCTGCTTGGTGTGGTCAGTTTTTAATAGGAAAGCAAAGGGACTGGCAGGAACACCAGGGATTTCACAAAGTCTCCTGTTCTTTGTATTCCTTCCTTTATCATACAAGTACATGGTACAGCAGGCACATATCAGGAATATGAAGTGTTTGGGTAACAAACACTTTAACTTCAAGACCTTTTATTCTTATAGATGGAGCTGAAAAGAAAAATTATTTCATTGCAAATTAACTGCTCCTACATATAGTTATAGGTATGCACATTAGGATTTATAAATCGAGAGCATTTCTGCAGAAACTTGGAGCCTACATTAATATGGGGATATGTGTAGATAATCTGTAAAAACAATATTTAAAGGATCAAATCTAAAACCTGAACAGGCTTTGAAAGCAACAACAAATGTACTTTTACCAGTTAACATGGCTCCCATTTCTCTCAGTGGCCTAAAGAACACCACCTTCCCTAACTTATTGACAAAATTTACTAAAGGCAAATACACTTTGCGGTGGATTTGCAGTTGCTGTAGATCTGAGGCGGACATGCAAGGAAAATAAAAAACAGCATTTTTGCTTGTACATGATTGGATGATAAAATCAGCAGATCTTCCCCTTAGATTTACAGCGACTGCACTTCCGAGTGGATTTGCCTTTAGTAAATCAACCCCACTGTGTTCTATCTAACACACTCTGTCCTAGGGCAAGAATGCTGTTCCTTACAGTGAAGGAGTGTTGTCACACCTGGGTATTGGCTGGAGGACCACCAGCTACAAAAACACACTGTAGCCACCACTAAGGAGATGGGTAAGATGCAATATATATTTTGATGTGCATTAACTGCTTCCCGACCGCCTCACGCAGATATACTGTGGCTGAAGGGCACGTACAGGCAGATTAACATACCTGTACGTTGCCCTTTTAAGAGGTGGCTCGTGGGCATGCCTGCCGGGAGCTTTGTGACCGCGGGTCCCGTGGACCCGATGTCCGCAAGGATACCCGCGATCGTCTCTCGGTGAGGAAGAACAGGGACTTGCTAATGTAAACAAACATCTCCCTGTTCTGCGTAGTGACACTGTCACTGATCTCTGCTTCCTGTGATCGGAAGCGGTGATCAGTGTAGTGTAACACACAGTTCTCTCCCCCCCCACAGTTAGAAACACTCCCTAGGACACACTTAACCCCTACAGCGCCACTTGGTTAACCCCTTCACTGCCAGTGACATTTTTACAGTAATCAATGCAATTTTTTAACATTGATTGCTGTATTAATGACAATGGTCCCAAAAATATGTCAAAATTGTCCGCCATAATGTCGCAGTCACAATAAAAATTGCTGATCGCCGCCATTACTAGTAAAAAAAAAAAGTTATCAAAAATACCATAAAACTATCCCCTATTTTGTAGACGCCATAACTTTTGCACAAACCAATCAATAAACACTTATTACGATTTATTTATTTATTTTTTTTTACCAAAAATATGTAGAAGAAAACGTATCGGCCTAAACTGAGGGAAAAAATGTTTTTTTTAAATATTTTTTGGGGAAATTTTATTATAGTAAAAAATGTGGTTATTTTTCTAAAATTATCGCTATTTTTTGTTTATAGCGCAAATAAATAAAAACTGCAGAGGTGGGGGAAAACAGGACGTCAATTTTGTTTTGGAGCCACGTCGCACGACCGTGCAATTGTCAGTTAAGCGGCGCAGTGCCGAATCGCAAAAAGTGCACTGGTCAGGAAGGGGGTAAATTCTTCCGGGGTTGAAGTGGTTAAGGGTTGGCAACTGTCAGTAAATTCATGGACATTCTGTAAGATATTTTTTTTTTTTTTTTTTGTATACATCCTCTCCAAGAATATCTGTTACGGACATTCACGGTTAGATGTAAAAAGCACAGATTTTACAGAATGTCTAAATTTACTGACAGTTGCCAACCCTGATTCAAGGATGGGTGCTAACATTGAAATTATAGACATAAGGGACTTACATTATTTACTACCTGTGGGTGTTCTTAGACTCTTTCTATAAAATGTCGTTAGGCTAGCCATAGAAAAGGGGAGACGGTGCCCATTTGTTGTGGGGCTGGGACTTGCTATGGGTAGTTGAGTTAGTCCCCTCATGGACTGATGCTGGAAATGCATAAATAAATCCATTTTTAGAGGTGATCCATCAAGGTGGAATATTTTCAGTGAGCAATCAACATCACGCCTCCTGGCAGATGCTTGTAATCATTTCAGAGGGCTACCCACTGCACAGCCAGATCTTCAAACACACGTCAAGCTAGGCACTTACCATCAATCAGGATTAGACTGGTCATGGCGGGTGAAAACTGACCTGTGCAAAACATTCAAGAATAGCAGATACATACATTGTTCTATTTCACTTGCGTTTTAAGATATTGGTTGCAGTAAACCACATGACAAGAAAGGTGACCAACTACTGTAATAGTCAAAGTGAACATCTCCAGCTGCAAGTGGCATTCTTCACCTAAACAGGACAGGTGCTGTTTGGTCCAAAGCTTTGCCCTTGACAGTTCTTGCATGGAGCAGAGTGAAACAATGGTGTTACCAGCAATGTGAAGAAAAGGCAATATTATAAATAAATTCTATATGCATGCTGCGATGTAAAGCCATGGAGGTTTGTTAAAGAATAAATCCAAGGACAACATAACATTCCATCAGAGGTGTCGACTGCTTTATTTATGGATGCATCATGTGAAAGAGAAGCATGTAATTGTGGAGTGCTAGTCAAACAATTTTCTAGGAGGGGAATAAAAAAAAGCTTTGTCAATAGCAGGGAAGGGTTACAGTCTCACAGGTATTTTTTCTGTCTCTATATATTCCTTTGAATAATTCAGTCTTGGCTGAATAATTGCTGAATGCTGCCTCTGGATGCAGCAACACTCTGTGCTATGGTCGCATACAAAGTGGCTGATTAGCTGCGGCAAGTCTGTGTGCAGCCAAAGCTCTGCAAAAATACTGGTCCTGGTTGCACACCATCTGCGTCCAGAGTTGAGCGAGGGCTCTATTCACATGTAGCCTCTCAGATGAGTGTTTACATGTACAACAACAGTGGTGTTGGTCATTGATTGGTATGTTTGTTTACAATCGCTGGCAAGATTCTTCTATTTATACACAGTGCAGCGACTTAAACAGTTGACCATCTCCTTCCTCTATTAAAAGCTTGCTTTCAGGGGTGTGGATCTGCCCTATGAATTGCAGTTTGCAGTGTCAAGAACACATCACCAGGTATGAGTTTAATGGGGTCTTTCTCCTAACTGGGGTGTGCCTATGACACAACTACAATGTATCCAAGAAAATCAATAAGGAAGCATTGTTGCCCTTTTTTCTCAAACTTCTGATAAGGTTCCTGTTGTTAAATTTGTCAAAGGTTCAGGTGGTAGCAGCTTTAAATATCGACTTTCAGCTCTGAAATTGAGCCCTGGCACACTTTGCAGTATACACCTTTTATTTTAGCACTTTGCAGTATACACCTTTTATTTTAGCAATGTCCAGAACACTGGAGCACAACCTGTTATCACAGTCTGAATTAAAAGGCATGCTCCCTGCCAGCATGCTGCAGAGAAGGACTCTTACTCATTGTTTGAAAGCAGCTGTCTCTCTGCAGAGGTCTGACACACCCATCAACTGAGTCAGGTAGGACTGCAATCTCAAGATTACTACTGATTTGAGAGCTCAGCAGTGGGTGTTTTGGACATCTGCGAAGAGACCACTGCTTCTACACACAGAGCAAGAATTTTGATGCCCCTGAAATGTATTTAACTGATTTAGGCTATTCAAGCGGCAGTTAAGCTGCGGATAGTTTGCTGCATTCAGAGATGGCTACGTTTCACCTCTGGACGCAGCAACACTGTGTTATGGCTTCATACACACTGCCTGATTTGGCTGGAGCCAACTTGTGTGTAGTTAAAAGGCCGCAAAAACTGAACCTGGATACACACTGGCTGCGTCCAGGACCAGTCCGAGGCTCTAGTCTCATGTGACTGGTCAAATGAGCAGTTGCAGAAGAACAGCAGCAGCAATGGCCATTCATTTGTACAGGATAGAATGACAGCTGCAGCTTTTCACACACATGAAGGTTGCCCTGCAAGTAAAGTTGCTCCAGAGCTTAATAAATAAAGTAAAGATAATATTTGTAAAGCATACCCAATCGCATGCAAGTAAAATAAAAAACAGCATTTTTGCTTGCACATGATTGGATGATAAAAATCAGCGGAGCTTCCTCTTCTTTCCTAAGATCTATTCTAGAGCAACTGCACTGTATATTTGTCTTAAGTTAAGCAGAAGTTCCACTTTTGGGTGGAACTCCGCTTTATCTGATTCTCTCTCTCTCCCCCCCCCCCCCCCCCCTCCGGTGCCACATACTTGAAATTGCACTGAAAGTGCAGTCGCTGTAGATCCGAGGGGGACATGCAAGAACACCACCTTCCCTAACTTATTGACATAAGGGGGTTTATTTACTAAAGGCACATCCACTTTGCACTACAAGTGCACTGGAAGTGCAGTCGCTGTAGATCCGAGGGGGACATGCAAGGAAAATAAAAAAAACAGCATTTTAGCTTGTACATGATTGGATAATGAAATCAGTAGAGCTTCCCCTCATTTCAGATCTACCCCTTAGATTTACAGTGACTGCACTTCCAAGTGCACTTTGCACTTGTAGTGCAAAGTGGATTTGCCTTTTGTAAATAACCCCCACTGAGTTACAAAAAAGAAATCTAAATATGGCAAAGTGTACATATTTTACATATAATTAGGTTTCAATAAACCAAAGTTCACAATCAATAAACCATCATTTCCACTCATAAAACAACCTGTCAAAGCCAGTAAAGGAAAAAGAGTCTGTAAATGCCTTTGTGACTATTGGTCCTTGATGCCCAGAATAACTATAGTCCAAAGGTTTTTTTTTTTTAATTTGAACTGCTACAAAATACCTGTGTGCAGTGTACATTAGTCGCTGTCCTATGGCAATGAGGGTTTTTAGGACTTATTTGAGAACTGTTGGGTGATCACCGGTGAAATTACATTAATCACCTCCGGGTGTTTGGCTTCCAGCACCTTTCCCGGTATAATGGCTGATATAAATGTAAGAGCAGTTTGGCATGGATCCAGCACACACAAATATTGCACATGTAAGGCTAGGTGCTTCCACGGATGCATGCATTTTAAACTGCTGTAAGGCTGCTTTCACACTGGGGTGGTAGGGGGCGTCGGCGGTAAAACGGCGCTATTTTTACCGTGGTATTCGGCCGCTAGCGGTGCGGTTTTAACCCCCCGCTGGCGGCCGAAAAAGGGTTAAAACCACTGGTATTGTCGCGCTGTGCCATTGATTTCAATGGGCAGGAGCGGTTTAGGAGCGGTGAATACACCGCTCCTTCACCGCTCCAAAGATGCAGCTTGCAGGAGATTTTTTCTTCTCCTGCCAGCGCACCGCTTCAGTGTGAAAGCCCTCAGGCTTTCACACTGAACAAACAGCGGAGGCTGTTTTGGGGCGGTTTGCAGGTGGTATTTTTAGCGCAATAACGCCTGCAAACCGCCCCAGTGTGAAAGGGGTCTAAGTGAGGAGACATGGTGCTACATTCCTGTGCAGGAATGCAGAACAAATTCGGGTGTAGATCTATACTCTAATTGAAGTGAACCTGTATTCCACCTTACATTTTTGTAAGGCCTTATTCAGACACTTTTATATGTTACTATGAGTGTATGAACCCCAAGTCAGCTCATAGTTAAGCAGCCCGTTAACGCAGAAATAAGTTCTTTCAATCAAGATTAAAGCAGTATTAAATCTAAAGCAAGCATTTATTAAATACTGTATAGTACAGCTTACCAATTCGTAGATGTGATGGCTGCATTCGTTTTCTTTTTTGGGCTTTCTTTTATTTTCACGTGGTGATCTGGCCAGTAAGTCTGTTGTTTATCAACAGAACAAGCTCTCCTGAAAATGTATTGGTTAAGAGTGTTGAGACAAACCATTTACCATGTCAGGGATGCTTACAATGATCAGCTTTTATTTATGTAAAAACCTTTATCCCAAGAGGAACTAAACTTTATATACAGTATCTCACAAAAGTGAGTACACCCCTCACATTTTTGTAAATATTTAATTATATCTTTTTATGTGACAACACTGAAGAAATGACACTTTGCTACAATGTAAGGCCTGATTCACACCTATGCATTTTAGTGCTTTTTGCATTTTGCAGATCTGCACTACAGTCCATTTAAAATGGTTTCCTATGGAACACGTTCTGTAATGCAAATCTGCAAAATGCAAAAAGCACTAAAAATGCATAGGTGTGAATCAGGCCTAAAGTAGTGAGTGTACAGCTTGTATAACAGTGTAAATTTGCTGTCCCCTCAAAATAACTCAACACACAGCCATTAATGTCTAAACGGCTGGCAACAAAAGTGAGTACACCCCTAAGTGAAAATGTCCAAATTGGGCCCAAAGTGTCAATATTTTGTGTGGCCGCCATTATTTTCCAGCACTGCCTAAACCCTCTTGAACATGGAGTTCACCAGAGCTTCACAGGTTGCCACTGGAGTCCTCTTCCACTCCTCCATGACGACATCACGGAGCTGGGGGATGAAGAGACCTTGTACTCCTCCACCTTCCGTTTGAGGATGCCCCACAGATGCTCAATAGGGTTTAGGTCTGGAGACATGCTTGGCCAGTCCATCACCTTTACCTTCAGCTTCTGTAGCAAGGCAGCGGTTGCCTTGAAGGTGTGTTTGGGGTCATTATCATGTTGGAATACTGCCCTGCGGCCCAGTTACCAAAGGGAGGGGATCATGCTCTGCTTCAGTATGTCACAGTACATGTTGGTATTCATGGTTCCCTCAATGAACTGTAGCTCCCCAGTGCCGGCAGCACTCATGCAACCCCAGACCATGACACTCCCACCACCATGCTTGACTGTAGGCAAGACACACTTGTCTTTGTACTCCTCACCTGGTTGCCGCCACACATGCTTGACACCATCTGAATCAAATACGTTGGTCTCATTAGACTACAACCCAGCAACCCTGAATACAAGCCAACGCAGGATCAGACAGAGGAGGAGGGATATATACCCCTCAGACTCCTACAAATATAGGCACACACACACGATCAAAATTAGAGAACAACCTACAATTTCAAAAAATTTCAAGGTCACTGCTTAGTCCTATTTGAAATTATCTAAACCGGAGTAAAAGAGCAGTTTTGTTAAAGAGGGGGTCCACCTAAACCGCCAAAAAAAATAAATATTAAAAGCCAGCAGCTACAACTACTGCAGCTGCTGACTTTTAATACATGGCCACTTACCTGTCCCAGGGTCCAGCGATGTCGGCAGGCGACGCCGAGAACCCGCTCGGTTCTCGTCAGCTGCCGCCGCCATCCTAGGTGAGGGAATCAGGAAGTGAAGCGTTGCGGCTTCACTTCCCGGGTTCCCTACTGCGCGAGTCGCGCTGCGCATCGTAAGTGGTCCCCGCTATCTCCTGGGAGCTGTGTGTTTCCCAGGAGACAGCGCGGAGGGACAGGAAGAGGCATAGACTCCCATGGGAGTCTATGCCGGAAGTGGGTGCAAATACCTGTCTTAGACAGGTATCTGCACCCCCCTCCCCCCTGAAAGGTGCCAAATGTGACACCGGAGGGGGGGAGGGTTCCGAAAAGCGGAAGTTCAATTTTTGTGTGGAACTCCGCTTTAAGCATATTTCATGAGTTACATATATTTTGAAGCACAGAATAACAAACTTCGATGAGATTTGATAAAGAACAACAAAATTGGAGAAAACTTTCAGACACCTCAGTTATTGGTGTTAATCTGTAACTTGTGGTAATTTTATTTATCTGTCAAACTTCTAAAGTGACTGAAACCCTCCAGCAGCAGGTTGTCCAGATGAAGGCCAAAGGGATGACCCTTTCAGCCATAGCAAGAGAAGTTTGTTGTTCCAAATCTGAGATTTCTAGAATATCGCATCTTTATGTCACAAACTCATTCAAGTCCCCCAAGAAGGCTGGTCATCCAAAAAAGACGAATGCAAGAGAGGACAGGATAATGCGGAGAATCTCAATGGGTAATCAGTTCAACACTACAGCTGTGATTCCTCGCCAGTTCAGTGCTGAACAGAGTCAGTATCTGTCTCGTCGTTTAAGAGAATTTGGACTGAAAGCCCACTCTGCAGTGACCAAACCTCTCATTAGCAGAAAGAATCAAAAGGCTAGACTAACCTTTGCTGAGGAGCATGTTGTGTGGACAGTGGAGAATTGGTCCAAAGTTCACTTTAGTGATGAAAGCAAGTTTATTTTATTTGGGTCCGATGGGAAACATTATGTTCTTCATCAAACTGGGGAGAGACTGAACTCCAAGTGTGTAAAGAAGTCAGTGAAAGGTGGAGAGGGAAGCGTCATGGTCTGGGGGATGTTTTCTGCAGCAGGAGTTGGGTCTCTTATACAGCTACATGGCAGAGTGAATGTAAATGTTTATCAGAACCTCATCACCCAATCAGCCAGCAATTTTCATGCACGACAATGCCCCCCGTCATACAGCAAATAGGATAAAGCAGTTCCTTGAAGCTGAAAACATTGAAATAATGAAATGGCCAGCCCTGAGTCCTGATCTAAACCCAATATGAAACCTCTGGAAAATCCTTGGCAACAAAAAGTTATGCACAGGAAACCCACTACAGTCACCGAACTGTGGAAGAGGCTGGAAGAAGAGTGGAACAAAATCACACCAGAGCAGTGTGCGAGACTAGTGATGTCCTGTGCAAAGCAGATGTGCTGAAGTCATTCAAAGCAAGGGCCTGTACACTTCCTACTAATTGTTGGAACCTTCAAAAATGTTTGTTTCAATTTTAGTTTAATTTTAATTTTTATAATTTTGATCATTGTGTTTTCTACAAAAAAAAATATATATATATATATATATATATCTATAGATATATAGATATATCTATAGATATATATATCTACATATCTATCTATCTATCTAGATAGAGATATATAGAGAGAGAGAGAGAGATATATAGATCTCTAGAGATATCTCTCTCTCTCTCTCTCTCTCTCTCTCTCTCTCTCTCTCTCTCTCTCTCTCTCTCTATATATATATATATATATATCTAGAAAAAAACTAAATAAATACCTTTTTATTTTTTACATTATGACCACATAATCTCTCTTCTGCGTTGCATAAGGGGTTTAGAGAACTAGGGGTGGAGTAACAGCAGCACACTGATCTTCCCAGTAAATGGCTGTACGGGAAGCATGTCAGCACAAGTATTCGCCATTGGAGAACAATCGGGCTGTTCTTCTAGCACAGCCAGAAAACTGACCACACTGGGATGGATGTGCTCTCACGCCTAGTATGGTCAGTTTGATATAGCAAAGCAGGGGGACTGGCAGGGTCGCCAGGTATGTCACACAAAGAAAGAAATACAAAGAGAATAGGATGCTTTTTAACACAAGTACATGGTACAACAGACACATATCCAGAAAATGAAATCTCAGGGTATGATTTTCTTTAAGGCCTTTCTCAACATTATATTTAGGTTATGTTCTGAAACATCTTCCACGTTTTTGATCATCTCGATTTGTGTACCTTTACAGTGACATTGAGGTCTCTCGTTCCTGTGTGCCAAAACCCATTTCAAAGATTGCAGAAGAGACTGGCCTGCGCTCAGAAGAAGTGGAACCCTATGGTCAGATGAAAGCCAAAGTCCTGCTATCTGCTTATAAACGGTTACAAGGACAGCGAGATGGGAAATATGTCGTTGTGACTGGGTATGTCCATTGTACATATAGGTGCTCAAGCCCCTTTGTGACCAGAGCTGACCCAGTTAGGGTTATTTAAGTGGGCCGGGGATTGGCTGGAACAATGTCCTGGTCTCCTTGATATCTAACAGCAGGAAGCAGAAGAGACATGCTGTGCCCCAACTTTTTCGAATCAATGGGCCACTGTGGGGTTTATTTACTAAAGCTAGAGTGTAAAATCAGACTCAGTTCTGCAAAAAAACCAATCAGCTTCCAGGTTTTATTGCCAAACCTCAATTGAACAAGCTGAGGTTAGAAGCTGATCGGCTACCGTGCACAGCCTCACCGGATTCTGAGTGCTCCAGCTTTAGTAAATTGTCTCTTGTGTGTGTAGCATAGGGGTGCATAATGGAGTGTAGATAGTGATACTGCTCTCTGTTATAACTGAGCCCCACACACATATATAAATATACTATTTTACCAAAAGTATTGGGACGCCTGACTTTACACGCACTCAAACTTTAATGGCATCCCAGTCTTAGTCCGTAAGGTTCAATATTGAGTTGGCCCATCCTTTGCAGCTCTAGCAGCTTCAACTCTTCTGGGAAGGCTGTCCACAAGGTTTAGGAGTGTGTCTATGGGGATGTTTGACCATTCTTCCAGAAGCGCATTTTTGAGGTCAGGCACTGATGTTGGACAAGAAGGCCTGGATCGCAGTCTCCATTCTTATTCACAACAAAGGTGTTCTATCGGGTTGAGGTCCGGACTCCCCAAACTCACTCATCCATGTTTTTTATGAACCTTGCTTTGTGCACTGGTCCAAATCATTTGGTGGAGGGAGAATTATGGTGTGAAGGGAACTCTTAAGGTATCAGCATACCAAGACATTTTGGACAATTTCATACTCCCAACTTTGTGGGAACAGTTTGGGGATGGCCGCAGGGGTGTATCTGCCGCGAGGCAAGCAAGGCGTTTGCCTTGGGCGGCATTCTACAGGGGTGCAATGCTGCCACCCTGTAGAGTTCTGAGGGGAGGACACCAAGTGTGAAGCCTGTACAGTGAGGCTGTGCGCAGGCTAGTTTTATACAGTGTGTGTCGTGCAGTTTGCAGAGCCAGAGACCCATACAAAGAGGAGGGGCTCATGCTGGGACATGTAGTCCTTCACTTTTGGGGGATGTGACCCCCCAAAAAGCAAATGACTACAGGTCCCAGCATGAGCCCCTCAGAACTGAGAATGTGACACCCCGCCCCCCCTCAACTAGTGAAGGACTACAGGTCCCAGGCACCAACCCATGAGATCTTAGGGGTTACATTCTTAGATCTCAGGAGTTCATGCTGGGACTTCTAGCCCTTTGGTTTTGAAGGGAGTCCCATCCTTAGATGTAAGGGGCTCATGCTGGAACTTCACTTTTGGGGATGTGACCCCCCCCCAAAAAGGACTACAGCTAGGTCCCAGCATGAATCCCTCAGAGCTGAGGACATGACATGACATCCCCCAACTAGAGAAGGACTACAAGTCCAAGCATTAACTCCTGAGATCTAAGAATGTAACTCCTTAAATCTCAGGGCCCAGTGTTCCTTTATTCTTGGACCACATAGCCACCACCAGAGACCCCATAAATTGCAAATTTATATGGAGGGGCTGGGCGCCCGATTTTAGTCTTGCCCAGGGCAGCACAAAACCAAAATACACAACTGCATGGCCCCTTCCTGTTCCAACATGACTGCGCACCAGTGCACAAATCAAGGTCCATAAAGACATGGATGAGTGAATTTGGGGTGGAGGAAATTGACTGACCTGCACAGAGTCCTGACCTCAACCCGATAGAACACCTTTGGGATGAATTAGAGTGGAGACTGCGAGCTAGGCCTTCTCGTCCAACATCAGGGTCTGACCTCACAAATGCACTTTTGGAAGAATGGTCAATCATTCCCATAGACACACTCCTAAACCTTGTGGACAGCCTTCCCAGAAGAGTTGAAGCTGTTATAGCTGCAAAGGGTGGGCCAACTCAATATCGAACCCTACGGACTAAGACTGGGATGCCATTAAAGTTCATGTGTGTGTAAAGGCAGGCAGCCCAATACTTTTGGTAATTGTGTGTGTGTATAGGTATATGTGTGTGTATGTGTGTGTGTGTGTATATATATATATATATATATATATATATATATATATATATATATATATATATATATATATATATATATATATATATATATATATATATATATATATATATATATATATAAATATAATAAAATCTGTGGTACGTTATTTCGTTTGATGCTCTTTTGCTTGTAAAGTGATGCACTTGTCGTATTTTAGATGGAAACAAAGGGGCCTATTATAACATTTTAAAAGCAGTGGTTTAGCAAGTAGTGCCCATTTATAAAGCATAGCTATGTGCTCTGCTGGCTTCAGAGAGAACTCCGTGGGGTTTTGCTGGCTAAATGCCATGTCCCAATTTCTGCAAATAGTAATAAAACACTTTATTATAACTGGGCCCAATATATGTTTCCTTTTGCTAAATTGGGTCGAGGATGTGTTTGTGATGAGTTTGCCCAAAACTGGTAGCAAGTAATATAGCACACTCCCATCTTTGTTTCAAATAATACAAGACTATTAATACAAAACTATTAACAATGAGATTAAAGGATAATGTACAATTTACTATTTTTATTTTATTTAGGAGCCTGGAAAGTATTGCACCAGTGATGAGCAGATTGCTGGTGCCATGCATGTTGCCAACAGACTATGATTGTAAGCTGTCTGCCCCATACATGGTACGGCCAGGCAGTTTCACACTGACGCGAAGAATAAATGAACTACCACAGTGCTCAACAGTGCCTTGGTAGTTCATTGAGAACCACAAGCTGACAACTGCAATGGCTGTCAGTAGTTGTCGTTCGTTCTTTCATAGGACTCTGCTCGGCTGCACTCTTCAAAAAGTGACAGCTTGTACGGGAAACTTCTCCCTGTACTGCTGTCCTAGTGAGAGTTTGGATCGCTGAGCCGCTACAGGAACATGTTACACCCTAAAAATGGGTGCAACATATTACATATTCCCAAAGCTGAATTTATCCTTTAATGCATTACAGGGATAATTAGTACACATCAAAGTTACTGTTCCAGTGTGCTCACAACAAACAACTAAATTGCCACAACTGTGCATATAAAATCTGCACAAAAAAACTTTCGTACAAAGTGCTGGTGTGCAGAAATTCCTAATGCCGCGTACACACGAGCGGACTTTACGGCAGACTTTGCCCGGCGGACGGGATTTGGTCGGACAATTCGATCGTGTGTGGGCTCCAGCGGACTTTGTTTTCTCAAAAGTTGGACGGACTTAGATTTGAAACATGTTTTAAATTAATCCGTCAAAATCGAGTCCGGTCGAAAAGTCCGCTCGTCTGTATGCTAGTTCGATGGACATAAAGCCACGTTAGGGCAGCTATTGGCTACTGGCTATGAACTTCCTTGTTTTAGTCCGGTCGTACGTCATCACATACGATTCGACGGACTTTGGTGGATTGTGTGTAGGCAAGTCTGTTCATTCAGAAAGTCCGTCGTAAAGTACGTCAAAGTCCGCCGGGCAAAGTCTGCCGTAAAGTCCGCTCGTGTGTACGCGGCATTAGGCTCCATGCACACTGAAGCTCATAAACTGCAGTTTTTGGGAGTTTGGGCATTTTTTTTTAACAGCCCAAAAACTCCTCTCTGTTATCCTATGTGTCCATGCACACATGGACGTTTTTGGATGTTTAACAGCAGTGGGCTGTTTTCTGAACGCATCGCATTCAGGAGTCGTTTTTCTGACCAAAAAAACACCAAGCGCTGATAAACGTCGATAAATGCTCAAAAACGTGGCTCACCAGCATTTTTAACGTTTTTGATACATTGAAAAAAAAAAAAAAGAACAAAAACGCTAAAAAACGCTTATAAACGCTATTGCAAAAACATTAAAAAATGGAAGACTCGCTGCAAAACTACTGGCGCTTTTATAATGTTATTTTAGCTTCCAGTGTGCATGGAGTCTAAAAGTGCTGTAGTGCTCCAAACGGTCGCACAGTGAAATTTCTGCACACCAGCACTTTGGAAGAAAGTTTTTTTTGGGGACTGTTTAGTCTACAATACCATTTGGACTCTACAAATATATGTTTGGAATATACAATTTGTTGGACTATATATATATTTTATATGCACAGTTGTGGCACTTTAGTTGTTTGTTGTTAGCACACTGGAACAGTAAGGCCCCTTTCACACAGATGGATAGAATTGTGCTTTTAGTTGCGTTTTCTACCGCAGCTAAACGCACACAATGCTTTCCTATGGCCCCATTCACACACTGCGTTTAGCGGCGTTTTTATTACATGCGGTTTTGTGCGGATAGAAAAAATAAAATTGACTGCGTCCAGGAGTGATTTAGCGCAGCTATCTGCACATAACCGCAGGTAATCGCAGTGCACCGTGTCAGCTTCGGATAGCAGCGCCAAGCTGGCTCACTCATCGGGAAAGGAAAAAATGTTTTTTCCTTTCCCAATGAGCGACAAGCACGGGGATCCGACTTGGATCCCCGCCAATGCCAGGCACTGTTTGGTATTTGGTAATCTTGAGGGGAAACTCCACACCAAATTTTAAATAAAAAAACAGCATGGGTTACCCTCCAAGAGCATACCATGCCCTTCAGTCTGGTATGGATTCCAAGGGGCACCCCCTACGCCGAAAAAACGGTGTGGGGGTCCCCCCAAAATCCATACCAGACCCTTATCCGAGCACGCAGCCCGGTCGGTCAGGAAAGGGGGTGGGGACGAGCGAGCGCCCCCCCCCCCCCTGAACCGTACCAGGCCGCATGCCCTAAACATAGGGGGGTTGGTGCTTTGGGGCAAGGGGGGCGCCCTGGGGGCCCCCCCACCCCAAAGCACCTTGTCCCCATGTTGATGAGGACAAGGGCCTCTTCCAGACAACCCTGGCCATTGGTTGTCGGGGTCTGCGGGCGGGGGGCTTATCGGAATCCGGGAGCCTCCTTTAATAAGGGGGCCCCCAGATCCTGGCCCCCCCATCCTATGTGAATGAGTATGGGGTACATCGTACCCCTACCCATTCACCTGGGGGAAAAAGTGTCAATAAAAAAACACACTACACAGGTTTAAAAGTAATTCATTAGGCAGCTCCGGGGGTCTTCTTCCGACTTCGGGGGTCTTCTGCCGACTTCGGGGGTCTCTCAGGCCTCTTTTCCCTCTCTCCGGTGTCGTCTCCACGCTCTCTGGTTCTTCTCCGGTGCCTTCTTCCTTCTGCCGGGCTCCTCCGCTATCTTCTGCTCTTTTGCTAGAGGAGGAGCCCGGTCTTCTGAGATGTCTTCTTCCCTCTTCTCTCTATTGGCTGTAATGCTATTGCACATATTACCTGAATATATTACCAACATTAAAGTGGTTGTAAAGGCAGAAGATTTTTTTTATCTTAATGCATTATATGCATTAAGATAAAAAGCCTTATGTGTGCAGCAGCCCCCCTAATACTTACCTGAGCCCCATCTCGATCCAGCGATAAGACTCGGCTGTCCAGACTCTCCCTCCTCATTGGCTGACACAGCAGCCGGGACCATTGCTTTCGCTGTTGTCAATCAAAGTCAGTCAACCAATGAGGAGAAAGGGGGCGGGGCCGAGCCATGGCTCCGTATCGGAATGGACACACAGAGCAGCGGCTAAGCTCGTATGCCCCCATAGCAAGCTGCTTGCTGTGGGGGCACTCAGCAGGAGGGAAAGGCTAGGAGGACCAGCGAGGGACTCGAGAAGAGGAGGATCGGGGCTGCTCTGTGCAAAACCATTCCACAGAGCAGGTAAGTAATGACATGTTTGCTATTTAAAAAAAAAACAAACAAGACTTTAATATCACTTTAAATATTGACAAAAAAATAAAAGGTTTTTTCTTCTTTTTTTTTTTACTTTCAGCAGCTTAGTATATGGCCCCTACTTATTCTTAAGTGGTAGTGCAGTGTTCATTTTAACTCCAAATTTTGATTTAGTTTTAGTCATAGTCTTTTGACTAAAATTCCAGGGTGCTGTTGAGTTCTCTAGGTAGTTCATTGAGCTTCCTGTTATTCAGTAACTGCCTACCCGTATGAGGTATGGGCAGACAGCTACATAGACAGTCTGCAGAACCGTGGCATTACATTCATGATCTACTGATCATGGGTGCAATACTTTACATGCTCCTAACAAAAAAAAAAAATGCATATTTTTTTACCTGAAAAAAAAATGTGCATTTGTTATTTATTTTTGGGCAAGGTGAACTTACCCTTTAAATTATCCAGACTGGTCAACAAGAACATTGCTGCCTTCAGGAATTTTGTGAATGAGGCCCCCTTGTATTTCCCTTTCACTCACAGCACTGTCGACATCAAAAGCCATTATCAATTAATGCTATTGTCTCCATGTTTTGGGCTGGACCAATACTGCCATAGATAATATTCCATCTGATCCATTGGGTATATTGTTAAGCCCCCTGATGCATGTTGACTTGTCTGCCCCATCATTTATTTTATATGAATGTTGCTGACTAAATGTATTAGCCTGTCATCATCTTATTTGGTAAATGGCTTCCCATCCAAAGGTCAGGTGGAAGCTGAAGCTCTAGTGAACATAAGTCTATTTGTCTAATAGATGTACTTTGTCTGTACAGTATAACACCAACCCCCCTGGGAGAAGGGAAAAGCACTACCACCATCGGACTGGTCCAGGCGCTGGGAGCTCATCTGAAGCTCAATGCGTTCGCTTGTGTCAGACAACCTTCTCAAGGACCAACATTTGGAATCAAAGGCAAGTGGAAAGGACAACTTCACTTTTAAGCCAGTCATACATGTTTCGAAATTCAGCCGGTCACTGCTGAACCTGGCAAATTTCGATCCATGTATGGGCAGGGTGGTTGTACAGAAGTCAATCTACCGACAACTGCTGGTCGGTGTATTCTGGCGGTGGGGAAGTCTCCCCGCTCTCAGAATACAAAAGCTCAGCGGGAGGATTCCCCCATCTACTTCCAACGTGTGGATAGGGGAATTGAGTCCGTTTTTTTTTTTTGTTTTTTTTTTCATTCAACCCGCTGGATGAATGGAAAAAATGGATTCATGTATGGGCTGCCTTAGTTTGATTTAAAGTGGATGTAAACCCAATGTCATCCTTTCTAAACTACTGCCATAGGGGTTATCTATAAGGATATACATGCCTCCTGCGTGTATCTTTACCTGTCAAATGTCTCCCCTCTGTCTGTTATGAGACCCGAAAAACTGCATATTCTGTGGGTGGGTCTGTTGTCTGGAGCTCGGTGGGTGGAGTTGTGATGTCAGTAAACTCCCCACCCACCTCTATACTCCCCTTGTCACTATGCATTTTCTCCTGTGTATTTCTTACACTGAACTTCTATGATCTCTAACATCCAGTGAAAAGACAGGAAAGTAACCACATGACTTCAGAGCTGCTGAAGAAAGGAGTGGGGGTGGGAATTAAAAAATAATGCATATCTTTTAGGCTACTGCACGAGATGTAAATCACCTGTCACTCACAGCACGGGGGAGGATTTGACAAAGTTTTTCTCTGTTTGTCAAGATTTCTCTCACTGAACAATAACAGAGGATTGCTCAGAGATGGATTAACTATTTGTGTCAAGACTGGGCTCAAATGATAGGAAATCTTATACTCTACATTATGACTTTAAAAAAAAGAAAAAAAAATTTGGGTTTACATCCACTATAAGGCAGTTTTCTTAACAACCACTTTGATACGTGACCAACTAACCCCTTCCCCAGACAGATAAAGAATGGCGATTTTTTTTATTTTTTTATTTTTATTATTTTGGTTCTTGCTTGTTTATAGGTGGAGCTGCAGGAGGAGGATACTCTCAAGTTATCCCCATGGAAGAGGTAAATGTCTATTTCCACTGTGTCAGTTTAGTTTAGTAATTTTACTGAAAGCCAGCTGCTATCGGCTTAATGCCGACAATCTGACCTTTTGTGATAAAAATGTCATGAAAATTGGCCACAATTCAGAATATGCTCAACTTTCCTAAAAATTGTTCAACTTTCCCACTGTTTGTGCTAGTGAAGTGACCAGTTTTGCATAAACATCCCTGCAACTTAATAATCTCATACTGACTGCACTTCTCCACAATGATAATAATTTGAGACCAGCTGGAAAATCATTAAATCCAAACTCTGTCATTTTTTGCAGTCTTGAACACCAAGACTAACCAATTATCGTGAAAGTTTGCTGAAAAATTATATTGTTCAAAAGAGCATCCTCTTGTCTATGTCTTATGTGCAGTAACTTACAGCAACCCTTTAGATTTGCACTTAGGCCTGTTTCACAGGGGCTTCAGCTTGTATAAGAGCAATGTGAACAGCAAGCTTTGACAAAGCGATTGCAGAGCTTTCAGCAAGTTTTGTTGAAGCTTTTAAAGTGCCACTAAACTCCAGTTTGTAACTGTTGAACATCGATCCTAATGGGAGTGCTGATTGCCACTTTAAGCAAGCTGCTAGCAGGCTTTCAACAAGCTTATAGAAGTGCAGAAGTTTGCTAGCAGTTTGTTTAAAGTGGCAGTCAGCACTGCCATTATGTTCTGTGTTCAACATTTACAAACCGGAGTTGACTGGTACTCTAAAAGCTTCATCAAAACTTGCTGAAAGCTCTACAAATGCTTTGTCAAAGCTTGCTGTTCACATTGCTCTCATACAAGCTGAGGCCTGTGTGAAACAAGCCTTTAAGTGTATGTAAAAACCTAACAATCATTTCTTTGATCTCTTTTTGTTATTTATTTTAAAGGCTATTGGAATATTTGTTTAGATAAATGCAGAACAATATCTGTTGATCCTGCCTGAATTCCAATGAGCTGATACCCTCCTGTAGGGAGCTGACCATTTCAAACAATGTTATCATCCCAGCCTGTGTTCTTTCTGACTAAAGCCGGCCATAGATGGATCGAATCACGGCCGGTTCAGCACAGACCGGTGAGATTTGATCTCTATACTGAATTCGATCTGTCAATCAGCTTCAGTACAATCAGCTTTTCTGATTTTTTTCATGCAGTCGCTGCAGCGGCTATAGCTGCCATAGCCGCCAACAGCGATCATTTTGTTCTGGCAGGGAAGGCCCCCTGCTGGCACAACACAACAGCACTTCAGGAAAGAAAGAAAATTGCTCGATTGACACACACACACACACACACACAAAAAATGGCATGCCAAATGTGGCATGTCAGGGGGTCACCATCGCTTAAAGCAGAAGTTCCATTTTTGGGTGGAACTCCACTTTAAAGAACACTTCCCTGCTATGTTATGGAAATAGGAAGGTAAGTGTGTAATTGGCAGGATCACCAAGTGATAAATGAAAAAATCCTGAAAAAGAAAAATGATGCAGCTGCTAACATCTAAGGATTGGCAAGTTGTATTATATTACATTTTTATTGGGTTTAGATATAGGAACTATTTTGTTGCACAAGGCTGCTAGGTGTAAATATTTTTTGGTCCAAACCTTGTCTCATATCACACTCATTAAATGTATCTTGTTTATTTCCAGTTTAACCTCCATCTTACGGGGGACATTCACGCCATCACCGCAGCTAACAATCTAGTGGCTGCTGCTATTGACGCACGTATCTTTCATGAGCTGACACAGTCAGACAAGGTGAGAAGTCATTTCAAGTTTGTTTCAGAAGCAATTAAAAATCTCCACGCATCTTATTCCCAAGATTTCTCCTTGACAACCCGCTGTACTATAACATTCTTCATAACACCAATAAAGTGATGGAGGAGCAATCAGTAGCAGCACCATTGAGAGTGTTGAGCCATGTACATCAATCATCCAATTATCCAGGACCCAGGAGCTTTAAACAGTGATTAAATGAGTTATCTGTGACTGCTGTACAGATGGGGCCATAAAAGGTGACTTTGTAGACAATTTCAAATAGTATAAAAAAAAAAAAAAAGTCCTGCATTGCCCCACACTTTAACCACTCCCACAATGTACCGGTATATGGCAGGTGTAGGGTGGTTTAAAGGGCAGAAGTGGAGTGCCACTTAAAAGACTGAGCCTCAGCTGCATGCACTGGTCAGCGATTTCCAGGTGCAATACATGGCTCTTAATAGGGTCCTATTGAGAGCTTTGTATTGTGCTCAGCTAAAGCACATGAACATGCCTGCAGGATTTAAGGTCCCCTATATAACAGCTGGCAGGGTAGCTGCTGCGACTGTGGTGAGGGCAGCATAGTGCAGGGAAACTTTAAGTGGCCTCTTAAGCAGCTGCTGACAGTTGATGAAGAAGTTAGTGTCATAGTGATGGTCTCGTAAAATGCACTGTAAGCATATGACTCTTATGGCTGCCCAGAGAAGCAGAATAGATGCATTTATAATAAATTACTGATAACAAGTTAGAACACAACATTTGGTGTTAATGCATGCGGTTGCAAGGAGGCAATACAGCATGGAAGAGCATACAGAACCTTTGTAAAAATCCCCCCCCCCCCCCCCAGAGCTATGGTTGCTGTATATAGCTGTCCACAGAAGACACATAATCACACCCTCACACAGCAGCTATGGATCCCATGGAAGTTTCCATGCAGATTCTGTATGCTATTGCATGCTGTATGCCCCCCTTGCAGCCGTGTGCATGTGTACTTTAGGTTTATAGCATGGCAATTAAAGTGGTTCTCCACTCTGGGGAAAAAAAATAAAAGTCAGCAGCTACAAATCCTGTAGCTACTGACTTTTAAAACAGTACACATACCAGTCCAGGGTCCAGTGCTGTCCTCACCCTAGCTAGTTCTTCACTAGCCTTTGGGTTCCCGGCACCAGCATCTTAACTGTGGGCAGCTGGCTGTGCTGCTTGCGGCTTCACAGCTGGGTGCTCACTGCGCATGCGTGAGCCACACTGCGGTGCATGACCTGTGACGTGTTCCAAAAGACTGCAGGAGGGGGAGAAAAGAACTGCCACTTGGATCACCTAAGCCAGGGATGGCGAACCTTGGCACCCCAGCAGATGTTTTGGAACTACATTTCCCATGATGCTCATGCACGCTGCAGTGTAGTTGAGCCTCATGGGATATGTAGTTTCAAAACATCTGGGGTGCCAAGGTTCACCATCACTGACCTAGGCGATCCGAGCTGAAGTGGGAGTGGGTAACAAGATACCCACACCCCCCCTGAAAAAAAAATGCAAAGACTTAATTTCACTGCCTGCGTTTCTAACACATTACTGTTGTTCTTTAGGCCCTTTACAACCGCCTAGTCCCTTCCAACAGTGGAGTACGCAGATTTTCAGACATACAGATCCGGAGACTTAAGGTAAGGCTATATTGTATGAAACTAAACCAGGCAAAGGATGAAGTGACTGCAGGAATCTGTTCCTGTTGGAGTTTTTGCCTAATACAGGGATGTGTTTTAGTCCCTAGAATTCTTTATTAAGCACCGGGGTTAAAATGTTACTGAGGTTATAAACTGACCTGCACTGATTTTCTTGTAAATTTTTTCAGAAAAGGTCCCCTCTTTTGCTTCATTGATGCTACATTATACTATGTTTTGTCATTTCTTGAGATTGTAAAGCATTATGGAATACAAAGAAGTAATTTCTGCAGTTTTTTTGCATCTTTCTTCTGGGAATGTGGGGAAAATGTTCTACGTAGGGGAAGGCACTATGACGCACCTGTATTTTTATCCAGAAGAGCCTTTCTTGTGCTCCCCTTTACCCAGACCAGGACTGATAGTTTTGTAGATTCTACATAAATACTTTAAGGCTCGGTTCACACTAATGTGACAATCGCTCCGACTTTGGAGCACTTGTCCCATTAGAAGTCGGACCCCATTCTGTGCAATGGAACTGTTCTAATCGGTGGGACTTGTGTCGCTCCTAACTTAGAAAAAAGGTTCCTGCACTACTTTTGGTCCAACTTTGGTATGACTCGCATTGACTTCTGTTACAGAAGTCGCATGCAAGTCGTTCCAAAGTCATGCTGGGGTCCAACTTCAAAGTCGGGTGCAGTGTGAGCCCGGCCTAAAGTGAACTTTTCACATACATCATCTCACAAAATTGAGTACACCCCTCATATTTTTCGTCCGATTTTTATATCTTTTCATGTGACAACACTGAAGAAATGACACTTTGCTACAATGTAAAGTAGTGAGTGTACAGCTTGTATAACAGTATAAATTTGCTGTCCCCTCAAA
The DNA here is from genome assembly GCA_037952835.1 of Lithobates septentrionalis. NCBI lineage: Eukaryota > Metazoa > Chordata > Amphibia > Anura > Ranidae > Lithobates > Lithobates septentrionalis. The sequence goes on along the minus strand of JBBDGP010001542.1, from coordinate 1,542,484 downwards.
ATAACTCAACACACAGCCGTTAATGTCTAAACCGCTGGCAACAAAAGTGAGTACACCCCTAAGTGAAAATGTCCAAATTGGACCCAAAGTGTCAATATTTTGTGTGGCCCCCATTCTTTTCCAGCACTGCCTTAACCCTCTTGGGCATGGAGTTCACCAGAGCTTCACATGTTGCCCCTGGAGCCGTCTTCCACTCTCCATGACGACATCACGGAGATGGTGGATGTTAGAGACCTTGCGCTCCTCCACCTTCCATTTGAGGATGCCCCACAGATGCTCAATAGGGTTTAGGTCTGAAGACATGCTTGGCCAGTCCATCACCTTTACCATTAGCTTCTTTAGCAAGGCAGTGGTCGTCTTGGAGGTGTGTTTGGGGTCATTATCATGTTGGAATACTGACTTGCGGCCCAGTCTCTAAAGGGAGGGGATCATGCTCTGCTTCAGTATGTCACAGTACATGTTGGCATTCATGGTTCACTCAGTGAGCTGTAGCTCCCCATTGCTGACAGCACTCATGCAGCCCCAGACCATGACACTCCCACCACCATGCTTGACTGTAGGCAAGACACACTTGTCTTTGTACTCCTCACCTGGTTTCCGCCACACACGTGTGCTACTATCTGAACCAAATAAGTTTATCTTGTTCTCATCAGACCACAGGACATGGTTCCAGTAATAAATGTCCTTAGTCTACTTGTCCTCAGCAAACTGTTTGCGGGCTTTCTCATGCATCATCTTTGGAAGAGGCTTCCTTCTGGGACGACAGCCATGCAGACCAATTTGATGTAGTGTGTGGCGTATGGTCTGAGCACTGACAGGCTGACCCCCCACACCTTTAACTTCTGCAGCAATGCTGGCAGCACTCATACGTCTATTTCCCAAAGACAACCTCTGGATATGACGCTGAGCACGTGCACTCAACTTCTATGGACTACCATGGCAGGGCCTGTTCTCAGTGGAACCTGTCCTGTTAAACCGCTGTATGGTCTTGGCCACCGTGCTGCAGCTCAGTTTCAGGGTCTTGGCAATCTTCTTATAGCCTAGGCCATCTTTATGTAGAGCAACAATTCTTTTTTTTCAGATCCTCAGATCTTTCAGATTTTTCAGATCCTCAGTTCTTTGCCATGAGGTTTAACACACCTACTCCCCATTCACACCTGAAACCTTGTAACACAAATGAGTCACATGACACCGGGGAGGGAAAATGGCTAATTGGGCCCAATTTGGACATTTTCACTTAGAGATGTACTCACTTTTGTTGCCAGCGGTTTAGACATTAATGGCTGTGTGTTGAGTTATTTTGAGGGGACAGCAAATTTACACTGTTATACAAGCTGTACACTCACTACTTTACATTGTAGCAAAGTGTCATTTCTTCAGTGTTGTCACATGAAAAGATATAATAAAATATTTACATGAATATGAGGGGTGTGCTCACTTTTGTGAGATACTGTACCTGGGAATTTCAGATTGAGCATGTGGCCCTGGTGCTTAATAAGTGGCCTACCAGCACAGGGCGCACTGTACTCCAGACTTCTGATCAGGGCTGCACACTTAAGCCTTGTGCACCCACGAATGATCGTCTGTTTTTTTGCATGCTAGTTTCATATTGAAAACCAATAGGTTACTAGAGTTACAAAAATTCCCCTAAGACAGAATACAAAGTCCTGCGATGATGCAATGTAATGTATTCTTTTTTTTTTTTTCGAGCATGTGCAGTCTTGGTTACTTGACAAATACTATACTGATTAAACGAAAGTCGCTTGCTCTGTTATCGTATGAGAAATATTTTAGTGCTTGTCCCCTCTGATAATTTTGCATTACATGTCGTAATCGTCTCTCGAAAGCTGTGTACCAGCGATCAGATTATCAGATAATCGCTCCAAAAGCGGTATTTTTCGTCCGATTTTCTGATCGTGTGTATTAGGTATTAGTGACAGCGGCTCCAGCAGGCTGTAGCATTGAAACTGGCAGCTGTCAGTGACTGAATTGATCAGCTTCTTGCCTTTTACTCCTGCTATGAGGGCATTCTATAGAAGAGCTCAGTAGCAGAACATTCTAAACATATGCTTCCTCTTTGTGTTTACGTAGGAAGTGACATCATGTGCAGTGTCACAGCACTTCCTCTTAGTCCTGCCTTCCCTGCATACAGCAAAAGATCATTATTAGAAGTGATCTGTTGCTGCAGAGCTGCATTGGGAGCTTGATCAGGTCTCTAATGATAAGATCCAAAGCTCCCATGAGTGAAAAAAAAAATGTTAATAGAAAAAGATTAAATTAAGTAAATTGTTATTGTAACTGTAAACTAGGATGTTAATACAATAAAAAAAATAAATAAATAAAAATCAACACTCTGGATGTTCTGGAAAGGCATGTGTTTACTGAATTTGTTTGCAAACTTTTGAAAATTGTGCAAATCCAACTTGATCTTATCTAAGGATAACTTCTATGCACTAATGCAGTGTGTACCACACATTGCAGCTCTTTCACAAAACATTAGACATTACCTTTTTTATTTTATTTTTTATTTTTCATTTTTTTTTTCCAACTTTTTACGGTCAGTTTACAGTCAAACTCAATTTGTGTGTGATTGTAGGTGACTTTACATGTTGATCGTTTTAACATGAGATTTTTTTCTGAACGTCACATCTGCTTATCATTTTTTTATTGTATGTTCCTTTAGGCTGTGATTGGTTTACTTTAATACATGATTGCCAAGAGTATATTTTCCCTTTAAAAACGTGTTCCTTGCTCAGTATTTATGCTGTTTCTATTTCTGAACAGTTTGTTTTGACATTTGCCTTTCTAGGAATGTTTTTTGGCGTAGTCTCATTTTATACAATATGGTCTCATTTTCTAGTGTAGCTGGCTTTGGATTTCTGCTTTCTTGCTGTGAATGTTAATGAGAACAACTTAAAACAGTCTTAGGGGCATGAGAGACATGAAAGATAACAAGATACATGAAAGACAATTAATAGTGAATAATTGTCAGGGGGCATGGCGCTGTCTGATGGTTATCTGCTTGCTCATGGACTTTCTGAAGGAGGGGGGGAGGGGTACACGTCTACAGGAGCAGATGTCAAGTTAATACAAATTTGTGTGTATTTTGAAAAAAATAAAAATACCCTTATAGATACCTTAAATCAAGCAAATAATAAATGCTCCGTGAGATGTTCAAAGCTTGGGATATTTTTTTTTAAACCTAACCATGCTTTAAACTTCTTTATTCCTGACATGTCTGGTGTGTTCCTTGGCCTTCATGATGCTGTTTGTTCACTAAGGTTCTCTAACAAACCTCTGAGGGCTTCACTGAACAGCTGTATTTATACTGAGATTAAATTGCACACAGGTGGACTCTATTTACTAATTAGGTGACTTCTGAAGGCAGTTGATTCCACTAGATTTTAGTTAGGGGGTATCAGAGTAAAGGGGGCTGAATACAAATGCACGCCACACTTTTCAGATATTTATTTGTACAAAATTTGTAAACTATTTATCATTTTCCTTCTACTCCACAATTATGTGCCACTTTGTGTTGGTCTATCACATAAAATCCCAATAACATACATTTACATTTTTATTTGTTACATGACAAAATGTGGAAAATTGTAAGGGGTATGAATACTTTTTCAAGGCACTGGAAGTACAGAAGCATGTCACTCTGGCGGATGACATGGGCTTATCTGAGGTACGGAGTCTAAGTATTAACCGGTGCTCACCAGAGCTCCTGATGGTGGAGATGGGTTTTGCTGCATGTTAGTAGCAGGTCGCTGTACCCAGAATCGTCCGACCAGGAGATGAGAAAGAGATCAAAAGATTCCCCTTGGGTGGGATTTTTAAGGCATTACCATAAATAATACAATATAAGTATAAAAATGGTTTTATTACAAAGATCAAAAAGGTGACAAAAAATACAAAATATATAAATCAGATACAAATAATATATACAGACGAATACATCAAAGGCAAAGGGTATGAAATGGAGGATACCACAGCATAGCAATGGAAAAAACCAATAATTTGGAATGTAATAAGTCTCACTGAACCGACGCATTTCGGAGAGTCCTTCATCAAGGTTCACCAAGTGAGAGTTACCATTTCCAAAATGCAAATGTTATAGAGGTATCCAAGGCATAAAATCAACTTCACAACGGTCTCCCAGGCCATGTGCACATAAAGATAGCCAGGTTATTGGCCATGTAGAGTAATATTGTAAGTAACTTGTATATAGGATGGAATCCCAATTGGTGCTGGAAAACGCCACGTCCAAAAGTTTGGCGCGGTACCTGTGCGCGGGCTGGGGTCCAAAAAGTCTCCGGACCTGTAAGCTAGATCCAAAGATGACACCTACAAATTGTCATGTAGGGGAGGGGAGGAGGGCTCAGAGTCCATGCTAGCAACCATAAAGTTTTACAGCCCAAAAGCACAGCGAGAGTGAGGCATCCTCCTCCGATCACCGTTTTTTTCCATTGCTATGCTGTGGTATCCTCCATTCGATACCCTTTGCCTTTGATGTATTCGTCTGTATATATTTTTTGTATCTGATTTATATATTTTGTATTTTTTGTCACCTTTTTGATCTTTGTAATAAAACCATTTTTATACTTATATTGTATTATTTATGGTAATGCCTTAAAAATCCCACCCAAGGGGAATCCTTTAATCTCTTTCTAATTTATGGGGTGTGGCATACCTTTCTTTTTACAACTCTCTGTCAGAGCCTTCTTTATTGACCAGGAGATGAGTAGCAGATATAGCAGGTAGGGATAATCAGAAGTCTAGTTGAGGAGCAAGCCAAAGGTCAGTAACAAGTGATAGCAAATTTACAGCAAGACTGACAAGAGTGAGATACTGGCTGGAGAGGGCGCAATAGTCCGGCAAGCAGAAAGTGAAAAGCCAAGGCTTTAATTTGAAGTTCATAGGAGGCGCAAAGTGTTCAAGGTTCAAGACCAACAAAGTTCAAGGCATTATCATTCAATGAATTGTCCAGGATGCTGTCCAACATTCTAGGTGGCTCAGCAAGAAGAGACATTGCCTTATTTGCAAAATAGCCCAAGCTCTGTCAGATTGGATGGAAAGCGTCTGTTAACAGCAATTTTCAAGTCTTGCCACAGATTCTCAATTGGATTTAGGTTTGAACTTTGACTGGGCCATTCTAACACATGAATATGCTTTGATCTAAACCAGGGATATGCAATTAGCGGACCTCAGGCTGTTGCAAAACTAGAAGTCCCATCATGCCTCTGCCTCTAGGTGTCATGCTTGTGGCTGTCAGATTCTTGCTATGCCTCATGGAACTTGTAGTTCTGCAACAGCTGGAGGTCCGCTAATTTCATATCCCTGATCTAAACCATTCCATTGTAGCTCTGGCTGTATGGGTCGTTGTCCTGCTGGAAGGTGAACCTTCCAGCAGTCTCAAGTCTTTTGCAGACTCTAATGCCGCGTTCACACGAGCGGACTTTTCAACGGACTGAACTCCAAAGGACTTTTCAACGAAGTTCCGACGGAGTTCCAATGAAACGGACTTGCCTACACACGATCACACCAAAGTCCGACTGATTCAAACGTGATGACGTACGACCAGACTAGGATAAGGAAGTTCATAGCCAGTAGCCTATAGCTGCCCTTGCGTCGTTTTTGGTCCATCGAACTAGCATACAGACGAACGGATTTTTCGATAGGACTCAAGTCCATCGGAAAGATTTGAAACATGTTCTATTTCTAAGGTCCGTCAGATTTTTCAACAGAAAAGGTCCAATGAAGCACACACGATCAAATTGTCTGACGGATTCGTTCCGTCAGACCTTTGCTGACGAAAAGTCCGGTCGTGTGTACACGGCATAACAGGTTTTCTTCTAAGATTGCCCTGTATTTGGCTCCATCCATCTTCCCATCAACTCTGACCAGCTTCCCTGTCCTTGCTGAAGAAAAGCATCCCAACAACGTGATGCTACCACCACCATGTTTCGCGGTGGGGATGGTGTGTTCAGGGTGATGTGCAGTGTTAGTTTTCCCCCCACACATAGCGTTTTGCTTTTAGGCCAAAAAGCTTCTAACAAACTGCAAACAAGACTTCTTATGCAGACATCCCAAGTCTCCTGTGAGGTGCGGGAGCCTCCCGCATTTCGGGTGCGACTCCCGGACACTGGCAAGTGCTGCCCGATATCCCGGCTGCGGGGCTGATCCTTGTGGAGTCCCCTGGTTAACAGTTGGGGATGATCGGTGCAGCAGGAGGGACAGCTGTAAACACCAATATCCCTGTATAGCTGACATCCTCTTCTCCTTCTCTCCCTTCTGCGGCTGTCTGTATAGCTGACATCCTCTTCTCCTTCTCTCCCTTCTGCGGCTGTCTGTATAGCTGACATCCTCTTCTCCTTCTCTCCCTTCTGCGGCTGTCGGGTAAAAGGCTATACAGGGAAATCGGTGATCACAGCTGTCCCTCCCGCCGCACCGATCATCCCCGGCTGTTCCTTGTATCCTCCTTCTCTGGCTCCCTGTCCTCCTCCTCTTCCCTCTCTTGTCCCCCACAGCCGTAGGGAGGATAGGGAAGCCGGCTGTGGGGGACGAGGGAGGGTGGAGGAGGAGGACAGGATTTGTCAGGATGGAGAGCGGAGGAAGGGACCGGTCATTTACTGGCCCCTTCCTTTTCTGAATTGGACACAGTGAAATCACTCCTGTGAAAACTGAGCAGAGTAACCTGTGTGTTATGGCCCGTACACACGATCCGAATATCGTACGACCGATGGTACGACTGTTCTCGCTTAAAAGTCGCAAGTAGAAATTGAATAGCTAAATAAAGTCACGAAAATTCTCGTACGACAGACAAAAAAAATGGGAAGTGATGTCACGTGTTGTAATGTATTTGTATTGTATTTTCGGACGACAACTATACTGACTAAACGAAAATCGTACGATCTGGAATCGTACGAGGAAAATTTTCGTGCATGTCCGATCGAATAATATCGGATGAACGTTCGTGATCGGCTGTCGAAAGTAGTGTACACACGATCCGAATATCGTACGATCCTTCCTCGGACGACCGTTTTCGTACGATATTCGGATCGTGTGTACGGGCCATTACTCTACTCAGTTTATGAATGGACAGGAGCCTCTGTCTTCTGTCCATTCATCTTCAATGCTGAGAAACAGACTGGGGAATCTGCCCTCACTCTCTTTCTCTCTCTCAGAGGGGAGATGTCAGGGTTCTGTTTAGACCCCTGATATCTTAAAAAAAATATCTCTTAAAAAAATAAATTGTAAACAAAAATTATAAAAAATTATATATAAAAAAAAAAAACTACTGACACCACCCCCCTGCCATACCAACAATGTCCACTGCCCCAACCCCCTCCCACCAAAAAACATTTAAAAAAGAATTAAATTGTAAAAAAAAAACAATATGTAAAAATAAAAACTACTGACACCATCACTGCCACATACTCCCCACCCCTTCCCCGGAAGCACTGTGAAAAAAATATTTAAAAAAATGATTTAAAGAAAATAATAAACAACAAAATTGTAAAAGATAATAGAGAAAATAATAAAAACAAAGAACGGACACACTGCTCTACTGACACTGTCCACTACCCCCTATAATTTTGAAAAACAAAAAATAAAATGTAAAAAATAAATAAATAAAATTGTAAAGAAATAGTAATAAAGAACTACTGACACCATCCACTGCCCTACTGACACCATCCTGCACATACTACGCACCGCTGTACACTCCACACTCCTCTCCTGCACATTATACCCACCTCCATACACTCCGCACTCCTCTCCTGCACATACTACCCTCCGCCGTACACTCTGCACTGTACATTCCCTATTTAACATTACTACATTCTGCACTATGTAAGTCATCTCAGACTCTATAAAGCCACACCCCATTTAAGCCACGCTCAATATGTAGCACGGTTTAAGCCACGCCCACCTCCCTGAAATGAGTTTTTGCAGGTTGAGATGTCTGCTTATGGCTTTCTTCTTGCCACTTTTCCATAAGGGCCAGTATTCAAAGGGTAAGAATACTTTTTCAAGGCACTGTATATATAGCTAGATACTAAGCTGGGGTTGGACTTTAGTAGTTTAATGCCATTTCTGGATTGTGCTATTATGAAGAGACAAGCAGATTGAAGGCATGACAAGACATGGTGGCCATGTGTGTGATGGCACTTCCTTTACACCTGTGTTGGCAGAGGATTTCCTGTGATGTAGAAATCTCCATAGCAACATCCAAGATTGCTTATTTTTCCCATAAATGGATATTTGTGTATGGAGTCTCAATAGGTGGTGATGACTAATAATTATGCTAGGGATTTTATAACAGTTCATTATACAAGGTAGATGCCAAATTGAGCCTACGTTAAAAAACAGGACTGTATTAGACGGATGTGAAGTAGATGCATGATTAGAAAAGTATTTGTAGAACTTGGTAATCATTGCACATGAATTGTTATATTAGGAAATGCTTCTTTGTTTAACCACCTCAATACAGGGCACTTTCACCCCCTTCCTGCCCAAGCCATTTTTCAGTTTTCAGCGCTGCCGCACTTTAAATGACAATTGCGCGGTCATGTTACACTGCACCCTAAAGAATATTTTATCATTTTTTCCCCACAAATAGAGCTTTCTTTTGGTGGTATTTGATCACCTCTGCGGTTTTTACTTTTTGCGCTATAAACAAAAGAAGAGGGACAATTTTGAAAAAACACAATATTTTTTACTTTTTGCTATAATAAATATCCAATTTTTTTTTTTTTTTAACAAATTTTTTACTCAGTTTAGGCCCATATGTATTCTTCTACATATTTTTGGCAAAAAAAAATTGCGATAAGCGTATATTAATTGGTTTGCGCAAAAGTTATAGCGTCTACAAAATAGGGGATAGATTTATAGCATTTTTATTATTTATTTATTTTTTACTAGTAATGGCGGCGATCTGCGATTTTTATTGTGACTGCGATATTGCGGCGGACACATCGGACACTTTTGACACATTTTTGGGACCATTCACATTTATACAGCGATCAATGCTATAAAATTGCATTGATTACTGTGTAAATGTGACTGGCAGGGAAGGGGTTAACACTAGGGGGCGATCGAGGGGTTAATGTATGACCTAAGGAGGTGATTCTAACTGTGGGGGGAGGGGACTGACTGGGGGAGGTGACCGATCGGTGTCCCTATGTACAAGGGACACACCATCGGTCTCCTCTCCTCTCTGACAGGACGTGGATCTGTGTTTACATGCACAGATCCACAGTCTTGCTCTGTTACCCGGCCATCGCGGGTGCCCGGCGGACATCGCGGCCGCCGGGAACGCGCACCGGGTCCCGAGCAACGCAGCGGGCACGCGCGCGCGCCCCCTAGTGGCTCGGGAGGGCGAGGACGTCATATGACGCCCGCCCAGAACAATAGAAGCCTCGTCCAGCCGTCATATGACGGTGGGCGGTGGCTTAGTGGTTAAAGGCCACCCCTGACTTAGGCAAAGATCACCGACAAACATCTGAGGAATGAAAAAAATCACCCAAGATAGAATTTTCAAGCTGATTGCAATTGGTACCCCAAGAGAGGGCTGATATCAGAAGGGGGGTGCACAGGCCATACATGTAAAGACTTACCTGGTGTGATTGTTCATGTTTGTGCTGCAGTCATTTCACAAAGTGACCATGCAACTATTGAATTTTCCGACCTCCATCTAATATCTATGGGTACTTTAAAGCCGACCCTTCAGCTTGACGCGCACAGGCACATACAGTGATATTTCATCCTATCAATCTGATAATTTTAATAATTTGGAGGTATGAAATGGTTATTCTAAACTAAATTTATTGTATGGCTAACTTAAGGCTTGCAATTAGTTCTTCTCTTAATGAACTATTGGAAAGAGTCTAGTGTAAAGATAACTGTGATTTAATCAAGAAATTACATTGGAAGACAAGGCATCAGAATAGACACATAATCCAGTAGATCTTCCCCCCAGTACTTGCTTTTAAAACCTTCACTTGGAGGTTGTTCACTATCCTTTTAAAACAGCCTTTTTTCAACCAGGGGGCCTTGGCAAAATGCCTAAAGATTGATCACAAATTGTATACAAGCCGGCAGGTGGATCAAGCCTGCCTTTTAGTTACACAGAGTCAATAAAGCAACCGGTTTTCATTATGTACCATTATGACTTTCTAGACCAGGGGTCTCAAACTGGTGGCTCTCCAGCTGTTGCAAAACTACAAGTCCCACAAGGCATTGCAAAGCTGACACTTACAAGCATGACTCCCACAGGCAGAGGCACGATGGGACTTGTAGTTTTGCAACAGCTGGAGGGCCGCCAGTTTGAGAGCCCTGTTCTAGACACTGGCATCCTAACAACCAATGATGTCGGTTGATAAGGAGGAGGTCTGTTGCCTTCAGAGCATCTTTGTTTGACCCTCCTCTGCCGCTCTGACTGATGGACAGAAATTGAGGGAGAAGGGAAACATTGGAATACTAGTCAGTACCAGTGTGCAAAAGTGTATTTGCTTTGGAAGAATAAATCACCTCTAACGTTGGGTGTCCCATGTGTGGATGTTGCTGCATTATGTAAAACTTTTAGAATCGATTTTTACATTTTAGAATAGGGTGCCTTGAGAGGGTTAATAATTTTAAAAGATGCCTTGAGATTTTCTATAATTTTAAAGGGTGCCTTGATTGTAAGAAGTTTGAGAAACTGCTTTAAACTTTTGGGGGTCATACTTTGGCTAAAAGGAGTACAAAATGTACAGTACAAAAGTGGGAGTGAAAAAATGCATCAGGGTTGGAGTAAAAAATGACCTAGTACCTGTGGTTAGTGGAAGGAGCAATAATGCCCCATCATTGTGTCAGTGGGAACAAGAGTACCCCATCACTGGTGTCAGGGGGAAGAATAATGTATCATCATTGCTGTCATTTGAAGGAATAATGCCCCATTGTTGGTGTCAGTGAGAAGAATAATGCCCTTTTGATTTTAGTGGAAGGAATTGTGCCCCATCCTTGTTGTCAGTGGAAGGAACTATGCCCCATCATTGGTGTCATTTGGAGGAATAGTGCCCTATTGTTGCTATCAGTGGAGGGAATACTGCACCATTGTTGGGTGTCAGTGGAAGGAATAGTGCCCCGTCATTGGGGTAAATGGGGGGAATAGTGCCCTTTCATAGCTGTATGTGGGAGGAATTTCACCCCAAAGACCAGTTAAAGGCAAGCAAAGGGTCAAATCTAGTCTGTCTTGGGCTAATTGATTATCAACACGCTAACGGGCAGAGAAGGCAATAAAACCCTGAAAGACACTCAGTTGGGTACACACTATGAGAAAATTGTAAGAAAAATTACATACGAGACACGTTCGATATTCATATAGTGTGTACACAACTTTCAAAACTTTCGAAACAGAATTAACGATTTTTGTTAAGCCTTTTCCACTTCATCCAAAGCTAAATAACATGTTTTAGATCTAGGTTTTCTTTTTGCTTTTTGTGTGTTTTATTTTATTTTTTATTCAGATTTTATTTATAAAACATTTTTTTTCCATTTTACAGACAAAAAATACAAAAACAAAAGAGCTAGGTTTTAACTTGGGTAAGAAAATTGGCATTTAAAGCTGATTGTTAGCTTTGCTCAGCAAATGGCAGTTCCTGTCCTTCCAGTCCAATAAATTCAGCACGGTTTTTTCTAGTGTCCTAAAGTTTGACTGAGTGCCCTCTAAACAACTTGGCATTACTTCACAGTGAAATGAGAAATGGCTAATCTTCACCGTTTTCCTATTCCTTCACAGTCTTTAGACTTTAGGAACTGGGAACAAAATGAGCTAAATCCCATTAATCACACATTTCTTTTCCTGCGTAGCGATACTAACACGCAATGTAACAAACATCATTTTGCATTTAATTGTTCTTTTGGCGTGTGCTATAGCCCAATATTTTCAATGAGCGAAACGAAATGTACTGGCTTGGTTGAATGTCTAATCTAATATGAAAAACAAGATTATTTCATTGTATTGATAAAACTTCATTTGCACAGAGACTGGGCATTGAGAAGACAGACCCTGCAGCTTTAACGGAAGAAGAAATCACAAAGTTTGTACGCCTTGACATCGATCCAGACACCATCACGTGGCAGAGAGGTATCTAGGCAAGAGCTTCAGAGTAATAGTCATAAAGCTTAACTCCAGGCCGACAGCTAAATACATAAATTAAATTCATTAAGAGCTGTTTTACCTGCCAAAGGATTTGTATTTCTGTCCACCCAGTCTAGAGATTTACACAGCACTGTCACACAACACATACAGATGGATGACACCAGTGACAGCTAAAGAATACAGTAGTGTCTTCTGTCCATGCCTAGTCTAGTGACTGGATAGCGAAAGAGCAGCAGCAGATTGACAAAGTTGCCTTTCTGCTCATTTTGCTTTCTCCTTCTATAATCATGTTCCTTGTGAACATATTTTCATTTGTCACACGTTGACAGTCAGTCCTGATCCTCCTATCTGGGGGCTGCTGTATAGGGGATTGCAAGAGGCTAATTCCAAATTAGGCACTTAAGCTGGCCATAGACAGTTTGAATCTTATCCGGTTCAACAGGAACCGGCTGAGATTCAAACCACGTATGGGCAGGCTGATTGTACCCAAGTTGATCATTCAATCAACTTGGGTACAACCAGCCTATCGGATTTTTAACGTGATAATTGCCAGTGTCTATAGCTGCTAGTAATATTTACTGTGTGTTCTCTCGACTGGGGCGGCTCCCCCCTGCCTCCTGCCAGGAGAACACAATGGCTCCGTGGCAGGGATTCCCCCATCAACACTGACTGTGTTGATGTGGGATTCGAGCGATTATCTTTCCTGCAACCATTGTTATAGGAGAAATCGCTCCATCTATGCCCGGCTTTACACTATATGCATTGAACAAACAAATGTCATAACTTATATACAGAACTGCATTATTTTGTGTCTTTTTTTATTTACCAGGATTTCAGCTTTAATTTTGCCCTGTCAGTGTCTTTTAAATGCTATAAGACATGTAGATGTTTTGTTAAAATTTTTCCTCAGCCCCCTCAGTACATTTTAGATTTAGATTTTTGTCCACCCTCCACATCTGACAGCTGTGGCCTCCTCCACTGGCAAAAGTCTAGTGCTAGGTTGCCAGCGCTTGTGCACTCGCGTCCCATAGACATTAAAGTAGTTGTAAAGGCAGAAGGTTTTTTTATCTTAATGCATTCTAAAAAACCTTCTGTGTGTAGCAGCCCCCCCCCCCCCCCCCCCAATTACTTAAATGAGCCCCATCTCTGTCCAGCGATGTCCATGAGTGTCTAACCTGTCTGGGACACTCCTCCTGATTGCCTGAGACACAGCAATGGTGCCATTGGCTCCCGCGGCTGTCAATTAAAGTCAGCAGATCAGGGGAGAGAGGGGCGGGGCCAGGTCAAAGGGTTTCGTGTCGGAATGGATACACGGAGCTCTATCTCGGCTCGGGTGCCCCCAAAGAAAGCTGCTGGCTGAGGGGGCACTCGATAGGAGGGAAGGGCTAGGAGCAGCAAAGAGGGACCCGAGAAGAGGAGGATCCAGGCTGCTCTGTGCAAAACCACTGGAACAGAGGAGGTAAGTATAACATGTTTGTTTTTTGTTTAGTTTTTTTAAACGAGCCTTTACAATAACTTTAATATAGCCAGAGCAGCGCTCCATTTAAATCTGTAGGACATTTGTATGCAGGCACGGGCAGCATAAGCTTTGATTTTTACTGGTTGGGCTGCAGGCAGTGTGGAAACCCGCAGTCGTAGTTTAGCTCTGTGTATGGGGGAGGGACTGGTGAAATTTTTTTTAACAAACATGTATTTCCAGTATACCATGTTATGCAAAAAAAAGGTAGGCTTTATTGTTTAAGGCTGCTTTCACACTGGGACGAGCGTTGACAGTAAAACGCCGCTAGTTTTGATAGCGCTTTACTGTCGTTTTAGCTGTACTATTCGGCCGCTAGCGGGATGCTTTTAAACCCCGCTAGCAGCCGAATAAATGGTTAAATGTGCCCATGTAGTGCCCATTCAAAAAACTGGTCTGGAAATTGCCTTATTCTTCTGACCATAGGGGATGTCCCCTGTGCCTGGGAGCATGAGGCATATTAGCCGTTGGCACAATGGGTAGGGTATCCCATAGGGTCCAGGTTAAGCTGGGCTATGTTGCCTTCAGGGAGTCAGAAAAAGAGAGAGCTCACAGTGGGCCATCCACTTTTTTTTAACGTCCTTCCTGCATAGCGCCCCAGTGGGAAAGCACTCGGGCCTTCACACCGGCACTGCAGGGGAGGCGTTTTTCATGCGCTTTACAGGCGCCTGAAAAACGCCTCACTGTGAAAGGGGTCTTAAAGCAAGAACAGTATTTTGTTCATACGTCAGGCTTAAATATGAAATATTGTGTGTTATAATTTACAGTAGTAGAATGTGGTAACGCTTCAGAGCCTCATGTGCAGCATAAAATATTTCTCAGCTCTTTAGTCCCCAGTTATAGTCTTATATAGTGGTATAATGCAGTTAAAGCATTACTAGTACTGAGAAGTTTCTTACAACCATCAAAGAGATGCAGAATTGCCTTGGCAGCTAAGCTGGCCATAGATAGGTCAAAATCTGTCTTGTTTCTGCTGACTTACGATCCATCTAGGGCAGGCTGGTTGTACTGATTTTGATCACTGTCAGTGGTTGTCGCTGCTGGCCATGATTATTGTATTCTGACGACTGGGATACCTCCCGCTGTCAGAAAACAATACGCAGCAGGAGGGAATCAAGCAATTTTCTTTCCTTCAACCAGTGGTTAAGATACATTTAGTGAAATCTCTGATTTTAGCACAGTTCCAGTGTTCATTTCTTCACCACACCTCGTCAGGCTCTAAAGCTGTGCTTCCCAAATTTTGCTAAGTTGTATACCATCATTACAACCTTTGCAGTGTCTGAGCATCACCTGTAATTTCAAATCATTGCATGCCTCTGTCTGCTACACTGCCAGCTCCTGACTGTCTTCACCAAAATATCCACTAGAATGCATATAATCCCAGACAAGCTATTTTACCAAGCACCTTGTGGTAGAAGACACTAGATTAAGATTTCTGAGCCCAGCAGTGTTCTGCACTTGGTTTTCCCTGAGCCCTGCAAGCCTGTACTTGTTCCCAAACCCTGAAGAATCCCACCTATGTTTCTCCCTGCAGCATCCCACCTCTGGTTCCTTCTGAGCCCTGCAGAATCCCGCCTATGGTTCTCTCTGAATCCTGCAGCATCCTGCTATACTTGTTCCGAGCCGTGCCACATATCATCCTATACTTGTTTCTAAACTCTGCAGCATCTAGCTATGGTTTTTGAAGAACTCTGTAGCATCCCATCTATGGTTTTCCCTGAGCCCTCCAGAATCTCACCCATGGTTCTACTTGAGCTATGCAGCATCCCACCCATGGTCCCCTCTGAGCCCTATACTCCCGCTATACTTGCTCTGAGCCTTTCGCATCTCATTCTATACTTGTTCCTGAACTCTGCAGCATCTGGCTAGGTTTCCCCAAGAGCTCTGCAACATCCAACCTATGGTTCTCCCTGAGCCCTGCAACATCCAACCTATGGTTCTCCCTGAGCCCTGCAACATCCAACCTATGGTTCTCCCTGAGCCCTGCAACATCCAACCTATGGTTCTCCCTGAGCCCTGCAACATCCAACCTATGGTTCTCCCTGAGCCCTGCAACATCCAACCTATGGTTCTCCCTGAGCCCTGCAACATCCAACCTATGGTTCTCCCTGAGCCCTGCAACATCCAACCTATGGTTCTCCCTGAGCCCTGCAACATCCAACCTATGGTTCTCCCTGAGCCCTGCAACATCCAACCTATGGTTCTCCCTGAGCCCTGCAACATCCCACCTATGGTTCTCCCTGAGCCCTGCAGCATCCCGCTTTACTTGTTCTAAGCCTTGACGCATCTCATCCTATACTTGTTCCTGAACCCCTGCAGAATCCCACCTATGGTTATCCCGAGACCTACAGCAACCAGCTTATACAAGTTGCTGAGCTCTGCAGCATCCTGCCTATAGTTGTTCCTGAACCCCGCAGCATCAGAATTTTACCCTACAACATCTGAGCCCTGCAGCAACTGCCCTTTATTTGTTTTTGAACCATGCAGTTATCTGGCTTTAGTTCTTCAAATGCTTTAAAGTATCCCACCTATGGTTCAACCTGAGCCCTGCAGCTATTCTATAAACTTGTACCCGAGTCCTGCTGCACCCGGCCTATAGTGAAGAAGTGCTCTACCATCGATAGACGCTCAGCACTTTTGGAAACAAAGTATTTCTTTAAAGGCAATGGATAATAAAGCAATTGAAGGAGGAACTCAATTTCTTTCTCACAGGATAGAATGACTGATACGATCACAAAAACTAGCAGTGATTTTATTCTGAACCTGATTTTTTAGGTAGGTGGGGGGCACATTATTGTCTCAGCTTCAAGAGTCAAGCAGCGAGCATTCACACCTGACATTGAGTGAACGGGTACTGCCAGTCAGCCATTCGTTTTTTTGTGAAATCACTGAAGGTGGTAAACAGATGGCAGATTTGGCTTTGTCTTTGTTATTTCACCCAGAGAGCCAGATTTTTGTCATTACTGATTATAAATAGCAGGAGGTTTGTTAAGAAAGACCCAAATCCTGAACTCACATTCTGCAAGAAAGGCAAATTATATGCTTGGCACATGAGTGGCAATCTCATGAATATTTTTGTGATCTGGAAAGGCTACAGCAGAGACTCATTACTGCATTATAGTCAGTTGTAGACTGAGCTCTGTAGCTAGTTTCTACATTGAAAGTGATTGCATTGATTCAGGTGAATGTAATGTTTTCATTGCAATAAACAATGACTTCAAACATCTGACTTATTAGAACACGCGTGTAAAATCAATGTGTGAATGACCAGCTTAATGGTTAACAAACTGCAATGGCTGTTAAAGCGATCATTCCGGTAATAGCCACTCTCTTGGGTTCCTGCTAATCAAACTAGGAAGCTTCTCCTTCAGGTACAATGGCTTACTGGTCAGTAGGAAGGTACAAGTGTGGCAGGAGGCTGTAGCTCTGGTCATGATTTTCATTATAGCGCATCCCAAGTTTTGGGTTCCCAGTATTCTGTGGAAGTAATCCATTGATAGAAG
Organism: Lithobates septentrionalis; assembly: GCA_037952835.1. Taxonomy (NCBI): domain Eukaryota; kingdom Metazoa; phylum Chordata; class Amphibia; order Anura; family Ranidae; genus Lithobates; species Lithobates septentrionalis. The sequence continues at coordinate 1,525,320 of JBBDGP010001542.1, read as the reverse complement.
CAAGTAGCTGGACTGGACTGGTGCCTACTGTAGGGATACTGTCCCTATTTATTGGTTATCAGAGACATGTTCTTTTTAGAGATTTCTTACACAATTTAACACTTGAATGTATGTGACACTGATTTTCCTGCCATAAACAGAGCAGTTCCTATCTGATCTGTTATAATGGTAGCTGCCAAAGCCAGTTAGATGATCATCTAACATCCATGTGTCAGCCCCGGTTCACACAGGGGCGGCACGACTTGCAGGTCGCCTCAGCGAGGCGACCTGCAAACGACTTCCGCGGCGACTTGCAAAACGACTTCTGTATAGAAGTCTATGCAAGTCGCCCCCAAAGTAGTACAGGAACCTTTTTCTAAGTCGGAGCGACTTGCGTCGCTCCTATTAGAACGGTTCCATTGTACAGAACGGGAGGCGACTTGTCAGGCGGCTAGGTCGCCTGACAAGTCGCCCCTGTGTGAACCGGCTCTAACTGCTATACTTTTCAAAGTATTTCTTGCTACAGGTGTAGCATAGCTGGAATACAGGGAGTGTTGCTGGTTGATAGGAGGTGGCTTAAAATGCTAAAGACTGAGTTGTTTAATAATAATGGTTCCACTTTGTTGGAAATTTACAACACGTGCATTGGATGCGTTATGTTGTGTGTGTGTACAAAGAATATTAATGGCCTTTATTTATTTTTTACAGTAATGGACACAAATGATCGATTCCTAAGAAAGATTACAATTGGTCAATCACCAACAGAAAAGGGTTTTACTCGGACGGTAATGTACCCTTATATTGTCTGACCTATGTACGGTAGATAATCAGACATATCAATATTTTGTTCTAACTATACAATAAATGTATCCATATCCTAAATAATAAGGCCCGTTTCACACGGGGCTGTCCGTTTTTAGTACTCCGCTTGAGCCGGCGGATGACAAGTCCGTCTCTGCACTCTGTGCAGGACCTGTCAGAGAGTCCACTCTCCCCTATGGGGGGATCGGATGATTACGGACTGCCTATCCGTTTTCATACAATCCGCCAGACGGATGGAAAATAGGACATCCATCTGTCTGGATTTTGCGGAGCGGATCGGATGTCAGCAGACATGTCACCGCTGACATCTGATGCTCTATAGAGCTGTATGGAGCGACCGTTCAGATCCGCCTGAGAAAACTGACAGGTGGATCTGAACGGTCCGCACATGAGAAAGGGGCCTTATGCCCCCTACACACGGTCGGATTTTCCGACGGAAAATGTGTGATAGCACCTTGTTGTCGGAAATTCCGACCGTGTGTAGGCTCCATCACACATTTTCCGACACAAAGTTTGAGAGCAGGCTATAAAATTTTCCGACAACAAAATCCGTTGTCGGAATTTCCGATCGTGTGTACACAAATCCGACGCACAAAGTGCCACGCATGCTCAGAATTAAATAAAGAGATGAAAGCTATTGGCTACTGCCCCGTTTATAGTCCCGACGTACGTGTTGTACGTCACCGCGTTCAGAATGATCAGATTTTCCGACAACATTTGTGTGACCGTGTGTATGCAAGACAAGTTTGAGCCAACATCCGTCGGAAAAAATCCTAGGATTTTGTTGTCGGAATGTCCGATCAATGTCCGACCGTGTGTACGGGGGATAAGAGTAGTGCATACATTTAATTTCCTCCCCTGCTTCTCCAGCCATTGGGAGCTGAGGAAAAATGGGGTAACAAGTGCATCACTCCCCTTACCACATGACGCTGGTGCTTGGCCACGCAGGCACCTGGCTCTGTTGAATGCAGGAATAGAGGTACTTCAAACACGAGCGCTAGTGTTGTCTCCTCCCCCTTTGTATTCTTTGCCATTCATAAAGTACAAAATAAAGATAAAAAAGTGTAGCGCTATAGTGCATAAAAAAGTGTGTCATATATAATACCTATGTGCATATCAAACGTTAGGGTCTGTTAAATCCGACATGTGAACTTACTAGTGATGGCCTCTATAAAAATAGAGTGGCATAAATAGTGATGTCACCGTATATTGTGAACGTTAGGTTCTGTTAAACCCAACAGGTGAACCTATTGATAGTGACCTGTTTAAAAATAGAATTGAATGGAAAAATATGTCTGTTGATATCAACATATACTGAAAAAAAACTGTGAATCGTGTGCACACAATCAATAAAATCATCGACCATCAAATCCGAAGCCCAAATGTGTATATTACAACATGACATAAGGTGGGGATAAATGGCGAGTCCCTGGGGTATTAAACAGTTCATTCAATTTGGTAAAGGAATCCTGGGTAGATGTAGGTATCACAATAACATCTATTCCTATCTTCAAAATAGGCTTTTCCAACTCTTGACCAGGCAAAGAAAATGATGTAAAGTGCCCTTACCAGACGTGGTGGACTCACAGGCCGTTGGCGGTGAGTCGTATGAGCTTGCACCGTTTAGGTACGGTAGGGTAACAGTTGTCCTTGGTCTCTGGCAAGAGAGTCTTGGAAAGGTTCCCAATCCAAAGCGATGTCCCGGATTCCTCCTCCAGCAAGCGTTCGTATCTCACGCAATCAGGAAAAATGGATAAGGAGAAAAAAGGCTCCACATAGTGTGAATTCCGGATTACCAGGAAATTTTATTATATCAAAAAAGAAATTTCCAGTAAAAGTTTAGGTAAAAACAAAATTCTTAAAAGTAACAGAGGTACATTTAGCGCAGTAACAGATGATAAAATGGCGTCATACACCCGGGTGTATGACGCCATTTTATCATCTGTTACTGCGCTAAATGTACCTCTGTTACTTTTAAGAATTTTGTTTTTACCTAAACTTTTACTGGAAATTTCTTTTTTGATATAATAAAATTTCCTGGTAATCCGGAATTCACACTATGTGGAGCCTTTTTTCTCCTTATCCATTTTTCCTGATTGCGTGAGATACGAACGCTTGCTGGAGGAGGAATCCGGGACATCGCTTTGGATTGGGAACCTTTCCAAGACTCTCTTGCCAGAGACCAAGGACAACTGTTACCCTACCGTACCTAAACGGTGCAAGCTCATACGACTCACCGCCAACGGCCTGTGAGTCCACCACGTCTGGTAAGGGCACTTTACATCATTTTCTTTGCCTGGTCAAGAGTTGGAAAAGCCTATTTTGAAGATAGGAATAGATGTTATTGTGATACCTACATCTACCCAGGATTCCTTTACCAAATTGAATGAACTGTTTAATACCCCAGGGACTCGCCATTTATCCCCACCTTATGTCATGTTGTAATATACACATTTGGGCTTCGGATTTGATGGTCGATGATTTTATTGATTGTGTGCACACGATTCACAGTTTTTTTTCAGTATATGTTGATATCAACAGACATATTTTTCCATTCAATTCTATTTTTAAACAGGTCACTATCAATAGGTTCACCTGTTGGGTTTAACAGAACCTAACGTTCACAATATACGGTGACATCACTATTTATGCCACTCTATTTTTATAGAGGCCATCACTAGTAAGTTCACATGTCGGGTTTAACAGACCCTAACGTTTGATATGCACATAGGTATTATATATGACACACTTTTTTATGCACTATAGCGCTACACTTTTTTATCTTTATTATTTAATACAATTAGTCTAATTGTTAGTGTTGGCGGCTTAATTTTGTTTGGTTGGCGCAGCAGATTTTCCTGATTCATAAAGTACAGCCCATGAGGATGCTGTGGTTGGCATTACACAAACCTAGGGTTTAATATACCCCCCTTTCACCCTTTAAAAGAAAGCAACTGTGATGAAATGTTTCAAATGTATTTGATCTTTAAAATATATATCTGTATTTCTTTACTTTTCTGTTTTTATGATCACTCTTATATGCAGGCCCAGTTTGACATCGCCGTTGCCAGTGAAATTATGGCTGTTTTGGCCCTTACAACTTCTTTAAGTGACATGAGGGAACGACTAGGCAAGATGGTGGTGGCCAGCAGCAAACAAGGAGATCCAGTTACCACAGAGGACTTGGTAAGACACAGAACTTATGTCTATTTCATTAATTAACCACTTCAGCCCCGGAACATTTTGCTGCTCAATGACCAGGCCATTTTTTGTGATACGGCACTGTGTTGCTTTTACTGACAATTGCGCGGTCATGCGACGTTGTATCCAAACAAAAGTAATGTCCTTTTTTCCCACAAATAGAGCTTTGTTTTGGTGGTATTTGATCATCTCTGCGTTTTTTATTTTTTGCGCTATAAACAAAAAAAGAGTGACAATTTTGAATAAAACACAATATTTTCTGCTTTTTGCTATGATAAAATTCCCCAATTTTTTTTTAAAAAGCTAATTTTTTCCTCAGTTTAGGCCGATATGTATTCTACACATTTTTGGTAATAAAAATCGCAATAAGCGTATATTGATTGGTTTGTGCAAAAGTTATAGCATCTGCAAAATAGGGGATAGATTTATGTCATTTTTATTATTATTTTTTTTTTCACTAGCAATGAGTCACTATCGATTTTTATCGGGACTGCGATGTTATGGCGGACAGATCGGACACCTTTGGCACATTTTTGGGACCATTGGCATTTATACAGTGATCAGTGCTATAAAAATGCACTGATTACTGTGTAAATGTCACTGGTAGGGAAGGGGTTAACAGTGGGCGATCAAGGGGTAATTGTGTGTCCTAGGGAGTGATTCTAACTGTGAGGCGATGGGACTGCCTGAGTGAGGAGACCGATCGTTGTTCAGTCTAATGCCCCATGCACACGGTCGGATTTTCCGACGGAAAATGTGTGATAGGACCTTGTTGTCGGAAATTCCAAACGTGTGTAGGCTCCATCACACATTTTCCATCAGATTTTCCGACACACAAAGTTTGAGAGCAGGCTATAAAATTTTCCGACAACAAAATCCGTTGTCGGAAATTCCGATCGTGTGTACACAAATCCGACGGACAAAGTGCCACGCATGCTCAGAATAAATAAAGAGATGAAAGCTATTGGCCACTGCCCCGTTTATAGTCCCGACGTACGTGTTTTACGTCACCGCGTTCAGAATGATCGGATTTTCCGTCAACTTTGTGTGACCGTGTGTATGCAAGACAAGTTTGAGCCAACATCCGTCGGAAAAAATCCTAGGATTTTGTTGTCGGAATGTCCGAACAAAGTCCGACCGTGTGTATGGGGCATTAGTATGAAGAGCATAGGGTGGTGACACGGACTTTATGGAAGGAGACAACCAGCCCACATCCCTGTATTCGTATACAATAGAAGGTTTTTTCCTCTTAAATGGGATTTTAAAGGGCGGAAGTCTCAAAAAAGTATAACAGGAAGTATAAGAAAATGTCAAAATTTTATTATATCAAAAGTTAAAAGTATAACATATACTGAATAGAAAGCAGCAAGTAAAAACAAAAATGGATGCCAAAATTTACAAATGATGGTAATACAACCAGGATATACACGACAAGTCGACAGAGCTACACTTAACCCCACAGAGGCTGTATCAGCAAGGAGCTAATTGACAGTGCAGGCCCGGCGCGTTTCGAGGTTTTTATAAGGATTGCGACCTCTTCTTCAGGGGCTGGAGGTGAGGTGTATATCTGTCTGAGGAACATTTTGTAAAAAAAAGACAAAAAAAACACACAATGGAAAATATTATATATCAAGAATAATGCATATATACAACTATTTACATGGTAAGGATGTGGTATAATTGCAAAGAAATGTTCTAACCATAATATTGCAGGATCAACATCACATGGCATCCAGTTTAGGAGAGGGGGAGGGAGAGAATGGTTAGCCACCGGGATCCAGACCCGAATAACAGCACCGCTGCCGCGAAAACAGGACCGTCAGCAGACCGTCAGACAGATATACACCTCACCTCCAGCCCCTGAAGAAGAGGTCGCAATCCTTATAAAAACCTCGAAACGCGTCGGGCCTGCACTGTCAATTAGCTCCTTGGTGATACAGCTTCTGTGGGGTTAAGTGTAGCTCTGTCGACTTGTCGTGTATATCCTGGTTGTATTACCATCATTTGTAAATTTTGGCATCCATTTTTGTTTTTACTTGTTGCTTTCTATTCAGTATATGTTATACTTTTTACTTTTGATATAATAAAATTTTTACATTTTCTTATACTTCCTGTTATACTTTTTTGAGACTTCCGCCCTTTAAAATCCCATTTAAGAGGAAAAAACCTTCTATTGTATACTTAGTATGAACAACAGATCGCTCCCCTCACCCCTGACAGCACGGAGATCTGTCTTTTTACATTGATCTCCGTTCTGTCTCTGTGTCATCGTGACCGCCGGGCACGCGCATAGTGCATCAAAAGGCGAACCGACGTAAGGTAATGTCGTTTCGCCCAGGGGAGCCAACCTGCCGCAGTACTGGTCAGGAAGGGGTTAACGGGATTTCATTTGTTTTTCTTGGTTAACCCCTTCACCCTGACGTAGCGCAAATATGCGGCCTTTGTCTTGAAGGGGTTGTACTGAGTGATGCCTGCAGCAGGCATCAAAAAATTTCCCCTTTTAAGACCATTGGGCGGAAGTGACGTTTGACGTCGCTTCCGGCTTCCAATGTTATGGAGCCGAGTGGGGGCAATCTTTCCCTCACTTGGCTCAAAGCCTGTCAGGGGGAAGGACACGATCGTCTCCGCCGCTACCGACGGCTCCGGTAAGCGGCAGAGACGACCGGGGGTGGGTTGGGGGGCCTCTCCCGCCCCCGATTAAAGTGATCTCGCGGCAACCACTTTTATCTGAAAGCAGACCGCCCGCTGTTGAAGAGGATACTGGGGTTATGGCAGCTATGGCACTTCCTTGGTTACGGTGCTGCTGTATTACCAGCATGCACCGCCGTTCTCGTGCATGCGCCGTACACTTCTGACGTTGCCATCACAACGGGCGGCGTCGTTGGAAGTGCCCGCCCCCATTGTGATGGCAATGAAGCCATCGGCGCTGCCCAGTGACTCCTGGGTAATGATGACAGACATCTCCCAGGAGCACTAGGAAGCACGGGCGCCTTGGAGAGGAAGAGGCAGATTACGAGGGACCTCCTAGCAACAGACCTGAAAAGGTGAGTAAAAAAAAATGTTTTTTTCAAAGGTTGTTCTTTGTATTGAATGCAGCTGAATATGTTAAAAAAAAATTCTGACTGGAACTCCGCTTTAATTCCACTTTAAGTCAGCCCCTGTCTTGTTCTATGTCTTGAATACTCTATCAGTGATAGCTCCCTGCCATAGTTCCAATTCGTTTCCTGTCCACTTTAAGTTTTGGGTATTCCAACTCATGTTTTTATGTTCTATCTAGACCCTTTATTACTCTTTATATATCAAGAAAAACCTACAGGGAGAGTGGGAACCCCTTTTAATGGCCACAGCAGGTGTTTAGAACCAATAACTCCAGCCAACAGATCTCGCACAAAAAAATCCCTGAAAGTCAGGTGGATTAGCTTTCCAGCATCAGTTTTTGGTGGATAAGCTTTTAAAAAAATGTATAATATGGCTGGTGAGCAAACTGCCTTTTCATTTTTCTCAGGGAGTGAGTGGTGCTCTGACTGTACTGATGAAGGATGCCATAAAGCCAAACTTGATGCAGACACTAGAGGTAAGTCCTTCCATTGTTACAAGCGCTCTGTGAAAATAGCTTGCTCCATCTTCAAATGAACCCTTTTCATGGTTATGTTCTCTTTTTCAGGGAAATCCTGTGTTTGTTCATGCTGGACCCTTTGCTAACATTGCTCACGGAAACTCCTCCATACTGGCCGATAAAATAGCCCTAAAGCTGGTTGGTCCAGATGGATTTGTAGGTAGGTTGCCTTCCCAAGTAGAGTAGCAGATCGTTTTGTTTTTTTTTTTATTTCATATTCATAATCGCCTGCCATTGTGTGTTTGCAGTGACAGAAGCTGGCTTTGGAGCAGACATTGGCATGGAAAAATTTTTCAATATCAAGTGTAGATATTCTGGCCTGTGCCCCTGTGCGGTGGTTTTGGTTGCTACAGTCCGAGCATTAAAAATGCATGGAGGAGGGCCAACTGTGAGTGTTATGCTGACATGTGAAAGGGCCTTTTGATGTTTCTTAGGAATTTAGACATTATAGATTATTTACACTGAGATTCTTTACCATGCGTGCATATTATATTAAAAGTCAGCAGCTATTGTATTTGTAGCTGTTGACTTGAATTTTTTTTGGGGGGGGGATCTTCAAGTGGAAGATCTGTACTCTACTTATCCAGCCAGAGTAAGAACTTTCTATTGAAACGAAAGGAGATGTGCATTGGAATGGGAGTTGTTTAAAGCGCAATCAGTGGTTGGCAGACATTTCGATCTCTTTGCATCACATTGAGTTTTTGGGTTTTAATGTTATACTTGTCCACGTAATAACCCAGAGATTCTAGAGTTCTAGATTACACCTACATTGGCCCCCTGCTGATGAAATCTAGTACTGAAAAATGGCCAGGGGGTTGATTTACTAAACCTGGAGAGCACAAAATTTGGTGTAGCTGTGCATGGTAGCTAATCAGCTTCTAACTTAAAGTGGTTGTAAACCCTTACATATACCCAGTGAATTGACTGACCTCAGGTGATAAACAGAGATGAATCAAATCCTCATAAGTAAAAATATAAGCTGTACCTGTTTATCTGCAGACTTATCTTCTCTACATCCTTTCAAAGTCTAGAATTTATAAACTTGTCTGAGCTGTGAGAAAAAAGTGGGCTGAAAGCTGAAGTTACACTCTGCAGAACTCAGTGAGGAGAGCTCTGAAAGCTGATTGGAGGGAGGAGGCACCCCTCTTCACACAGGAACAGAGATGAGGGTGTCAATCATCTGGAGATCCCTCCCCTGTCACCTTTTTTTTATTGGTGTCAAGAAAACTTGTCAGAAGTGATTCATGCAGATGGCAGAGGAAGGAAGCGGCAGATAGAAAAGACACTTAGTGCTCCTAATTGAGACAAGTACACACTATAGAGCAGGGATATGCAATTAGCGGACCTCCAGCTGTTTCAAAACTACAAGTCCCATCATGCCTCTGCCCCTGGCTGTCATGCTTGTGGCTGTCAGAGTCTTGCTATGCCTCATGGGACTTGTAGTTCTGCAACAGCTGGAGGTTCGCTAATTGCATATCCCTGCTATAGAGGGATATTCTCTGTTCATATTTCATGTCTGAGGTTTACAACCACTTTTAGCTTGTTCAATTAAACGTGGAAGCTGATTGGTTTCTAGGCAGAGCTGCACCAGATTTTGCACTCTCCAGTTTCTCCATCAACCACAAGGTATCTAAGAATTCAGTGTATAATTAAAAAATGGGGATATGGAAGATGGTGATCCCTGCGTGTTATTACTTAGAATAGTACCAAAGAGAAGGTGGCTTTCTGTATAAAATGGAATGCCCTTTAATGTCCAAGTCTTCAGCCCACCTTAGACTTTATACAAAAGGTGTGTTTTTTTATTTATTTATTTTTTTTAAGCCTGCTAAATTCTAGGTTCCAAAATGGATAGTATACTTATTGCTGTTACACGAATGCAACAGATGGCAGATAAATGAATACACTGACATTTAAGGCCCCTTTGTGTTTTTCGTTCAGGTCACCGCTGGTGTTCCTCTACCAAAGGAGTATACTGAAGAGGTGAGCAATATAAGTACATGTTTTTTGCGGTGCTTCATTCATGCTCTATAAATAAATCAGCAAAGGTTTTAGTCATTTGCTTGTGTGCAGCACTAAAAAGATTTCCAGCTGTTCTGTTATGTTTTCCCTGAAATCAGCTTCATGCGGATGAATGAAGCATTAATCATTCCATAATAGACCTTGATGTGTTACCGAGGTTTAGGTGTTACAAACCTAGTGCTTTTTAAAGGTTCTTGAAGGGGAGCTCCACTTTTGTAAAGAAAGAGAGATGTACACAGGGAGACATGTCCTTTTTTTTCCTTTTCGTTGTATAGAGAGGATGTTGTCTGCAGTTAGGGGGGGGGACATCACAGACATCAGACTTTTAGAACGTGAAGTTTACTGGATACACAGGATTCGGACCCGCACCCCACAGGGACTGAACCACAGATGGGGTGTAGATCTTTTTATTAAATTTATTTTTTTTTTATCAATTTAGTGTCCAGGCAGTATCATCTTTATGTAGACCCCACCAATTTAACTATGTCCTGTTTTATAATTATTTTTTAATCATATAAAAGTAAAAGCAAAAAAATGCATATAAAAGCAAAGGAGAAGGCCTTCAAAAAATACAAGGTCGAGGGATCATCCTCAGCATTCAGACTTTATAAAGAATGCAATAAGAAATGTAAGGGTGCAATTAGGACAGCTAAGATAGAACATGAAAGACACATAGCGGAGGAGAGCAAAAAAATCCCAAGAAATTCTTTAAGTATGTAAACAGTAAAAAAGGAGGACAGACCATATTGGCCCCATAAAGAATGAGGAAGGACATCTGGTTACAAAGGATGGGGAGATGGCGAAGGTATTGAATTTATTCTTCTCCTCAGTCTTCATGAGTGAATCGGGGGGCTTCAGTAACCAAAACTGCAATGTTTATCCTCATGACACAACACAGGAAGCACCTCCATGGTTAACAGAGGACAGAATTAAAACTAGACTTGAGAAACTTAACATTAATAAATCACCGGGACCAGATGGCTTGCATCCGATGGTACTTAGGGAACTCAGTCAAGTGATTGCCAGACCGTTGTTCCTAATTTTTACAGATAGTCTACTGACTGGAATGGTACCAGCTGATTGGAGAAAAGCCAATGTAGCACCACCATTTAAAAAGGGCCCAAAATACATCCCTTGGAATTAGACCAGTTAGCCTAACATCAATAGTATGTAATCTCTTGGAGGGCATGATAAGGGATTATATACAAGATTTTAGTAATGAGAACGGTATCATTAGCAGTAATAAGCATGGATTCATGAAGAATCGTTCTTGCCAAACCAATCTATTAACCTTCTATGAGGAGGTGAGTTGCCATCTAGATAAAGGAAGGCCCGTAGACGTGGTGTATCTGGATTTTGCAAAAGCATTTGACACAGTTACCCATAAACGTTTACTGTACAAAATAGGGTCCGTTGGCATGGACCATAGGGTGAGTACATGGATTGAAAACAAGGGCTACAAGGGCGTGTTCAGAAGGTGGTGGGGAGTACTCAGAATGGTCAGGGGTGGGTAGTGGGGTTTCCCAGGGTTCTATGGTGGGACCAATCCTATTTAATTTGTTCATAAACAATCTGGAGGATGGGATAAACAGTTCAATCTCTGTATTTGCAGACGATACTAAGCTAAGTAGGGCAATAACTTCTCCGCAGGATGTGGAAACCTTGCAAAAAGACCTGAACAAGTTAATGGGGTGGGCAACTACATGGCAAATGAGGTTCAATGTAGAAAAATGTAAATGAATGCATTTGGGTGGCAAAAATATGAATGCAATCTATACACTGGGGGGAGAACCTCTGTTGGAATCTAGGATGGAAAAGGACCCGGGGGTCCTAGTAGATGATAGGCTCCGCAATGGCATGCAATGCCAAGCTGCTGCTAACAAAGCAAACAGAATATTGGCATGCATTAAAAAGGGGATCAACTCCAGAGATAAAACGATAATTCTCCCACTCTACAAGACTCTGGTCCGGCCGCACCTGGAGTATGCTGTCCAGTTCTGGGCACCAGTCCTCAGGAAGGATGTACTGGAAATGGAGCGAGTACAAAGAAGGGCAACAAAGCTAATAAAGGGTCTGGAGGATCTTAGTTATGAGGAAAGGTTGCGAGCTCTGAACTTATTCTCTCTGGAGAAAAGACGCTTGAGAGGGGATATGATTTCAATATACAAATACCGTACTGGTGACCCCACAATAGGGATAAAAAAAATTCGCAGAAGAGAGTTTAACAAGACTCGTGGCCACTCATTACAATTAGAAGAAAAGAGGTTTAACCTTAAACTATGTAGAGGGTTCTTTACTGTAAGAGCGGCAAGGATGTGGAATTCCCTTCCACAGGCGGTGGTCTCAGCGGGGAGCATTGATAGCTTCAAGGAACTATTAGATAAGCACCTGAATGACCGCAACATACAGGGATATATAATGTAATACTGACATATAATCACACACATAGGTTAGACTTGGTGGACTTGTGTCTTTTTTCAACCTCACCTACTATGTAACTATATAAACCATACACGTTTTTGTGGGTTGCTTTTTATATGTCTGGCTCCTCCTATGTCTACATTTTTTGTGATGTGTTTCATTGCACGTCATGTTGGGCTTATAAACCACACATGCTACTGTGGGTCGCATTTCATATGCCTAGTTTTTTTTTTTCTTTTTTTGGTGGGTTTTTGTTTTGTTTTATTTTTTGTCCTGGTGGTGTCATCTTTATGAACCATCCACTGACATAATGATAATGTTTTTTTTTTAGATGATATTGATTATGTGTGTTATTGTGGATTGCTTTTATATACCAGGTTTTTCATATGCTTACAAAATAACTTTTTTTAAAATTATTATTATTATTAGTATCTAGGCCAGCGTTTCTCAACCAGGGTTCCTCCTGAGGTTGCTAGGGGTTCCTTGAGCTTTGAGCAATGGTGGATTGATCTCCCACCTCCACTCATCACCAATGCAAGTGGATCATTTCCCATTACTTCCAAACTGACCACTAATGTTAGAGTGGACACTAGGTACCCTACATTATTTCTTTTTACTGTTTATTAAAAACTTTCTTTGAGATATATCACGCTGTGTATCAAGAGCTTTAGGCATTATTCTTTTTAGTAGGGGTTCCCCAAGAACCTGAAAATAATTTTCAAGGGTTCCTCAGAGGTAAAAAGGTCGAGAAAGGCTGATCTAGGCAATATCCTCTTCATATAGCACCCACTATCTTTATGATGTTCCATTTTGGAAAAAATACAAACTACGCATGCTTTTGTGGGTCACTTTTTATATGCCTGGTTTTTCATATGTTTACTTTTTGTGATGTGTGCCATTGCATGGAGTCATGCCGGGTTTTCCCTTTTGCATTTTTAATTAACCTGTGTTGGTTAATCATGTGACTTTTGTATATACTATTTAAAGTGCAAGTAAACCCCCCTTATCATTTTCAGCCAAGGAAGCTGCCATCTTGGCCTCTGTTTAATCTACAACTGCCATGATGCTGCACATGTGATCAGTTATGACACCAGCCATTGGATGGTCTGACAGTTTGGTTGAGAGCACACAACCAATGGGAGTGTTACATTTTCGGCACGTGCCGGAAATGAAACTGATAAACGGATGGGTTTACTACCGCTTTAAGTGTTACTTATTTTGTTTTTTATCAGCCAAGACTAAGGACTAATGTCCGAAATGCGTAGGCTGTTTTACTGTACATGTATTTAATAAAAGAATACTATTTTGGATGTCATCCTGAGTGCCAACCATCCCTTTCCTTGTTCTGAGTGGATCCTGTCCTGTTAAACCGCTGTATGGTCTTGGCCACCATGCTGCAGCTCAGTTTCAGGGTCTTGGCAATATTCTTATAGTCTAGACCAGGGGTATGCAACCTTGGCACTCAAGCTGTGGTGAAACTACAAATCCCATCATGCCGCTGCCTCTAAGAGTCATGCCTGTGATTATCAGGGTCTTGCAATGTCTCATTGGACTTGTAGTTTCACCACAGCTGGTGGGCCGAGGTTGCCTAGGCCATCTTTATGTAGAGCAACAATTCTTTTTTTCAGATTCTCAGAGTTCTTTGCCATTAGATGCCATGTTGAACTTCCAGTGACCAGTATGAGAGAGTGAGAGCGATAACACCAAATTTAACACACCTGCTCCCCATTCACCCCTGAGACCTTGTAACACTAACGAGTCATATGACACCGGGGATGGAAAATGGCTAATTGGGCCCAATTTGGACATTTTCACTTAGGGGTGTACTCATTTTTGTTGCCAGCGGTTTAGACATTAATGGCTGTGTGTTGAGTTATTTTGAGGGGACAGCAAATTTACACTGTTATACAAGCTATACACTCACTACTTTACACTGTAGCAAGGTGTCATTTCTTCAGTGTTGTCACATGAAAAGATATAATAAACTTTTGTGAGATACTGTGTGTGTGTGTGTGTGTGTGTGTGTGTGTGTGTGTGTGTATATATATATATATATATATACACACACACACACACACACACACACACACACACACACACACACAGGCCCGGTGCTACCACTAGGCAAACTAGGTAGCCGCCTAGGGCGCCTGGCCCCTGGTTTCCCTACTCTCTGTCCCCGGCGGTCTCAGCGCTATAAGTCAGTGCGGTGCTGACTGTATGCAGGGGATGGCTCTGTCTGCAGCATGTAACTAACTCAGGTGTCAGTTGCTCCGTCTGTAAGTAAGTAGTGTCACAGGCGCAGTGCATCACTGGAGGACTGTGTCTCGACGGAATGGAAGCACACATCCCCTGCCCGCCGCTGCCTCTATGATAGTGACCTGTCTGTCTCTCTCTCTGTCTCTGGTAAATGATGTCCAAGTACAGCCAGCTCTGCCTCTGCCCATATGTGATTCCTCTTCTGAGTCATGTGACCCTGCGCCCCCGTGTCACCGCAATTCCTAGAGGCCTCTCTCTCTCCTGGCCTGTCCTGTACAGCGGCAGCGTGTGCTATAGCCTAATTGGATCGGAATAGTAGTGGGTGCTCCAGGGCTGGTGACAACTGGAGCCTGGAGGCACTGACGCAGGGTTTGTTCCTGGCACTGTCAGGTCAGTGCAGTGGTCAGGTAGGACAGTGTAGTGGTCAGGTATGTCGGTGCAGTGGTCATGTAGGTCAGTGCAGTGGTCGGGTAGGTCAGTGCAGTGGTCGGGTAGGTCAGTGCAGTGGTCGGGTAGGTCAGTGCAGTGGTCGGGTAGGTCAGTGCAGTGGTCGGGTAGGTCAGTGTAGTGGTCGGGTAGGTCAGTGTAGTGGTCGGGTAGGTCAGTGTAGTGGTCGGGTAGGTCAGTGTAGTGGTCGGGTAGGTCAGTGTAGTGGTCGGGTAAGTCAGTGTAGTGGTCGGGTAGGTCAGTGTAGTGGTCGGGTAGGTCAGTGTAGTGGTCGGGTAGGTCAGTGTAGGGGTCGGGTAGGTCCGTGTAGGGGTCGGGTAGGTCAGTGTAGTGGTCGGGTAGGTCAGTGTAGGGGTCGGGTAGGTCAGTGTAGGGGTCGGGTAGGTCAGTGTAATGGTCAGGTAGGTCACATGCGTTACATGGACAGGGCAAATGGGGTGGAGTTAGGGTTGCCACCTCATCCCTTTAAACCTGGACACATTTAATTTACACAGGTTCCAAGGCTAGTTTACTGCAGATAAGGCACCATGTGAGTTTATTTACCACCTTAATCAGCCACAGAACCTGTGTAACTAATATGTTTTTGGTTTTAAAGGGATGAAGTGGCAACCCTAGGTGGAGTCAAGGGCGGAGCCAAGGGGGGCAGCAAAATTAGGTTTGCATAGGGCAGCCTTTCTCAACCTTTTCAACACAGAGGAACCCTTGAAATAGTTCTCCGGTCTCGGGGAACCCCTGCTAAAAATTAGAAATCTACAACTCATGATACATTATTGTGATGATCAGTGGGAAGAATGGTCCTTACACTTGTGGTCATTGGGAAGAATTACCTCCTTACAGATAGCTAAAAAGATCAATGGGATCTTGGGAACAGTGGGAACTTATCTGAGAGGCAGGAATTGCCCAATGCTGAAGGAACCCCTAGAAACCTCTGGAGGAACCCTAGTTGAGAATCACTGGCCTAGGGTGCCAAAAATCCTTGCACCAGCCCTGAGTATATGCATATGTGTGTGTGTATATATATATATATATATATATATATATATATATATATATATATATATATATATATATATATTAATATATATATTTAAACATGGCATTGTTGTTGGTGCCAGACAGGCTGGTCTGAGTATTTCAAAAACTGTTGATCTACTGGGATTTTCACACACAACCATCCCTAGGATTTACAGAGATAAGTCAGAAAAAGAGAAAATATCCAGTGGGCGGCAGTTGTGTGGAGGAAAATGCCTTGTTGATGTCAGAGGAGAATGGGCAGATTGGTTGGAGATGATAGAAAAGCAACAGTAACTGAAATAACCACTCGTTACAACTAAGGTATGCAGAATAGCTGCAGGCTATTATGTACCATATTTGGAGCGGGCGGGCGGTCGGCTATCTGGTGATAATGGCCCATCCGACTCGGCAGCCGCTCGGCCATTATCCCCGGCAGCCCCCCCCCCCTCCCGCCTCTGTTCCCGGGCCTTTTAGACCCCCGATCCCTCTATAAAGAGTACCTATCACTGCCTATTACTGTCATAAGTAATGCTGTGATCCCTGCCTATTACTGTCACAGTGGCTTGGGTGCCCTCATAGCAAGCTGCTTGATATGAGGGCACTAGGCAGGAGAGAGGGGCCTGGAGCGCCAGCGGGTGACCCGAGAAGAAGAGGATCAATGCCGCTGTGTGCCAAACCATTGTAAAAAGCAGACAAGTATGACATGTTTTTTTTAAAAAAAATTAACCTTTAATGTCACTTTAAGAGCCTCTTACCAGATGTACTGATCTCTTATAAAGAAGGAATCAAAACAACACATTATAAATAACGAGCCACTCCGAGAGCTCGGCAGTATTCAGCTGCCCACTGCCTGCTATCGGGTCCAATCCACTCCAAGAAATCAGCACACCAGACAAGACATCCTCGTACATTTAAAAAGGAGAAGAGTGCCACATAGTGTAAAATTACTAAATAACCATTTATTATAAAGGACAGGTACTTACAGTATGTTAAAACAGCACAGCAGAGAGAAAGTCGCAAATTAACTGAAATAAATAAAAAAAATTATTCCACAAACGCACTGAAAAGGAAAAAGGTAAAAAATTCAGATAAATTCAGATAAAATATTACCTGACCATGATCATTTTTATAATACTAAGGATACATAGTGGATTAAATAGGAGTCCTGCTGAAAACTGATTTTTATCACTCGTTTATATATTGCATCTCACACCATTGGCTTGATTCTGTTCCAGTACACATACTGCTTTGTAGGACAGAATTTCCCAGCCAGCCTTTAATATTTCTGACTGATGAACTTCAAAAACATTTTGGATTGGTGAAGAAATGTATCAGCAAGTTTGATATGAATATAAATTGGGTTACTTGAAAACCATTCACACCAATGTGTGCAATACTTAAAGTATAACTAAAGTCAAAACTTTTTTTTTTGGATTGAACTTTTTGATATTGCAGAGGCATTAGATCACCTATCAGTTTTTATTGCTGAATGTGCCCCTTCTCTTTTTGTTCTTTTTACCGTTAATGAAAGTAAAGGAAATATCACACATTTTGGGTTGTCCCCAGAAAAGTTAGAGGGGAAATCTTTCAATGGGGACACTAGTTCTGAAGACCTGGGGGTCCCCAAGGAATTCTCTTAAGTTGCAGGGATTTCCCCTCACTTCCTGTTTGGATATGGGGCAGGAAGTGAGGGGAAATCTCTGCAATAGGACACAGATGCTGAAAAACAAAACGTGACAGGAGTTATAACCCCTCCCTTGCTTTATCCAAAATGAAAAAAAAAAAAAGTTTTACCTATAGTTCTACTTTAAAACTCCAGGCAGACACACATTAAATATTTTTCTACCAGGGCAATTTTTAAATTTTCTTGGATATGGTAAAATCTGCTTTATTTTTTGCTAGAAAACCACCAACTGTTACAACTTTTCTGAAAGCACAGTCACTTCAGAAAAAAATTGTGGAAGGTGCAATTTTTTATATTGCATTATATTTTCAAGAAAAATTGCACCAAAATGCATTTTAGTACAAAGGCAGTGTTATACCCATGTTTTGGGTAAAATATAAGACAGGGTTGCATCCAGTAAATAGATACCAAACATGTCAAACCTACACCCGATCTCCAGTGGGCTAACAAGCCCCCATGTGATAGCATGGGCAGGTGACATGACCCCCAATGTCCCCCCTGCCTTCCATTAAATTAGCTGCTTCCCCATGCAATCACGTAATCCTTGTCACTTCTGGGTTCTTTAGACACAGAGGAGTTTGGGATTTGGATGTTCCCCTGGCACTTCCTCCTCTCAATGTTGGGGCGTTTTACAGTGTTCGCAATCTCCCAGGAAGAACAGGAGAGCCTAGGAACCACCACAGGTCCTGGCAGCGGGGGGCGGCACTTTCACAGCTCTATAAAAGTGATCGGGGGCTCTTGAGCACTCACAACGCTTTCACTTTGGAAAGATTTGATAAGCAGCTCTGCTCTAAAACTACATTTCCTGGCATGCAATGCATTTTTTTGACGGCACTATCTGCAGTCTGGAGGACTGCCAGGGATGTGTCCATGGCTGCCCATAACTTTGGGGATTCAAGCTGCATTCTTTGCTCCCTGAATAGCCAAATCTTTTGTAGACTTGCAAAATATATAAAAAAATGCAAAAAATATAATCTTTTTTCCCTACATCCATGAATAAAGCCGCGTACACACAAGCAAAATGTCCGACAGAAAAAGTCAGACGGAAGCTTTTCATCGTCTATTCCGATCGTGTGTATGCCTCATCGGACTTTTTTTTTCAAAAATTCTGACAGACCTAGAAATGGAACATGTTCTAAATATTTCTGATGGAACCAATTCCTATCGGGAAAACTGCTCGTCTGTATGCTGTTCCGACGGACCAAAAACAACGCATGCTCTGAAGCAAGTACGAGACGGAAGCTATTGGCTACTGGCTATTGAACTTCCTTTTTCTAGCACCGTCGTACGTGTTGTATGTCACCTCGTTCTGGGCGGTCGGACTTTGGTGTGACCGTGTGTAGGCAGAACCGCTTGAGCGGAATTCCGTCGGAGTTTCGTCAGAGTAACCTTCGGACTTTATTTCGACGGCAAAACCGGTCGCGTGTACGCGGCATAAGAAGACTTTTCATTATGCTTTCGCATTCATTGGCGACAGACCTTGAATGAATATAATGATAAACGATCCCCTACACCAGAGGTCTCCTGACTTTCTAAATGAAGGGCCAGTTTACGGTCCTTCAGATCTTAGGGGGACCAGACTTTGGCCAGTTGGAAAATAAAATGCCACAGCATCAGTGGGAATAAATAATACCTGAGGCTTGGTGGCCTGTGGAAGTAAAAAAAAAATTACCTAGCACCTGTGGCCGAGTAGGAGGAATAGTGCCCCATGACTGGTATGGGAAGGAGGAACAGTACCCCATCATTGGTGTCAGTGGAAGGAGTGGTACCCTATTGTTGGTGTCAGTGGGAGGAATAGTGCCCTGTCGGTAATGTTAGTGGTAGTTATTATGCCCCACTGTTGATATCAGTGGAAGGAATGGAGTCTCATTGTTGGTGAGAGGAATAGCGTCTTGTATCAGTGGGAGGAAAAGTGGCCAGATAAAGGCAAGCAAAAGGCCGCAGTTTGGAGACCATTGCTCTACACTATCTACACAAACTAGTTAAATATTGTTTGTGAAAAAAAAAGTTTTGCTGGTAATTTCTTCCTCGCTGTCCTCTCTTAATGCCGATGAAGAATAATCTGCATTTTAGATAAAAAGGGTTTCAATTATCATAATTATAGTTTTCAAAATATGTTAAAGATTTCTAGCACCTGGAAAACTTGGCATCTTTTTCCCACACGTACGCAAGTGTCAAAAATTTAGTTGCAAACTCCTGCTTTGTGCCTTTTGTTCTGTTGTTGTTATTCTGTCTCTCACTGTTAAAATAAACCTATTATTAAAATTATAGACTGATCATTTCTTCATCAGTTGGCAAACATACAAAATCAGCAGGGGATCAAATACTTTTTTCCCTCTCTGTAGGTGGCACTGATGGGCTCTGATTGGCGGCAGTGAAGGGCACTGGGAGGTGGCAATGATAGGCGGCACTGATAGGTGACACTGATGATGGGCAGCACTGGTGGGCACTGATTGGCAGCACTGGTGGGCACTGATTGGCAGCACTGGTGGGCACTGATTTGCAGCACTTGTGGGCACTGTTGGGGCTGCACTGATAATCAGCCGGTTATCGGCGTTCTCCTTCTCTTCTCATGCTGTTAGTGCGAGGGGGAAAAAAGCTGATAACTGGCTTGTGTTTGCATCCTTTGATCAGCTGCCATTTGCTGACAGCTGATTACGTGGTAAAGGGCTGCTGTGATTGGCGCGATCACGAGAGGATGCCCATGTATGCCGTCCTGGCAAAGTAAGCTATCTTTCAGCTATAGCGCGGGCAGGAAGCAGTTAATGTTTTTGTCTGCTGCGTGGTGCTTATGGTCATTCCTCTTTGACAAGCTTGCTTTGTGTAAAAATTGCTACACAGCCGAATGTTTATGTTTT